>VONZ01000174.1:600000-1119869 GCA_012976165.1 Labeo catla
TATAATTTGCATAATTCAGAGTCTTACAGGTTTTCATGGGCTTTGGGACTGAAGAATGATACATAGTGGTAAAGGGGAAGGATAATGAGCCTCTTCCCCTCAGAGATTAACAGGGCCATGGGAGAGGAGGAGGAGTTTCATGCCCCTTTCGCTGAAAAATAGCGAGTGTCAAAAGAAGATAAAAAAAAGAGGGCAGAAAAAAGAAAAGCTGTGGACCACTAAAGGAAAGTAGGTGCAGATGACAGTGAAAAATGGGAAAGAGTATGGAAAACCGAGTTTGAGCGGGAGAGGGAGAGGTGATCTTGAGCTCTAGGCACAGCTTGTATGGACGCAGTCGTCTAGCTCATTAGGTCTGAATGACAAGCAAGGCTGTAAACTTTATTGTTTAGGTATTCATACTTGACACCTATTTCATATAGAAGTGGGTGATTGGAAAATTATTAATTATTCACAAAGTTGAAATATTTTTCACTATGCGTTAGACAATGCTTTAAGTAAATTGTGACCCTGGACCACAAAGCCAGTTATAAGTACCACAGGTATATTTGTAGCAATAGCGAAATATACATTGTATGGGTCAAAATTAATATTTCTTTTATGACAAAAATCATTAGGATATAAACTAAAGATCATGTCCCATGAAAATATTTAGTAAATTTCCTACCATAAATATATCAAAACTTAATTTTTGATTAGTAATATGCATTGCTTTAAAAATCTTCATTCGGACAACTTTAAAGGTGATTTTCTCAATATTTAGATTTTTTTGCACCCTCAGATTCCAGATTTCCAAATAGTTGTATCTCAGTCAAATATTGTCCTAACAAACCATACATCAATGGAAAGCTTATTTATTTAGCTTTCAGATGATGTGTAAATCTCAATTAAAAAAAATTGACCCCCTATATATTTTGTGGTCCAGGGTCACAATTGTTCTTCACAGTCAGCTAAACCTGAAAGCAGCAGTCCTTCATTTCATGCTGTCAAATCCCATTACGGCCAGCAGAAATATGCATATCTCATCAAAGCCATTTAATCACCATTAGAGAGAGCAGAACCTATTTAACTATTGTCCAGTTACTAATATATGCAGCTATTACACCCTATTCCCATTAGATAGCGGATATAGACATGGACAGAGGCAGAGATAGAGATAATCAAGACCTATTCTTGTAAGTGGTCTTGGGAATTATTGCCATTAATGGCTCCATTAAAGTTTTATGTGTGTTACAGTAACAGGCAGGTCCTGGAGGATGAGAGAATATTGACTGAGAGAGAGAGAGAAAAAAAAAAGTGAACATTAAGCAACATTCTGCTTTGCATGACATATGAACCAAAGAAAATCTGTCCTCTTACTGATTTTTAGCTTATATATTTAATCGATTAAGATAAAAAGATAATCGTCTCATTGTCGTAATGACAGCTGACAGTGTCAGTAACGGAATCCATATATTCCTGTAGCTATTTATTTATTTATTTCCAGTATCTACACATATTTGTGTGAGGGAATGTGAGAGAAAGTGTTTTTATAGATCAGGGCAAGTCCTGGTGTTAGGATGATTGCCAATGACAAAATGTCAGCTTGGGTTTGTTAGTACTATAATGGGGAATCAATAGATATAAGGAAGATGTCAATACAGAACGTTCTACTGCATTTCACTGTCTCTCTCTCACACCCTCTCTTGCTCTGATGGATATCCCATGTCATCACGATGTTACTAGTCCCACAGGTATTTTAGTTGTACTGTTAGTTTCAGCAGAGCAGAAATGTGTTTGCATCTGTGTGGGTTGACCTTCTGTAGTGTATTAACACTGACGGCACCCTTCCCCTCATTAGCACTGCTGGAAGACGCGGCTTTTCACTCTGCAAGACATTCCCTAGAGTTCTTTCCTCCCAGTGACCATTACAAGCACATTCGCATTATGTCTTCATACAACCAGAAAGACATTACACATATTGACTCTGGTCTGCAAACTGATGGTTAGGATTTTAGACTGAGCTCTCTATCATATTTGGCTTTAAGGGACTTACAAGTGCTTGCAAAGCAGTACTCTGTTGATATTTTTCAAATATTTAAAAACTGCTTCAGCCAAAACTATTAACCTACCTCAACCTCAAAGAAGAACCATTTTTGGCTCCCCAAAGAACCCTTCAGTGAACAGTTCCAAAAAGAACCACTTTAAAGAACATTAAAAAAAAATCTAAAGAATCTTTTTTGACTATAAAGAACCTTTTCTGCATTTGAAAGGTTCCATGGATGTTCAAGGTTCTTTATAGAACCATTGATACCGGTAAACTTTATTTTTAAGAGTGTACTCACCCTCATGTTGTTACAAACCCATAAGACCTTTATTCATCTTCAGAACACAAATTAAGATATTTTTGATGAAATCCGAGAGCTTTCTGACCCTGCATACACAGCAATGCCACTGACAAATTCAAGGCCCAGAAAGGTAGTACAAACATCGATAAAATTGCCCATGTGACATCAGTGGTTCAACCGTAAATTTAAACTGTGGTACACTTGTAAACGCACCACAGAGACTGACACGGAAGAGAAGAAATTATTGAACAAAGTTGTTATTTTTGTTTTTTATGTGGACAAAAAGCTTTCTCGTAGCTTCATAAAATTACAGTGGCTGAACCACTGATGTCACATGGACTATATTAACAATGTCCATATTACCTTTCTGGGCCTTGAACGTGGTAGTTCAAGAAAAAATCTAAACCTTTTGCATATAGAATTGTGATTGCTTCTGTCTTTCTTTTACATAATTATTGATTTACAACCACATTTAAAGGCCAAATAGACAGAACACGTTCGGTTTGTGCATAAAAATGTGAGACACAGTGCTGTGCAATGAAAAAAAGATCTAGAGACGCATTTCTAAAGTTAAACTTCTTTTTACTTGAGCACCACATACTTGCATCAAAAGACATGAAATGTCAAAAGACATGAACCTTCAGCACAATGGTTAAACATGGACATCTAGCCAATGTTTACATAGAAAAACAATGAAAAACAACACTTGGATTGCAGAAACGCATTTTGTGCGAACATCCCCTTACACTAGTGTTTCCCTGTTCCTGGAAGCACACCAACAGTACACATTCTGTTTGCCTCCATTATTTAACCCACCCATTTCTGTCCTTCAAGTCTCTACTAATGAGCTGATGTGTTAAATCAGGTGTATTTGATTAGAAGGAGCTTGAAAATGTGTTGGGATGCCTCCAGGAACAGTGTTGGGAAACACTGCCTGACACTGCACAGTGATTGTGTTGATTCTTGCGTGCAGTCGGCTGAAAACAAGACTCACGCAGCAGCAGCAAAGCCGCTGTGGTGCAGCATTTCATTTAGACTGAACTGACCTCACTTAATACTTTAACATTATTATTTTGCAGCCTTGCTTTGCAAGCACAGGTATTTCCTTAAGGAAATGCAAATCTTTTTGTTATTAATCTACCTTTCTGCTTCCTTCTCTGTTTTTTTGTCATACAAAAACACACTCAGGAGGTGTTGGGAGCTACATGATGGCGCAAAAGTAGGCGAAGTGTTCAGACAGGCCCTTAATCAACACATCTGTGAGAGACAGCACCTGGTCAATACACCCCCTACCAGTACAGCAGCTCTCACACAGATTCGGCGCTGCTGTGTTAATTTAGTGTGATTATCTGCCTGCACATGTGTATTTGTGTGTGTATGTGCACATGTGTTAGAGAGAGAGAGAGAGAGACACACTGTTGTTTGTATAGATGGATGGAGGGATCAGTACTAGAATGAATGATGAGCACAAACAGACGTGAATGAATGTATTGATATTTGACATGGCAGGTGCACAGTGGCTTCACTGACAAATGGATGTAATGAGAGAAATTTAGATTAGTGTGTGGGGTTAAATCTGGCTCCTCCTTTGACGCTTTAAGATGAAAATGGACATAAACCAGTGTAATTTGTTCTCTCAGCAGCTGCTCTGTGTGTGTGTAACAGCACACATTCTGATAATAGAGAATGTGTAATAAAAGCTTGCTCTTTGATTATGTCCTTCACTCTTCATGAGCAAGCTCAAGACCTAAATCTGTTCTCTTCCTCCATTTCATTTAAGATTTATAGCGATCAAGGTCTCCCGTTCACATGTAGGGCTTCCTGAATGTCTTTCAGGGCTTTTTCCCTTTTCTTTTCATGGTCATAAGGTGGTCTGATGTCATGTTTTGATTAATAATGCCAATTAGTTTATTAGTTATTAGTAATTTATATTGTACGATGAAGATCTTAATTATGCAATCTAATAGATACAATTGAATTTAGATTATATTATGAAAGTTGGTAACCAAAATGTTATGGTGCTTATTGACTTGAAAACAAAACCACAACAGAAACATTTCTCCAAATATTTATTTTTGTAATGTTCAGCAGAGGAAAGAAGTCATACTGTTTAGAAACGACATGATGATGTTTCATTTGGGTGGACTGTCCCTTTAATGCTTGTAAAACACTATTATCTGCAGTAAAATTAGGTAAGATAAATGCCGTTTTACCCCAAACGGGGCACTTACAACCACACAGTATTTTTAACTGACAACACAAGCCGAAACCACCAGCCACCTATCCGTACAAATCTTGTAATTGGCCACATGCTGCCTTGAGTGACAAGTATGATCATCAATCAAATTAAGATGGAGAGAGGGGAGGGATGGAGCCCGACTCCCCAGACAGGCTGCTGTTAACAGGGTTTCCTTCAATCCGGGTTTATCGATCAATACATGGCTTGCCAATTTGTACTCTGCACCTGAGTACATAAAATGCTTATTGCATCAGATTACGTGAAGTTTATATCCATTATGCAGCATGTTCTCATCACTTCGATAAGAGCAAATTGTTTCCATTTGCTCGCAATAGCATTAAAACAGAGCAGCAAAATACTGAGACATTTTGCCTTTAATTTGACAGCGTACTCGTACATGCTTTGATGGGATAATTGTATTCCCCGAAAGCAATTTGTACTGTGAGTTTATTACCATCAGTGCACATGAGCTCAGTTGGTGTCCGGCATCTGATGATGCAGATGGGCATTAAAACAGGAATGCTGGAGGGATCACGGCTGAATGACCATGTTTTCTGTGGAACGTATTTGAGGTGACGTACAAAAAAATACGTTAAACTATGAGGAATTATTTTACGGTTCTCTGAAATATTCAGTTGTAATGTTGCTTGTCGTGTTCAGCATTCTGATGTTTTGCACTGTCCGCCAACACTGTATATCAGACCGGGTAACTGAAACCACCACTACTTTCATGCCACCTTTCATACAAACGCAAGTGGCGCCGTCTTGCATCTTAGTTATTGATTGTAGTAAAATTTACCTCAGCAAGCTTAAAGCTCAATTGTAACCAAAATGTTTTGAGGTCACACTTTATTTTTAGTTCTGTCAAATCGATTAATCACGATTAATCGGATCCAAAATAAAAGTTTGTTTACATAATATGTGTGTACATGTATGTGTATATATTTATATATACATATAAATGTACACAGTACACACACACATAGGCTATGCAAACACAAACTTTTATTTCTGGATGTGATTAATCACGATTAATCAATTCCATAGCAGTCTTTTTTTTTATAATGCCCTTGTTACAGTGTAATTGTACAATTAAGTACTGAGTAATATTAATTAACAACATGCACTATAGGGATATAGTTAGGGTTAGTGTTTGTTTTTGCATGCCATTGCATGCAACTGTGCATAATTTACTGTTATTACTTTAGTAAGGACTCTATGAAACAGTGTTACCCAGTTTGACCAGGTAACAGACCGGGTAACTGAAACCACCGCTACTTTCATGCCACCTTTCCTACAAACACAACTGGCACTGTCTTGCATCTTAGTTATTGATTGTAATAAAAAATTACCTCAGCAAACTTAAAGGTATAGTACACCCAAAAATGATCATTCTAACGCCACCCTCACCCTCATGTCATTCCAAAATTGTTTAACTTTTTCTTGTATGGAACAAAACATAGGATATTTTGCGGACTCTGCATTTTTTGTTCTTTACACTCTTAAAAAATAAAGGCTTTCACTGTGTACTGTGTTTTTGCAGTGATGCCATAGAAGAACCATTTTTGGTTCCCCAAAGAGCCTTTCAGTGAACAGTTCTTAAAAGGACCATTTTGAAGAACATTTTAAAAGTCTAAAGAACCTTTTTCCACTAAAGAACCTTTTCTGAATTTGAAAGGTTCCATGGATGTTCAAGGTTCTTCATGGAACCATTGATGCAAATAAAGAAACTTTATTTTTAAGAGTGTATACAGTGAAAGTCAATTGTAACCAAAATGTTTTGAGGTTACACTTTATTTTTAGTGCTGTCAAATCGATTAATCGCAGTTAATCAGATCTAAAATAAAAGTTTGTGTTTACATAATAAATGTGTGAGTACTGTGTGTATATTTATATGTACACACACACATGCAAACACAAACTTTTATTTCTGGATGCGATTAATCACGATTAATCAATTCGACAGCAGTATTTAATTAATTTAATTAATTGTTTCTTTGTTCGTCTTATAGTGTGGCTGATTGTTTTGTACGTTGTAGTGGAATTTTTTTTCTTAGTGGAAGCTGCAGTGTACTGTGCAGGTAATTATTGTATATTTTCAACTATTATACAGTATTTTTATTTATTTTATTGCTGAATAGTTGCCCTATCTCCTCTGTCTGTAGCCTACATTATCCCATACTTACACATCTATTCCCGACAATAATATGATTTTTACATTGTGTCCCTCACAAATGAGGTCTGCCCTGTTTGTCTGTTTTCTCTGTATTGGTGTGATGTTACGGTGCGGGATGCTTAATGGGGTTTCTTTCTAAAGGCTTATCTTGTACCCTCTGTCCTTCTCTCCATATCTCTTGCTCTCTCTCTCCTCCAGTGCTGGTGTGGCATGATGGAGGGATTTTTAAGGAGATTTTTTTTCCGTGTTCATTGGACGTTGATGAGCTCCTCTGTCTGTTGCTGCTGGCCTGTCATAGCCTCAACACTGCTTATAGCAAAATCAATCGGTCTCAGTCACAGAGGGTGAAAGAGACGAGAGCGTTAGCTAGCGCTCCGTACGCACACACACGTTCACGTACCCAAAGTTTATAGCCAACAAACACATACTTGGTTCAACTCCTGCCCTCCCTCACATCTCGAAGAGGAGAAGATGGGATGAAGGGATGGAGGGAAAACGCATGAGAGGAAAGGATGACAGAGGAAGAGAGGGAGCTAGAGCGAGGGACAGATAGTAGCATTAAAATTCATGGCTTTTTTTACTCTCTGTGCTGAAAAATCAATAGTGTTTACTATGAATGAGAGGAGCGCTGGACAGCAGAGCTGGGGGCAGATAGACGGGGGGTGAGAGGGAATGGGGAGCTGGGGGGGGCTGACTTCATTACTGGAGGCAGAGGCACGAGAGGTCAAGGTTAAAGACTCAACCTAGCGGGTAGAAGGTGGGGGTAGTCTACCATTTACTCACAATGCTGCAATAGTATTGTGGAGTCGGATACAACAGCCCTATCGGTATAAATGAGAAGATGTCGGTTTGGGATCCCTGCTTTCTCTATCTCATGCGCCCACCGCATTCGCTCGTGTTCGCGTGGATAAGCATCTGTGAATTCACATTTGGATGGTCCTGGAACTAGTTGGATGTTTTGTACCCAGCTGTGTTGCAGCTGATAGCGGCATATGCCACTTTTGTAAGTTTTAACGAACCTTAGCAACTCATACGATGCGAAACACTCCCAAAGTTAAGGGGGAAAAGTCACATACTCTCTACTAAGAGCCTGGAAAGAGTGATTCTTCTTCACCCTCAAGTTTTGAATATATTTAGATTGTCAGACTGATTAAATCTTTGGTGTGGGTTTGGCCGATAGGGCCGATTCATAAACATTAAAATACGACACTGTAGAGCTTGAAGACAACATGAAAACATGAGTTTAGTGTGAAAAACCATTTACTCATATTTTCTGTTGTTCAGTTTTATAACTATGACTATGACAACAGCTATATCGCACGTCTACGAAAAACGTCAGAACTAGTAATGAAGGAACGTTGAGTTGCTTCATGAAAACTTATTGTATTACTGTATTAAAAGCTCACTCTATTATGCAGAGTATTATAAGGGAGAGATGGGCTGAGCGAGTGTGATTACCTGCATTTAATACAACATTCATTCTTCATCTCAGTCGCATATTCACAATAAAACATTAGTTTGAATGTCTGCTGAGGAAAGCGATATCTTTGTCATACTATCATTTCATCAGCTGTTAAGGGTGATTTCTGATGACAGCGTTGCTCATTGCATTTGTTGTCTGCATTTTAGTTCTTGTCTGCATTTAGATGTTCTTGAAAGTAAAAAACATCTTGTGTTTTAGTCGCTTTCGATATAAAAGTCTTTACTCTTGACTCACTCATAAAAACAGTCTCTTGTCGCTATCTAATGGTGGAATAATATAACTAAAATCACCATCACGAACACACTCACACCCTTTCCCAATACTAAATACAATTATTAAATACTACTATTATTTATATAGTAATATTTATTGAATAAAACAACGGCCATCATAAAAGTTGCTAGGCAATTCAGTCAAAAGTACAAAGGCAGTGTGCTATAACGTGATGAAATTTTGTCCTAAGCCGAAACTGTTTGCTCTAACACAAATAATAGATTAATGAGACCAAAGACTGCCATTTAGATTTACTCAAAGCAAATTATATCTAATGATTAATCACTATAGAGACATCAGAGCCAGTGGCAAATTCCAGAACTAGCTGCTGTGCGCTGAATGGACACTGATGTCCTGGAGCTCACATCTCCAAAAACATTAAAGCAAATTTTCAAATAGACATTATCTTTATTAACAAACCATATATTTTAAGTACTTTCTCACATAAAAGAATGTTAAACCTACATTCTGTGACACAAAAACAGTATTTGGGCAGTATCTAGATTTGACACTCGCTGTGAGAAATACCGCAAGTGGAATGATACAAACAGTGAAACGGTTCGAGCTCCAATATCATTTGAATACAGCACTCCTCTCAGCCGATCAGATTCGAGGACCAGAAAGAACTGTTGTATGTATATATATATATATATATATATATATATATGCTTTTACATTGTTGTGCTTTTAAAACCTCCAAAAATTTTAAAACTCCCTGTTTACTTGCATTGTCAGTGTTTCACCATAATCTTGATCTTTATTTATCAATCAACATTTCGCCATGAATGATGTCCATTGAGCTTAATCGTATAATTCATTTAAATTCTGTCACCCTTGTGTTGTTTTAAACCTGCATGACTTTGCTGTATGGCTATGCTTTCTTCTGTGGAACTTTAATGAATATATTTTGGTAACCAAATAATTCTGTTTTGCATGGACTTCCATTGTATGGACAAAAAAATACAATGGAAGTCAATGGGAACCAAAATGTTTTCAAAACAAAACATTCTTAGAAATATCACAAAATATCCAAGAATCTTTTATGTTCCAGAGAAGAATGAAAGTCATCAAGTTTAAGTGACATGAGGGTGAGTAAATGATGACAGAATTTTCACTTATTCAGGTGAACAATCCCTTTTACGTGTACTGAACCTGAAAATACTTTAAGTAGAAGAGAAGGCAATGGGGTATTTTCTGGATTGGAGGTGAGATGGCTCCTGCGGTCTGCTAGATCTATTGGCCTTGCAAATCCCCACCCCTTTATTTTTCTCCTTTGGCGGAGAGTATGTGTTTTCATGGTGATGTATACAGTATTCAAGCAGCCTGATATTCAAGGAGGCTCATGAATGATGTAACAGGAGATGCTTGTCTCAGGCCCGTGTGGATGTGGCTCTAGGTATATATGGAATATAAATGGAAATGTGAACTTTTACATCAGCATAAATTTACATTAAACCCATATGATTAGAGTACATCACACTGAATAATTTCCTCTATAAAGACTGGCAAATGAAAAAGAAAAACCTGAGATATTAATCAGCTTTCACATTAGTTAGATAGCGTATAGTTTTACAGATACTGAGATTAATATAAAAGACATCTGAAACCCTGCGGCTGATTTCTTTCATTCTTTTGTATTAGTAAGTAGTAAGATGGATGTGTGGAAAAGGTGAACAGGCACAGAGGCTGCTCTGCAGGCCTTGACTTATGCCACCGCTGCACTCTTAAATAATGTAATAAAATCTCGCATCCAGAATGTCACAATGTTTCATTTGCTTTCATTAGGAAAAATTATCTAATAAGCTGCATTTAATATGACTTATGCAGTGTTTCATGAGATACTGTATTATCTGCTTTTATGTCTCACCCTCTCTTTTGGTGCTTTCCTTCTTTTTTCCTTTGCACGGCAGCACAGGATGCTTTCTTATTCTCTTTTATTCCTTCCGCTCTTTTTCACCTTCTCCCTCTTTCTCTCTCTCTCTCTCCCTCCCTCTCTCTTTCTTAGTCGTCTGTTCCCTTAGCGACCGTTTCCAAGGCACCCACTCCCAAGGGCTGGGGGAGGGGACCTGTGATGTCATGCATGCATAACTATACACCTGAATTCTACTGGTTTTAATCTTTCTGCAGGACTCTTGTTCAAAGCTTTAGTATTTCAGAGCCACTTGGCTCTTTGTAGACTTCTGTTGTTGTATTTACTGCGTGTAGTTATAAATTCTCTACACAGACTGCAACATGATTATTTGACTATGTGTTTGTGTGCTAGATACATGTAAATAACTATTTACTCTGGTACATTATAATGCACACAGACTCTGTGTCCTTGCCGTATCCGTTGAGATCTGATTCATATTAAACAGGCCTTTTATCAGTGTGGACGCTTTAGTGTGTGTGTTTGTGTGCTCTTTCGCTTAACCTTGCCTCATCTTAGGCTGTAAGGTTTGTCCCCATGATGCAATCTGGCCTGACGTCTAAGCAACTTTTGCAAATATTTAGATAAAAATGCGTTTTCTTTAATTCATTTAATTCATTTATTAAATTCTGACATTATAACACTCGTGTCCACCTTCACATCCTCCACTTTCATTGTCTGTTTCTTTTATTTGTTCACCCAACAATGACTTTTTCCACCAGGAATGTGTGTTTCACAGATAAAGTACTGTAATTTACTTAAAGCATTCAACAGGAATGTGTTTCACAGGTGAAGTTATTTAATGCATTGATCGCATAAATTACGCTTTACATAAGTCATTCCAGTGAAGAATGTAGAACATATTAACAGTGGCGCGGCTGCCCACATTCACCGTTTTAAAATAAAAACACACTAGTGTAAAACAGGGCCTGAAACTCAACCCCAGAGTTTGCAGCGTTTTTGAAGGTTGCCGTTTTCATTCGTTTACACTGGCTACGTACACACTGCAGCTAAATTCGGTTGTCAGTTCACCTTTTACTCCTTAATCGCATTCTGTACACACATAATTTACTAAAATAGAGGGAGTGACAGCCGCATTTACAGAAATTCTACGCAGTGTGTCCGGAACTGAACTGAACAACTAGTTGTTAACAGTGTTGGGGGTAACGCATTACAAATAAGTTACATAATATTATTACTTTTTCCAAGTTACTAGTAAAGTAACGCATTACTTTTACAAGAAAATATCTGAGTTACTTTTTTCAAATAAGTAATGGCAGTTACTTTTCCCCCCATTTATTGATTAAAAGTTCTCCTGTCCCCATGTTGAGAGAAATCGGGAGTAAGATGTTAGTTCTAGAATAAATGTGAACATGCATTAATTCATCTCACTCACAAAAAACAAATTCAGTATTCCAAATGAACAGAAACCGTGAACTTCAACTCAGAATATGACACAAACCTGCAATAATTAAATATGTTAAATAATACAAATATCCTTTATGCATTTAATACCATTTTATTAACCAGTGTCTTTGCTGCCGACCTTCAATGATCCAATTCAACCATACTAATAAGCAAAAATTACTAATTACCAAAATTAATCTAACATTTGTTTTCCTTTTTTTTTCATTGCTGAAGAGTTGACATTTTTTCACTTCGTGGTCTACTGTACAGACGTGAATTTACTTTTCTCAAAGCCTGAGGCTTTTTGTGTGAAAAGGCTTTTTACATTTGCCAAAAATAGAACGTCTTATATTAAAAACACACAAGCAAGCCCTGCCCAGATTTAAAAAGTAACACAAAAGTAAAGTAACACATTACTTTCCATAAAAAGTAACTAAGTAACGTAATTAGTTACTTTTTTAGGGAGCAACTCAATATTGTAATGCATCACTTTTAAAAGTAACTTTCCCCAACACTGGTTGTTAATGACATATTCAAGCATGCACCAGAAATGTGTCCTCGTCTGCATGTGAGATGCAAGAAAATAATAGTGAAAGAAGTCTTAACCTTAGCGCATTGTGCTCAAGTGCTCTGGGGTAAAGTGTCAGTGTTGCCAGATCTTCATAGAAAAAAAAACAAACAAGTACAAGCACAAAAAACACTAAAACACCCAAATGCTTTATGTTTTATAACACCAAAAATTATATATCTCATATCTGCAACAGACCACCTTATTAACTCCATAAAGTGCTTAGCTTTAAAAGCTAAAATCAAACAAAATGCCTAAAAGCGCTTGTAAATATGAGGACATGGCAACACTGCAAGACAGCTCTCTAAAGCAGCCTCCCGAGCATAAACAAAACTAACCAACGAATAGTTTCTTTTTCATTTTCCGATAGTGTAAGTAATGTTTATTTAACCAAAAAAAAACAATGTGACTAGGACATGAATTTACATTTGAGTATCTAATGCATTTACTGAATACATTCAGGTTCATTTTGATCTATATGGTCTTACCCGAAATGCTCTCATTGCTGAAAACTTTGGTTTTAAAACTCCAGTTGAAGTGCATTAATACATGCTTTTCAGACAATGTTACATTACTAAGCAACAAATGAGTCAGAAAACGTAATGAATGTTGTGTTGTTACCAGTGTTAGCTGATGAGGGTCACGGTTACTAGGCAACGGCCGGCTCAGTCTGTAGATATGCATTGGGCTCCTAATGGGAGCGGAAAAGGGGAGTGTGTGTGTGTGTGTGTTGGGGGTCAAGTTTGTCTGAAAGGGGATTAATATTTTGAGAAGGGGCAAGCAGTCGCTCTGTCTACACTGCTTGTGTCTACACAGTTCACTTGTTGTTAGTCTTCTTTGAAGCTTTTGTCATGGTGTTTCATGCGTTTCTGAGGGCGAGAGGAGGTCTCGGCTACAAAGTGCCCAACATGCATTCAAACTCAACTCACACGTTCGGTCTGTAAAGTAGTACTGACTGCACACACGTTAATCACAAACATCCACTAGTTTTTTGAGGGTCCACCAGTGACCACTTTATTCCTCAGACCAATAATAATAATTTTAGTTTATTTTGTACCTGTAAAATGTGTTGGTGTATAATCAAAATTGCATCTGTACTTGGCATATTTAAACACTTGAAACATGCTAGACACTTTTTAAACAATACATAGATCTATTTATTTCATGCACTGTCATTGCATTATTTCACTCTTGTTCTCGTTTTCACTCTCGATTTTGTCCCTATCTCATTCCCACCCTATTGACCCTCTTTCCCCAAACAATTCCCTCTCTCTGGCTCTCTCTCCTTCCCTCTCTCTCTGTATTGATCGACACATAGTGAGCTCTGTTCTTCACTGTGCTGCCTCCCTTTAATCAATACAGATAATTGTCTGCTCTCTCTCTTTGCCAAATACTCGCTCTCTCTTACTCTCTCTCTATCAATGAACCCCCTAACCACCCTAAGTCTGGGATTCCCCCGTCTTAATGACCAAAGGTAACCTGTTCTCTCTGTCTCTCTCTCTCTTTCCATCGATTGGCGTGGGAGCGATTGACTCACATGTGTAAACATGGTGTACGATTGTGCTGCGTTGAAGTCTCTTCAACTATTCCCATGTGGTTATTATAGAGACAGATTTTTCATTGTTCGTCAGGATAAAAACATGTAATCGGATTCATATTGGGAGGTCACACCATGGCTGCTAATACGTCATGACTAGAAAAGAAATGATATCCGAAGATATAAAAAGTTTTACTTGAGTAGTCACTTGGAACATGCAGATGTGAAAAAACATATATTAGTATTATATCACTTTTATGGATAGAAAAGATAGAGGTGATAGAAAAGAGACTTAAATAAGGACTGAATGTTGCAGGCTAGATTTGAATCTGAATGTCTCACGTAAGCACCAAAGCTCAAACTCATGTTATTGCAAATCTAAAATATTATAATTAAATATTCTACAATATATTCTATTACAGTGTTTGTGTGTGTGTGTGTGTGTGTGTGTGTATATATATATATATATATATTTGAAATGTAGTATTTGTATATGTTTGTATTTATATATATATATATATATATATATATGTGTGTGTGTGTGTGTGTGTGTATGAAAATTTTAGCATGTCCTGATTATATATATATGAATCCGGACATGCTAAAATACAGATATATATATATCTATATATCTATCTATCTATCCATCTATATATATATATATATATATATAGGGATATATATAGATATAGACAGACATGTTGCAGGGTGGATTTGAATCTGAATTTCCCACATGAGCACCAAGGTTCAAACTCAAATGTTATTGCAAATCTAAGATATTATAGTTACATTTAATTAATGTTATGTTATGTTATGTTATTATATATATATATATATATACATTCAATTAATAGATTTATTTGTTTAGATTGATATTTTATATTTATTTAAATGTTGTATTTTAGTACAGTTTTATATAATTCAACACTACATATAAATGAATATGCATTTATATATATATATATAGAATTATACAGTAAGTATAAAATAATATAAATTTATATATATATATATATATATAGTATTTTAAGTTAGTATTTTAATATTGTTATATATAAATGTAAATTTATATAAAAATATATTATTACATATATATAATACATATATTATTATAAATATAACATATATATATATATAATTTTATATTTAGTTATATATATATATATATATATAACATTTAGTATTATATATGTTTAGTATTTTAGTACTGTTTTTATGTAACTGTACATAACTATATATTTATACAAAGTGATATCATTAAATAATATTAAATACTATTATTCTATTATTATAATATATATATATATATATTTTCACTGTATATTGATAGAGACAGAAGAGATGAGAGGAAATTACTCTGGAGGCTGAGATCAGGTCTTATTGCCAGCCAGATTTGAATCTCCATTTTCCACATGAACAGCAAGGCTCAATTTCTAGAATATGTGCACCAGATCACTGCAGCTTTTAATTCACTCCACAAGGACAGAGGACATGTGCAGATACAACTTTAAATTTCCCAATGTCAAAGTTTAGTCTCTGTCGGTCAGGCTTTTTCAGCTGGGTAATAGAGAATTAATATTTATAGTATACTGTGTGATTTTGGATAGCCGGGGAGGTCTGAGAAAGCGTTTCCTTCATGATGACAGTGTGCTTTTGTTTAGTCTAGGTGTGAGAGAGAGGGCAAGGACGGGTGAATGGTAAGGTGAGACTCTTGCCTTGCCAAACTCTGATTTAAAAATGAAGAATTCTGTGAAGAGGGAGATTACAGGTGATACAGGCCTCATTCCAGAGTGTGACATCCCAGTGGGATCTGAGCGCACAGACACAGTGGAAAAAAATCGCTTTGGTGTTGCACACAATTCACAGAACTGCTATACATTCTCTGCTGTGCTTCTTTTCGGTGTATGTGAATGTGTGAAGAACTACATCATGCTGGACATCTCAGATGATTTCAACCTACACATTTTCATGCTGTATTAAAAATATAGAAGTGTGTAGAAGAATTATAGTGGGTTGAAGGAATAACAGGAATGTAGCACTTCATATATATTCGTAGGCTATTGAAATATTGATATATTTTCTTTGCTTTGTGTCTCTGTTGGCTCTTTCTTTATCAGATTATGTCTCCTCTCGCTTGCACTCCTTCTTTCTCAGTCAAGCCTCAAGGATAGAAACCTTGAATTTGAATTTCAGAGGCAAAGAAAGAGAAAGAGGGGGGTAGGGTGGGGTTGTGCTCTTAGGGAGCGGTCGTTGAGAAAGTGCCTCTAATGGGCGTCTGTGCGCTCCCCCCTGCCTAGGGCCCCGATCGATACCGACTCAGAGCAATAAAGCTTTCCCCTGTCATCTCCACAGAATACAAAGCAGTATGGGGAGAGAGAGAGAAAGAGAGAGAGAGAGATAGGTGAAAAGCTGTTCCGCTAGCCAGACCGATTTCCTATACACCCCCAACCCATCTACCCCCATCTAACAGCAGTAGAGCCCCTACCCCCTCTCGTTCCTTCTCTCCATCTCATAGTCCACCTCTCCTTTCCCCAAATGTAGCACGGGTCCCCTGTGCCGCCTCTGAGTAGGTTTTGATATCTCCTTGCGGTCGGGAGGAGAGAAATAAATAATGGCAGAAGAAACTCTTATTTTAGTTATTATCACAAACACAGAGACAAGGACGGATAGAGAGAGACGGCCAAGTGGGGCATAAAAAAGGAAAGGAAATTAAACAATAAAAGAGGTAAAAAAAAAAAAAAGCTGGAAATGGATGGATAGACAAAGAGAGAAAGGGAGAGAGATGTAGTTTAGGAAGTGAAATGGGATGAGAGGAGAACGAAGAGGGCGAATGAAGTGATACAAAAAGGAGGGGGGCGGAAAGCGAAGGAGAAGGGGATTATGGGAGAGAGAAAGATGGATGTTGTGATAAAGATGGAGGGTGAGAGGGAATATTGATGAGTAAGAATGACAGACAGGAGACAAAATGAGGGGGAAAAAACTGAGCAGGGAAAGGTGAAAGGCAGGTCAAATTAGCCCTGGAAGTGTAAACCAATCACATTTTATCTTAACTACAATACTGTAGCTATTGGAAAAGACAGAAACGTGGTTTCTGTATGAGGATATCAAATAAGGATGTGCAAAATGAAATATTAAAAATCAGCTGGCAAACCTGACTAGCTTCATATAGTTGGAGCACTACAAAATCTCAAGATGAAACTCGACATGCACTAAAACTTTTTTTGTTTGTATATAAGACTAAAAATCCAGGTAGCCTCACTGTTTAACCATCCTGACCCGTCCGTCGTGTCAAACCGAACGGTTCCTCATGAAAGTGACAGTGTAGGTGTGAACATGTCCGTGTTTGTCCTCCATCACGGTGCACTTGTGCTTTTTCTGTGACAGCTCTAGAGGCGCTCCGTCATTACGCCGCTGTCAACCTAATAACTCTCTTCCTCATCTCTCAAAAACAACAGTTTCTATGTGTATGTGTGTCTCATCTCTTTTGTTGTACCCTCACCCCTCCATCCTCCCCAATTCAATCCCTCATTTCTTCTTTTATTGGAAAAAGATGGGATGAATCCTTCATCTTCTCTCTTGTAATGCTCTTCTGTTATTATTCTGCAGCAGGGCTGGGCGAGATGGCTAAAAATATTATAGGGGTAATTTCCAGGCTTTTGGCTTTATTTGATATATCTCGATTTTTATGTATTTGTTCCGAAATGGGTGTTTTTATTAATCTGAGGAAGCATTGTTTTGCCAAGAAGTCAATTAGATTCAAAATATGTAATGTGGAAAGTAAAAAGTTGAAATAGTGAATGTTTTCCACACTGTTTTTCAGATTATTTTAAATATACAGTTATGTAAATACATTAAATAATAATCACTTTAATTGTTATCCAGAGTATAGCAATATATAGTAATATATTGAATAAATTAATACAAATAAAATAAATATTAAATATAAAATGAACTTTTTAGTGAATGTATTCACTAAATGCATAAAAATTACAAAAATGAATCAGGAAAACAAAGTTTTAAGTGAAGCATCGTAAGTTTATTGAAACATTTAAAAAAAAGTTTAAACCAGATTCATAGTTAAAAATATTACAGAGGCAATTTTCAGGCTTTTTACTTTAGTTGATGTGTATATCGATTTTTATTTATTTGTCCCAAAATTGGTGTGTTTTTTTTTAAATACACAATTATGTAGATATATACAATTTTATAAATATCTTTATTTGATAAATATCCAGATTTTTGTGTTAAGTAAAAAGTTAAAATAATCAATATTTTCCACACGATTTTTTCACAAATGATTATTTTTTTTGAATATACAATTATGTAAATATACAAAATCCTAATCACTTTAATTTTTATCCTGAGTATAGAAATAAATAGTAATATTATGAATATAACAAATTATATTTAACAAATTCATATTAAATTATAAAAATAAAAAATTAATAATACATAAAACAAATACTATATATAAAATCCACTATTTTGGTAAATATAATGCATAAACATTACACAAATTATTCAGTAAAACAGAGTTTTAAGGTGAAGCATCATAAGTTTATTGAAACCGATGAAAAAGTTTCATAGCTTCAGCTTCATAGCTAAAATATTATAGAGGTAATTTTCAGGCTTTTTACTTTATTTGATGTATATATTGATTTTTATGTATTTGTCCCAAAATTGGTGTTTTTTTAAAATACACAATTATGTAGATATATACAATTTTAAGCACTTTAATTTATATACGGAGTATTGCAAATAAATAGCACTTTTATGAATATAAATATTTCAGTAATTTATAGTAAATAAATTAAAAATAAAATAAATACTAAATATAAAATGTACTTTTTTAGCAAGGTAATTGCATAACAAAAATTGCACAAAAAAATCAGTAAACCAGAGTTTTTAATGAAGCATTAGTTTATTGAAACCGATGAAAATGTTCATAGCTAAACCAGCTTCATAGCTAAAATATTATAGAGATCATTTTTGGCATTACATATATAGAGTATTTTATGTATTTGTTCCAAAATGGGTGTTTTAATTAATGAGAGGAACCATAGTTTTACCAAGAAGCCAATTAGATTCAAAAATGAAATAAAAAATGTAAAAAAAAAAAAACGTGTTTTCCATACGGTTTTTAACTAAATTATTTTTTTTAAAATATAAAATTGTGTAAATATATACAATTTTATTTCATCCAGAATATAGCAATAAATAGTTATATTATTTATATAAATATTTTACAAATTTATATTAAATAAATTAATAAAAATAAAATCAATACTAAATATAAAATGTACCTTTTTAGCAAATTTATTGCATAACAAAAATTACACAAATTAACCAGTAAACCAGAGTTTTTAATGAAGCATCGTAAGATTATTGAAACCGATGAAAATGTTTAAACCGGTTTGATTCAATATTGCACAAAAAAAAATCATTTCAGTTTAGATGGTCATTTGTAGCGACCAAGAGCGTCAGATTGGTGGCACTTTTTCAGCGTACACACATTTCGTTCTACTTTCTAGTCTTATCTTCCAAGTTTTTCATTTATTTTCTCATCTCTCTTCATCTCCGCCTGTCCTTTTCTTTCCCAGTGAGATTTTACTATCAATTCTCCCACTGTGCACTTCTTTTTCAAGTGGCCTGACTTTCTCCTACATCCACGTTCTTTCCCGTTCTGCCATATGAATTCCTCTCAGCTCCCCTTATTTCCCCCTCTACCTTTCTGCACGGTAATAATGCTACTGATAGAAAGAGGCCCAAGTGTGTGTATGCGCGTGTGTGTGTGTGTGCGATTATTGTCGTGTCGAGAGTCAGAGGAATCGATCGATGCAGAAATATGAGGGTCTGTGTCAAAAACAATAACCACCTATTCCCCAGACACACAGTTTCTCACACACAGCTGCGTTCACACACACCTATATACGGCCAAATATTAAACATGCACACATTCATTCAGGAGAAACGATACACAACCCTCACATTACAAGAAAAATGCTCCATTTCAGATAGGAAACTTATCAGCACAAGAGCCGCTCTCCGTTTACCATATCACTGTCTGTCACAGGGGTAAAAACATACACATAAGCACAGACAAACACACACACACAAGAGACCTTTCACTGCTGTTGCCTGGCAACGTAGGCCAGTGACCAATCACGGTGCAGAGCAGTGTCCAGTGATGTCACAGCGTCTGCTGACCAGCAGGGAAGAAAGAGAGAAAGAAATGTCTGGAAACAATTTAAAAAGAGCAGTTTCATCATTACGTTACGGGACGTGCTGATAGTTTAACAGCTGGAGGAGTGGAGAGAATGGACGTTTGTGTTTATGGAGGTGAAGAGGTGGACGCCTCAGCCTGGAATGAGGGACGGAAAGTAACTTTATCAGCATTAAAGACCGAGACACACTTGTGTCGGACCAAACGCGATTGCATCTGCGGCGCGAAGAGCTTTCGCTGTGCGAAATAGTTACTATCTAATCACTCACACACATACGCACGCATACGGCTCCGAGCTGTGACAGCTGCAAGATTGATGGCTCTCTTGAGGCCTACAGCTCACGCTCTTAAACGGACAGCTGATCAGATAAACATGGAGAGAGAGAGGAACGGATCAAGAAACATACTCGATTTTAAAGATCATAGAGGCATATGTGCTGGTGGATCGTGAGATGTTCCTGTTCGTTCTACGAACGCATCAGGCCGCAGGTCATCGCATGAGCTAAAAATGTTGTTTGCGATCATTACGAGGAAGCCCTTAGGAGTGATGTTTCCATGGAAATCATGAGACGAGGGGCCGGCCAAATGGCCTGAGACCCCTGTGACATATGCAGACGTGTCTGTGACCTCTAGGGTCGTGAACTTTAACCCCAGCAGCCGCGCAGCATACAGACGGTCTGTCGATGACCGTGAACCTGACGCTCTGCTCTCTTTGTCTGATACGATAATAAATATACAAGTGCTTAAAATCTCTAGTGTCTGCATTAGTTTGAGATTATTTTGTTACAGAAGATTTATTAGATGATGTTGTCTGGTAATGTGTGAGACTTCCAGTATAAGCCGCCTAAGGGAAATAATGAAAAGAATAGCAAAGTGCAGTAAACGGTAAAACTGTTTCCAAACCATTGCGTTCATAATTACGATAGTACATTAAAAAATACGGTAGGACACATCAGTTTGCTATATCAAGAAGCTGTTTTGAACGCGGATGAGTCTTAAGTCAGACACATTAAATTTACACATTAAAATGGCCGCGCCCTCTCTTACGGGAAGAGTAAGGTGGATAGGAGGAAAATATAAATGCGTAGAGAGATTAGTAAGCGAATTAAGTGACAGCTCTTTTGTTGGATGTTTGTGTGTTTATATATTAATGAGAATCTAAACCAGACATGTTATTCACTTTTATTTTACTTTTATACGAGCGGTAAAGTTGAAATGGAGCGCTCGGAAATAAAGGTTATCAATCAGGAGACTGGAGAGAAACTCTTCTTAGCGTTCATGAGAAGCGGGGCAATGGCGCCTCCTGGTGTTAAACATACAGTACTGCAGTCTCTTAAATCACCCGCGTATTCTGGACTTCGACTTCACCTTGACTGTAAATCATTTTAGCGGACCTTGTCGAAAATTTTCCGAGGTAACTAGCCATTACATTTTGTTCGTTCTAACCATGGTTTGCTTAATACATCAAAATCTTGTTTTTGCTGCTGAAATTCTCGAATTTCTGTTGTATGCACTTGAATCTCTTTTTTTTCTGGCGGGCTATGAGACTTTGTCTAATGTTAGACTAACAGTAGTAAATCTTTAGGTGACGGCTTAAAAACAATAAAAAAAATCTAAATGTTTAGGTGGAATGCTTTTATATCGCTCCATCAACATTATCTTCACTCAACACCCTAAAACTATATTCTTAAATATACAATATCATGTTGTGCATACGTATGCTAAAATCTCCCTTTTATAGGAAATCTCTTTTTTTGTTATATGTCACATAAAGATAATTATATTAACTTTAATATTGTTCATATTGATACTGTATCTTTAATGCTCACATCATTATTGTGATTACATTTTACATTTTAAATCCTTTTAAATTTATGAAGATGAGATAATGGTCACTGCATTATTTATTTATTTATGCATTGGAGCAAATAGTGAAAATAATCCAATAAGGATGCAACACTTCAACCCCAAAAGCATTCCAGGGTTTTTCATAATATGTAAAATAATACAAATAAATGTTAATAATAACAATTTGGTGTGTATCTAATATATATATATATATATATATATATATGTATGGAATGCTTTTTATATTACTCCATCAACATTATCTTCACTCAACATCCTAAAACTATCATCCTAAATATACAATATCATATTGTGTATATTTATTTGTGCTAAAATCTCACTTTTATAGTTTAGTTCTTTTTTGTTAGATATCTTAAGTTTTTTTTTTAAAGAATAAAATATTTTTCTTAATAAGAAAAAATACTTTTAAAAAGATTATTATTTTTCCTAATTTTTTGATATTAATACTATATCTTTATTTAATGTTTGATTAAATTTCCTTTTTATCCTTTTAAATTTATGAAGATACAAATACTGGTGAAAATTATATTACAACAAACAGCACCATTCAAATGTAACTGTTTCTAAAGAGCTTTAAGAACTTTTGTAAAAAAAAAACTCTTTCAAATTAATTAGACAAATATTAATTGTCACAGTATGATTTATTTTTGTTTTATAGATTTATTAACTTATGGCACCATTCAAATGTAACTGTTTCTCAAGAGATTTAAGAACTTTTGTATAAAATCTTTCATCTCTTAAAATCTTTCAAATTAATTTACTAGACAAATATTATATAAAATTTTTTATTTCATTTTTTTTGTGTGAATTGAATTGGAGCAAATAGTTAAAATAAGCAACATAAAAGCATCACAGGATGCACCTCTATTTTTGTTGTTTTATAGCATTTAATAACTTTACTGTATAATATCTAAAATAATATTAAATATATATATATATATATATATATATATATATAACAGTAACGATTTGTTGTGTCCACACTGTTATCTGGTGCGGAACATGTAGTTTGGACAGTTTGGACCTTTTTATTTTCAGTCACTGAGCACTACAGCCTGTCATCCATCCCTGCTTCCTGCTTTAGACACATCACAGTTTTATATAACAAAACACGCACGGCTTGTTTTGCTTTCTCTGCTTTGTTTTGGGCTCCTACGGGGTGATTCATGCCCCGGTGTGGACGTGTGAGGTTGGAAAAAGCCGTGTGAGCAAGCGTCCTCATTCTGTATTTTCTGATGGAGGCATGTGTTGTGACAGATGTGTTGATGTACAGTAGAGATACGGTGAGAGAGAGACGGAGAGTCACCGCAGGACTCGTGAGCTGCTCTTTCCAGCAACCCCAGCACTTTCCAGCGGCACAACTCTCCCCCTCTTTTCACCTCTATCGCGCCATCTGCTTATTCTTTCATCTCTCGCTCCTCTCTGCTGCCTTCCCACTCTCAACCTTTTTCATCCTCTCTCTCTTCACCTGACCCCACTCTTCAGCCCACCGATCGACAGCGCTTCACTTCCTCCTTCGTACGCTCACTGTCCCGCTCAGCATTTCGCCCTCCAAATGCGAGCGTTGCCTAAATTCGCTCAGTGAGACCCGCAACACACTTACGAGTGTAAAATGCCGTCATTGTGTTGTGAATGTGGCACGTCTGCCCTGACCCACTCCTTTCTTGCTCTCTCGGGGTCAGGAAGTGGGCACAGAGGGGGCGGAGGTGTGGGTGAGTTTGAGCGAAGAGAGGAGGTGACGGAGGGAGGAGAGAAGGAGGAGTGGAGAGTTCACCCCCCCACTTGTTATCAGTTTGTTCCTCCTTCTTGGCCGCACACTGACAGAGTCAAAGAGACGCGGAGAGAGTGAGACAGAAACAGTGTACATGCAAGTGTGTGAGAGGAAGAGGACCTCACTGAACGACTGCACACACATTCATCAACATGACAAAGCCCGGTCCTGTTGCATCCATGGATTACTCCCATATGTGGTTGCCAGGTATGTGTCTGGCGGTTGCCAGGTTGGTCACTTCTAAGCTTTATTGATGGATTCGTTAAAAGTGCAGGGACGCTTGAGGTCATCAGACCAAGAAGGTTAGCTTAGAGAAACTGAAAGAAAGAGCTATGCAAAGGCTGAAATTCCAAAATATGCTTCGTGAATTTCACAGTGTATTTCACTGTTTTCTCTAGAAACAGAGGGATTTATGTTAAGGTGCTTTGCAAGATATTTCGCACATATTTTCTGTGTCATGTTTCTTTTTTCCCTAAAGCACTGAAACTTAAAATTAATATAAATAATCATTAAATATTCTAAATGTTTATTTTAATACACTTTTGATTTGCTGTGAATGTTTTTTTAAGTGTGTGCTCAGAATCATCATTATTCATTTTTATCCAAAGCGTCTTACAAACGAAGAATACGACAAGTGATTCATTTTATGAATCATCTTTTCAGATGCCACCGAATTTCTGGGTTGAAATCTGGGCCAGTGTAGGACATTCACCGTCACGTTCTCAGAGTTTAAGATCAAGTTTAAGTTCACTTCAGCAGACAGATAGATATTTTCTTCCAGTGTTTCCTTGCATTTGCAGCATCTGCTTTTCCTTGTGCTTTAAAAAGATGCCCAATCTCTGCTGATGAAAAGCAAATCTACAGCATGCTTCCAACACCATATTAGCTGTGAGGATGTTGGTTTTTGAAGTGTGGGCAATATTAAATTTGCACAATATATGAATTTTCACAAGTTTTGGCCACAAGTTCTTTTTTTCAATTCTCATCTTAGCAATATAAGGCTTTTTGGCAGACCAAGTTTTTTTTTATTTATGACTGTTTTGGAGTAATAGCTTTAATTCTTGCATTCTCAGCTACTGACCAAAGTTGCCACACTGAGGTTGTGAGGTTTAAGGGCCATTTTTGCTATTCAATCTCATATTCTCATTGTAGAGTTTGTAGTTCATTAAAATGTGAGAACTCTTCAATGATCTGTTTTTTATGAGCTGGTGGTCTCGTGATTTCTGTTGTGAAATCCTCCAAATAATTTACATTTCTCTCCTTTAATTTCAAATGCACAATCATTAATTACAGTGTTTTAATGCTAGACAACCAAAAGCTGTGTTTTTCTCTTCACAAATATAAAGAGCTCAGCTTATCTGACTTTTAAGTGGTTAACAACAACGGCAATGTGTTATTATGTGCATAAAATCTTCATGTTATTACACTACAGTTATGAATATCTATTTTGTCACTGGTTCATCAGGCAAATAAGTACTTTTTAGTGAGTGATGAAATTGTATTCATTGACTGGAAGCTTATAAGGGAACCTCTGGGAAACCCAGTGTGAAGTTCTTTATGGGGTTTCCCCCTTCCTCAGCTCCCAACTGCAACTTTGACATAAAGGACAGCTGCGTGCTCAACAGATGGACCACAGTACAGGAACTCTTGCCTTTATTAACGAACTTTAGTATACTGTGAAGCATGGTGTTCTCTGTTAGTGTAGCATATGTTTAATATGAGAAGGAGTAAGTATGCTTCCTTGAGGAGTTTTGACGTCACTTTCTGTGAAGTTTCTAGCAGGTAGAAACCAGCTGTAATGTTCCTAAAGACAACTTGAATGATCATACACTCTTATAAATAACGGTTCTTTATCAGCATAGATGGTTCCATAAAGAACATCCATGGAACCTTTCAAATGCAAAAAAGGTTCTTTATAGTCGGAAAAGGTTCTTTAGATTTTTCAAAATGGTTCTTCTGCAATGGCATCATTGCAAACTTTTGGAACCTTTATTTTTAAGAGTGTAACTGAATATCTGATCTTTCAAACAATGTAATAATGGGAGAGAGGTCAGTCAGAAGAAGTAAGTCTACTGGAGACACCTTCAGATTATGAATATGCGGTTAAACAAATAAATTGCGCTGAGCAAACTGAGAGGCTAATTCATGGGGTGATGCCGCTGATTCTTGTCATAAGAAACTTCATCTTGAAGTAAAACTAAGTGGCAGGTGGCTGAAAATGAGCCTCTTCCAGATAACAGGCATTTGCAGGGATCCTATAGCTTAAAAAGTGATAGAAGGGCAGAAATTATGTTTTTGCTAAAATCCACTTATAAATGAGGTAACATGGAGCTGCCATTTGTGAAATAAGGCAAAATTAGGCTAAACTGATTATGAGGTTAACAAAAATAAGAGAGAAAACGTCTCTCTCCCTCACAAATGCAGAGTGTGGTTATTGTCAATTAATGTTGCATTACAATAATTTAGCTTGGAAATTATTTCCAGTATGTGCAGGCGGCGTAAGCATATTTATTTCGGATTTAAAAAAAGAATGGAGATCTTTGTAATACAGAAGTTATGAAATGGAGAAGTTCAAAATATATAAGAAACAGAACTATGTGTGTCAGCTACTGTATAAAGACTGTATATTATACAGGAGCACTTAAGTTCAAGTCTGCACGCGCTCCCGTCTGTATGTTTGTGTGCGCGAATGTGCGTATTAATAGCTGGCCGACAGTAAGTGTTTGGTTTAACACATTGTGTTTGGCCCAGCCTGAGGGGAAACAGAGAGGGAAGTGAGACATTAACACCAAAACCATCAGGCACTCTTTCATGTTAACTTCATATGAATGATGAACTGTACATTCAGTTCATATTAAACAAACCTTATATTCTGGATTCAATAATGTGAAACTGCGGCGGATGCGTATTAAATGAGTTATCATAGACTGCGAGACTGCAGTGATGTCTGTGTCAGCTTATTTTTTTCAGATGAATTATGACACCTTGTTAAAAATAGTCAGAATTTGTGTATGACACAATTTGAAAATATTCTGAAACTTTCAGGCTGAGCTATTAGAATATTTTACCATCAGGCCATTCTGTGGAAACCCTGAACTCTGTTTGCTGACAGGCCTCGAGAGGGGCTTTCCTTCCCTCTTACTTCCTTCCACCCATCACCATCGCCGGACCCTGGATTTGATCGTCTGAGGAAGTCGGCAATTCTTGAGCTTTTTGGCGGCTTTTACACGATTTACACAACTGATACGAGCGTAGCTGGTTTCCTGTGTAACTTTTTCTGGGATTATTACAGACGGTCTTTTTTTTTTTTAAGTTATACTGCCCCCTTGAGGAATCAGAAATTAATTATAAGAATCTGGCGAGGCATCAGTTTCATGTAGTTGGCAGGAATTAAATACTGATGGAAGGAAGGGTGAACGAGTGAGAAATGAAGGATGAGGTGTGAGTGTTGAGGGGAAGAGCAGAAGATAAAGAGGATCACACGAGATAGTGGTATATGCAGGTGGGTGATATTATTAGTCAGTCGTTGGCTTTATTTGCATTTTCACAAAAGGGAAGTGAGTGTGTTTGTGTGTGTGCATGTGTGTGTGTTTATTCATGTCTATTTCAGAGCTTTTTGGCCACAGAAGTTATCTCGCTGATGTTGTGTACAGCTCTTTTTATTGTATGAAGTGCCTTACTGATACTCAACTGTTTTGAATTTGTCAGAAGCATACAGATTTTTATGTGTTCTGACTTTTATTTAGAATATATATGTGTTTGTGTGTGTGTGTGTCTACATTATTCAGTTTAGACCAAAACATAAATTTATTTTCTAAAAAATGTTATTAGGTTGTATCTTAAAAGATATATGGTATTTCACACACTTTACTTTGCACGCTCTGTTTCTCTCCGCTGAGGGACTGGGACTGTCCCAGGGGCTCAGTTACAGATAAATTTGAAATGACACGTCCGTCTGTGGTGACGTGATCATTATTAGTTGTTTGTTGGATTGAGTACTCGGATCTAGATTTTTGTGTTTTTAGAATCAAAATCTGTGCATTTGTGTGTCATTTTTATGTCAAATGTAACATATTAGTGTCACACTTCCATTCATCATCAGAATCATTATCGAAACTATTTCATAATATTTCATTTTCGCTGTGGAAAAGGATTGGACTGTTGAATCAGGGTACATGATGTGTTAACAGAAATGGATCAGCATGTTGCAAAAGTTGATGACTGACCTCATATCTCTCGCTCTTCTTCACAGATATAAGAATGTCAAAGCCAATAGAGGTTGAGAATCCAGCGGCAGACTCTCCGATGGAGAGTACAGGTATAAATCTATATTATATTTTTGTAATAAGGCTCAACAAAAAGGAATTTTCTGCTCAGATATTTACTTGACTTGATAACATTTAGTCCTATAACAAATATGATACATGAAGTATTTTTGCAGCATATTTTTGTGTTAACAATACAAAATAAATAATAAACATTACTGGTCAAAAGTTTTTGAACCGTAAGATTTTTTATGTTTTTTTAAAGAAGTCTCTTCTGCTCACCAAGCCTGCATTTATTTGTAAAGTACAGCGAAAACAGTAAAATTTTGAAATATTTTTTACTGTTTAAAACAACTGTTTTTCTATTTGAATATATTTTAAAATGTAATTGTGATTTCAGAGCTGAATTTTTACCATCATTACTCATTCTAATATTCTGATTTGCTGCTCAAAAAAATATATATATATATATATATATATTTTTTTTTTTTAATTATTATTATTTATAATAATATTATTTTTTATAATATTATTTATATTATTATTATTATTATTATTACTACCTGGAGTAATGATGCTGGAAATTTAGCTTTGATCACAGGAATAAATTACCTTTTGAAATATATTACAATAGAAAGCAGTTATTTTTCAAAATTTTACAGTTTTTGCTATACTTTGGATCAAATAAATGCAGGCTTGGTGAGCAGAAGAGAATTTTACTGTTCAAAAACTTTTGACAAATAGTGTAAATAAAACACTAAAAACACTACAAATTAAAGAAAAATCATACAAATAAAATAAAAACAGACTGTTACTAAGCAGCTTCACAGCAATAAATAGGAAAACAGAATCAATGATTCTATAAATCGAAATGAATCATTTTAAAATAAAAACAAACATTCAAAATAAAACACTAAAATAAAGGTAAATAAAATGTTTATATATAATTTGAATTTACACGCACACACACACACATTAAAATAAATTGACTAAATTAACAGAAATGTTTTTTTCTTTAATTATGTTTTTTAGACTCCGAAAGAAATGGCTCAGATTCAAATAATCAGGTAAGTGATAGCCATGTACCAGTGTTATATTCCGTCTGAATACGGCATAATCAAAAAATGAGTCATATTTTCAACGTTTCCCTCCAACAGGTTCAGGCAATGAAAATCAACCCTTTCTCTCTTTCTCCCACACTGAGCAGCAGCACCAAGGTGAGAGAAAGTGTGTAAATGCATGTGAAAGCCTGTGTTTTGTATCGCTAAGGGATTTTCATACAGATCTGTACATTTTCTAGTTTTTGGCCAATTAAAAATGAACTTTAACTCTATTACAGTTGACATATTTAGTATTTTCCACCTCATGAGCTGATACTATTTTATTAACCTCAAGTTATCACCTTCATTTCAATACCCCCACTCACTGTGTCACTTTTAGTAACACATGAATTCATCATCAACGTTTCTCTGCCACTATGTCTCAGACTAAGGTGGAGGATTGTGGTGAGATGTCTCCTGCTGCTGTACAAACTACACCCGCTCAGACGGCCCTTTCCCACACACAGCTGATGCTAACGGGTGGTCAGCTCGCAGGGGTAAGACAAACACGCTGATACTCTTTACCTGTGCTGTATATGTGTGTCTGTGTTGGTTCCCACATAAGCTTGCTTGCTTTACATGTGCTTTCTTTTCTTATTTTCACCACACTTTTCTTCTCTGCTGCTCTTCCTCTCTCTAGTTGACTGCACTTTTGCCAGCACAGCAACAGCTGCTCTTACAGCAGGCGCAGCTCCTCGCTGCAGCTGTGCAGCAGTCGCATGCGGCCCACGCGGCCAATCAACAGCAAGCCCAGCAGCAGGCCAGTCAGCAGGCAGCTCAGCCGCAGTCGCAGGGCCAATCGCAGAGCACACAGGAACAAACCGCCGCCCCTGTCCCGCCTCCTCCTCACCAGCTTCCTCTTTCTCAGCCAATCCAGCTCACTGCGCAGGTACAGCCAATCAGCGTTGAGCAGCACACCTGAAATGAGATGATACTAAGGACAAATTCTCTAAACAGCCAATTTTTTTAAATTCTCAACAGTGAATTCCCCCCTCCGGCCTTTAACGGCCTAATATTCTTCCAGAATCAGTGTTTTCGCTCTTTCAGTCATTCACCTGAGTGAAACCGCCACAACCTTTCAGCATCTGTTTCTTTTCTCTCTTTCAGGACATTCAGCAGTTGTTGCAGCTGCAGCAGTTAGTTCTCGTTCCAGGACACACTCTGCCTTCACCCGCACAGTTTCTTTTACCACAAACACAGCAAGGGCAGCAAGGTAGCTTATTAACTATTAGTATTAGTGATGGGAAGATTGGATGATTTTACTTTCTTATTCGATCTTGCTCATCAAAATGTCTTTTTTGTTCATCTTAGTGGTGTTAATATGTATATATTTAGTGTAAAATGTTATATTTTCAACAGCCCAAATTCCTTAAAAACATCCACCTACACTACCAGTCAAAAGTTTTTGAACAGTAAGATTTTTAATATTTTTTTAAAGAAGTCTCTTCCGCTCAATAAGCCTGCATTTATTTAATCCAAAATACAGCAAAACTTAAATTTCTTGAAATATTTGTACTATTTAAAACATCTGTTTTCTATTTGAATATATTTTAAAATGTAATTTATTCCTGTGATTTTAAAGCTGAATTTTTAGTATCATTACTCCAGTCACATGATCCTTCAGAAATTATTCTAATATGCTTATTTGCTGCTTATTATTAAAAACACTTATTATTAATATGTTGAAAACAGCTAAGTAGACTTTTTTCAGGTTTCTTTGATGAATAGAAAGTTCAGAGGAACAGCATTTATCTGAAATAGAAATCTTTTGTAACATTAGAAATGTTTTATCATCACTTTTGATGAAATTAAAGGATCCTTGCTAAATAAAAGTATTCATTTCTAGAATGAATTAAAAAAAATAAATAAATAAATAACATTATACAGAAACCAAGCTTTTTATTTCAGAAAAATGCTGATCTTTGGATCTTTCAGCAAATCAGCATTTTAGAATGATTTCTGAAAGATCATGTGACACTGAAGATTAATGATGCTGAAAATTTAGCTTTGATCACAGTTTGATTCACATAGAAAGTGGTTACTTTAAATTGTAAAAATATTTCACAATATTACTGCATTTGCTGTATTTTGGGTCAAATAAATGCAGGCTTGGTGAGCAGAAGAGACTTCTTTAAAAAACATTAAAAATCTTACTGTTCAAAAACTTTTGACTGGTAGTGTACCTCTGTTTCCGAATTCATAAATCATAATAATGCAGCTAAAGACAATTTATAATAAACATAAATGATCACTTTACCTTGCCAGTCTTTTTTTCATGTCACTAATGAATAAAATGTTAATGAATGTCACATTACTAATTTGTATTCTCACTCTGTGTCCTAAATATTTGTTTAATATGAATGAAACAGTTAAACATCAAGACTTTTTGCATGTCAATTATCATGAGCCTAGCTTGTCAGGACAAAATTCCAAATTTACACAGAAGAGATTTTATTGCTTACTTCTGTATTAATGAACGCTTTTTAAGGCACAGTGATTAGATAAGTTTCTGATTTAATTCAACTGTAAATATAATTGATAAAATATAATCATATTGGCTGTGTATGTTTCAGGGCTGCTATCAACGCCAAATCTAATTCCACTACCTCAGCAAAACCAAGGAAGCCTGCTGGCCGCTCCACCCAGACTTAGTCTTCAAGCACAGGTACAACGGCTGATGAAAGACCACATATTCGTGAGTTTTTTTTTCCCAAAGAGGGGTAAACATATGGCAGAGGTTATTTAAACAGATGATTTCTATGTAAATGTATATCTTATGTATAAATGTATTTAAAAAAACATACAGAATGACTGATTAATTAAATTAAATTCTCATTTCCCTTTTTAAAAAGGGAAACACAATAACGTGTATGAACTGTGTTTGAACTTTTGTGTGTATGACGGCTGTTGCAAAATTTACACTACTGTTTAAAAGATTTTTTTTTAAACTTAACATTTAGCAAAGACACAAAATTCACAATATTTATTTGGATTGCTACAAAAGATTTTTGTTTGAGCTTTCTAGTCTTCAAATGATGATGATTTCTACAAAATTAGTATTAACTGTTTTCAAACTTGACTATAAGATATGTTTCTTAAACAGCAAATCAAAAGGATCATATATGATCAATAGATATATGACACTGAAGACTGAAGTAATGATGCTGAAAGTTCAGCAGCTTCACAGGAATAGATTACATTTTAAAATGTATTAAGATCATTTTAAATTGTATTAATATTACTGTTTTTGTTGCATTTTAATCAAATAAATGCAATCTTAGTGAGCATATAATTTCCAATCTCTAATATAAACTCATTTTGAACAGTACTGTATGTGCAAAATACTACATTCTGTGCTGTTCTCCTCTCATAATATTTACATCTGACACTCATTTTTATACTCACTCAGAGTATGTGTGTGTCTGGTTTGTGGCAGAGAGAGAAGGTTGCAGAGAACAGCGTGAACACAGTGACTCCGGTGACCTCTCATCCCGAGGAGCCCAGCGATCTGGAGGAACTGGAGCAATTTGCCCGCACATTCAAACAGAGAAGGATCAAATTGGGCTTCACACAGGTACACATACATAAACACACACACACACACTCAGACGATTTGTGTTTCTCTGTATAGTAATGTTTGGTCTCTGTTTCCCTCTACAGGGTGATGTGGGATTGGCCATGGGGAAGCTCTATGGGAATGATTTCAGTCAGACCACCATCTCTCGATTTGAGGCGCTCAATCTCAGCTTCAAGAACATGTGCAAACTCAAACCTCTGTTGGAGAAATGGCTGACTGATGCAGGTAACCATCACGAACAGCTGCATTAGATGTTACAGCTGTCAATCAAACTTAGTGCTTAAAGGAACAGTCCACCCAATTCTGAAAATCAAAAGATATTTAGAAGAGTATTGGCAAATTCAACAGTTTCAGTTCCTGTTTAATTCAATTGTATTTTTTTCTTCATACAACGGAAGCCATTCTTCAAAATATTTTTTATTATGTTCCACAGAAGAAGGGGTAGTCATACAGGTTTGGAATGACATGAGGGTGAATTAATAAGAGAATTTTCATTTTTGGGTGAACTGTCCCTTTAAGTTCCTTTTAATCTCAAAAACTTGTTCTGTACATACATTAAAACTACAGTTTAAGTGGCATTTAAGCCACATCATTATTACAAAATTAAATGTAAAAGGTGACATGGCAGTATAGAAAACATTTTACAGTTGAATTAATAAAACTAAAATGTTTTTTAATGGTTTACTTAGAAACAATGTCGATGGACAGCACCTTGCCAAGTCCCAGTGCTCTTTCCTCTCCCTCGCTGGGGTTCGAGGGCCTGCCTGGCCGCCGTAGGAAGAAACGCACCAGCATTGAGACCAACGTCCGCGTCGCTCTGGAACGCAGCTTCATCACGGTCAGAACACATTACACAGAAGTCCCTTATGCTCACCAAGGCTGCATTTGTTTGGTTATAAACACAGTAGAAACAGTAATATTATTAAATGTTTTTACAATATAAAACAACTATTTTTCATTTTAATGTTTTCTAAAATGTAATTTATTCACGTGATAGCAAAGATGAATTTTCAGTAGCCATTACTTAGTGTTCAGTACTATTTAAAATGTAATTACTTTATTATAGTAATGTAACTGATTACATTTGATTGCTTTTCTAAATTTAAATGTGTACATTTTTTCCTAAAGTTTTCTAAACTGTTAATTATTTTTAAATGGGCAGGGTTAACCTTACAGTAGTGCGCAACATTGATTACTGTCAGACTTTCAAAATCCTTCATCACTTGAATTAAGATTATAATAATTTAATTTTTAAGCACAGCCACCGTAATATCAGGCTTTAGCACCTCTTTTTACTTTGAGATCATTCTGATGTTAAATACTGATTTAAAATCATAACAAGATATAGTTTAATAGCTGATACTGTTTTTGAAATCAAATCTTAACATAGCTATAACAGGAAACAATAGCACCTAACAATGCCTTGGAAAAAAACACAATAATATAAAAAATGAAGCATATACACAAACCCCAAATAGGTTTAGGACACAAATATCCTTTGTCCTAAACTCCTGAAACATTGGTGTCTCATTTTTTAGAGCAGTCAATGCATTTTTGGTAAGAAATTATTCAATCTGTATGTGTGTGTGTAAGAGTATTCATGTTACCCCCTTTGTAATCATTAAGATTTTTATAAGTAACTGTAATTTAATTACACATTTTTTCTTAGTAACTAACAAATAATGGTTATACGTATTTTGTAATTAATTACGTAATTTCATTACATGTAACTAGTTACTCCCCACCACTGAGCGTCACATGAGTCTTTAGAAATCAGTATGTTGATTTGGTGCTCAAGAAACATTTCTTATTATCACAGTTTAAAGTAGTTGTGCTGCTTAAAGCTGTAGTTCACTTCCAGAACAAAAATTTACAGATAATGTACTCACCCCCTTGTCATCCAAGATGTTCATGTCTTTCTTTCTTCAGTCGTAAAGAAATTGTTTCTTAAGTAAAACAGAATTTCTCTCCATATAATGGACTTCTATGGTGCCCCCAACTTCAAAATCGTCCTACATCACTGCAGAAGTTTGTAAACACTGACCCAGTGTTTACAAAGTGAACATGCAAAGAAGGTCAAACACCCTTTACAAAAAAAGGTACAACAGCGATGTTGGACGATTTTGAAGATGATTTTGAGAAAAAAAAAGCTAGACAAGATGAGCGTTTGAAGTTTGAAAGTATATAAACTGTACATTTTGTTTTAGAAAATAACCGATCGTTTCGGTAGATAAGACCCTTCTTCCTCAGCTGGGATTGTTTAGAGCCCTTTGAAGGTGCATTTAAACTGCATTTTGAAAGTTCAAACTCGCGGGCACCATAAAAGTCCACTATATGGAGAGAAATCCTGAAATGTTTTCCTCAAAAAACAGAATTTCTGTACGACTGAAGAAAGAAAGACATGAACATCTTGGATGACAAGGGGGTGAGTACATTATCTGTAAATTTTTGTTCAGGAAGTGAACTGCTCCTTTAATATTGTTGTTGAAACTTGCATTTTTTTTAAGGATTCTTAGATAAAAAATAAAGATAAAAGTTAAAAAGAACGGCATTTATTTGAAATACAAATCTCTTTACTGTCACTTTTTGACTCTTTTTTTTTCAGTTTAATGCATCCTTGCTGAATAAAAGTGTTAATTTCTATTCGTTCTGATTAGTTCTGACTCCAAACTTTTGATCAGTACCATATAACTAAATGGTTCTGAAATGAGTGTCCTCAAATAATCCCATCCCTAAACCTGTTTTCTGCATTCAGAACCAGAAGCCTACCTCAGAGGAGATCCTACTCATCGCAGAGAAGCTCAGCATGGAGAAGGAGGTGATCCGCGTCTGGTTCTGCAACCGCCGACAGAAAGAGAAACGTATTAACCCCTCCAGTGCCACCCCTCCCTTGCCCAGCCAACCCCAGCCCACCTCGCACAAACCCCCCTGCTACAGCCCGCACATGGTACGACCCGGCTTGCTCCCTTGGCCCATACCCCCATCTCCAACCACCCTGTGCCAAAACACTACTAGTTTCTCCTGCATGAGCAGACGACAATAATCACTCCCATAATGATGCATATATCATTCACTCCTGAATGTGGTTTTACCCACCCTGCATTGCTTTGCAATTTAATGTGTAATAATTCATACCTTCATAGCTGATTTACACAACTAGTTCACTGTCAATGTTATAACACTATAGGAGGATTCAGCCTCTCTTACTAATTCTTTCAGAGGAATATTGCATGTTTTTACTTTCAAACTCAGTATTTTGCTCTTTGATTGAAGTTTTGAAGCCCTTCTTTTCACCCTCATAAGTTTTGACCTGTGACATCATATCCGCATCTTCCTTACAGATGTCCAGTCAGGGACCATCGCAGACAGTGAGCAGTCTCGGTACAGCAGGTAGGGTGTGTAAGTGGATATCTGCTGATCAGAGATACATATAATTATGTAATATATATATATATATATATAACGGATGCTCTATTTCTTATTATTTCCCTCTGTCAGTGACCACTATGTCATCAGTTTGCCCTTTGACCCCAAGCGGCCCCTCCTTAAGCTCTGCACCATCTCCTGTAACCCCGCCTCCCCGCAGTGATGCCAGCCCCGCCCCGCCGACTCACAGTACACTAAGTCTGAACACAGGGTGAGTTGATTTCTCTCTCACATACACACACACACATCCACATCCACATACTCATCACCTTTTACTCCCTGTGGCTCAGCAAATGTAGGTAACTGCAGTGTTTGCGTGTGTGTGCAAATGTTATTTGTGCGTGTGTGGTTTTGTCATCCGCAGTTCATGGCATAAAAAGAATGGTGACGTTTCTAACTACATCACTGACTTTGCTGCAAGTTTGAGGTGAATACAACCAGCAGAGTCTGTGTTCTTACACACACACACACACACTGACATAAACGTATTTGTCATTGTCAAGTATAGGAAAATATGGATCGGAGCATAAGGTGAATTCTGGTAGATTGACTTTGAAAATTGAAAATTGTATATAATGACAGATGCACAGTTATTATTAGCAATTAAATACATTATATTAATTGTAATTATTGTTATATAATTTATTGTAATTCATTTTATTGCAATTGATAAAATATTACATGTTAATATAAATTTTATAAACAGTGCCTTGCAAAAGTATTCATACCTCTTCTTTTTTTCATGTTTTGTAATGTTGCAGGCTTACGTTAAACTGCTTTCAATGACTTTTTTCCACATTTATCTATACTCCATACTAGGGATGCTCATTTTAACAGGTTAACCGTTAAGCGACGGAAAGAATTTTGCCCGATTAATACAATCAGTTAAACGGTTTAAAAGGTCTTTTTTTTTTTTTTTTTTACCAGTAATTGATCAAAATACTGTAAAACGTTTGCTGGATGATTCAAATAAAATAAACGTGCATTTTTGAGAGAAAAAAAAGATAGATCGTCTAGGCCTATAAGTCGCATTTTATTATTACATTCTGAAGCCGACGCGAAATGTTTACAAACATTATAAACATAGGCTAGGCTATTTTAGTTTCCCCTCACTCTATAAAAAATTCTTCAATTTAACAATATTCAGGAAAGAACAAGGATGTAAAATATAAGAAGCTAGGCTATATAAACGACAAGCCAGAATAAATTCATTAAGGCTAAAGTGAAACTGAAACTAATGTCAGGTCTCTCATTCGAAACAAATCCAAATGTTTACGTATTTGAGATGTATTTAAATGCCAAAATATTATTTATTACATAAACCTGGTTTTGTACTTCACTTGCATTCCAGTATCCACATAAAACAAATGGTTTGGCATAATATTACTTCAGTGTGTTGATAACGATTAAGCAGTGTGATTTTTTTCCATATGTTTAGCTGACTGTATTTTATTATGATAATGGAAAGGCTTTTTCCTTCTAACAGTGGAAACGACTCCTTCTAGTCATACAGATAATCGAAACTGTACACGTTTTGCGTTTGTTTGTGTACATTCACAATAAAAACAAAACTTTGTGCTTTTGCAAAAACAAGAAAAAATAGGATGACGCTTTTTAGCCGTCTTCCTTTCGCGCAGCACAAAAATGAACCCAAAACTCTGCATACTATAGCTACTTGTTGCGCAGATTTTTCTTTCGTTTTGTTTAGTAAAAATATTTATTGTATAGGCCTATTCATTCATTATATATATAGCCTAGCTTTATGATGTTTTTCTCCGCTGGCATAAGCGCTGCAAGTGCGTGATGTGATGTGTCCATGCGATTCCTCATGTTTTGTTGTTTGCTGCTTTTTCACATGTAAAATTAATCACTGGAAAACAAATTTTGGTATTTTTAACGAGTCACAGACACTTATCCTTTCTAAAATAATTAAATTTTATTTTAAAATAATCTTGTCGGTTAACGGTTAATAATTGGTTAACGAGCGTCGGCTGTCGGTTAGGAAAAATAACCGAAATGAACATCCCTACTCCATACACCATAATGATAAAGCACAAAACAGGTCTGTAACAACTTAGCAAATTTATTAGAACTAAAAACTGAAATGCTTCCGTTGCATTCAACGGTATTCATACCCTTTTCTGGGACACTTGAAATTGAGCTCAGGAGCATTCATATCGCTTGTAGATGTTACTACACTGCAAGAGAAGTTAACCTGCGGCAAATTCATTTGAATGAGTATGATTTGGAAAGAGACATCTTTCACTAAAAGGTCGAACAGCTGAAAATGCATGTCAGAGCAAAAACCAAGCCCTGAGGTCAAAAGAACTGCCTGTAGAGCTCAGAGAGAGGATTGCATCAAGGCACAGATCTGGGGAAGAGTTCAGAAAAAATTCTGCTGCATTGAAGGTTCACAGAAGCATGTAGACTCCATTATCCCTAATTATCCCTAAGAACTAGGACTCTTCCTAAAGCTGATCTCCGGGCAATTGATGGGGAAGGGCTTTGGTTAGACAGGGGACCAAGAAGCTGATGGTCACTCTAGTTGAGCTCCATGATCATATATGCAGATTGGAGAAACTTACAGAAGGACAAACATCACTGCAACACTCTACCAATCCGGTCTTTATGGCAGTGTGGCCAAACTCAATCCTCTCCTCAGTGAAGATATATGAAAACCCACTTGGAATTTGCAAAAAAGCACCTAAAGGACTCTGCTCATCACCTGCACAGTAGCATCCCAACAGTAAAGTGTGCTGGTAGCAGCTTCATGTTGTGCGGCTGTTTTTTAGCGGCAGGAACTGAGGAACTCATCAGAGTTGAATGAAAGCTCAACACAGCAAAATATAGAGATTGCCTTAATGAAAACCCAGTTTCCAGAGCATTCTGAACCTCAGACTCGGCAGACGGCAGACAGGACAATGACCCTAACCCAGTGGTGGGCAGTAACGAAGTAGTTGTACTTCGTTACTGTACTTTCACTTTCACTTTTACTTCACTACATTCCAAAGCGTAAGATCATACGTTTTACTTCACTACATTTCATGAAATATATCGTTACTCTTTATAATATATCACATGCTCCGAGACACGGAAGAGGTGTCTGATTCATGAACAAACTGATTCTTTTCAATGAACCTGTTAAACTGATTCGCACCAAGCGATTCATTCACAAATTGGAATGATCCGATTGCAGCTGTTCTCAAGTCGACAACTCATTGATTCAAATGATCCGTTTAAAGCGAGTCTCCATTCAACTGAATTCACAAGTAAGAACCGGGAAATCTTGTGAGTGCGCGCGACTGATGCTGCGAAAAATAAGTTACAAATGTCGAATTTTAGGATTAATTACTGTAACTGAAAATCATATTTAGGTCAAAGCTGTCCGTTGTTTGTGAATAACATCTGCTGTAAAGGGTGATCTGTTTATCCTACTGAAATGTTTGAATTCAGACACATAAACATCAGTGTCTCTAAGTCTTAGGTAAAAAAAAAAAAAAATTAAAATAACTCATGCACGTTCATATTCCCCACTGCTGTAACATTAGCAATTGTATTAAAATGCTACGCATGTAGCCCTACCTGCGTAGCATTATCTGTTTTTATATTGTTTATCAACAGTATACATTTTTATATTGTTTGGATCAACTAGAATAGAAAGATATGAATGTTTATTCATAACCATACTGAAAATAAGTAAATATTGTTAGCTGATGCTAACTGTCTAGCTAACAATCTTGCTGGTGCTAAGTTGAGGTAATTTTTACATATAAAGTTCAAATATATTTATTCAGCCACCTAGATAGATTACATCCAAGGGAAAAAGAAAGTATGTGCTGTTCAGAACATGGTAACTACAGTAATTATCAAAGTGGGAAGCGATGCCCTTTGGGGGCATTTGGCTAGGGGTGTGTTTATACAGACAATGTTTGAAAGGAAAAATTCATTGTGAAAATATAATTATATTTTCCTTAAAATGTTCTTGCTAACTTCAGGCACTTATGACACTTATTCTCATGTCATATATAACTGTGACATTATGCAAAACAACAAGCTGTAAAACACTTTTTTCTTACTGGTGAAAATTAGATGGTCAAATCTGTTTTCTCTCAGGTACATTGCAGTGTAAGTTTCACATTGAATCATCACTCGTTAACATAGTCAACAACAAAAATGTATTTGGGTGGTTATTTTGGGAAAATCCCAGGTGTTTTGAGCAGTACGATTATAAGAAATATCTGCTGATACGAAATTAAGTAGCCTATATAAAATAGCAAAATAAATCTATCAGTACTTTTTTTTTTTACTTCAAGTACATAAAAAATCAGGTACTTTTGTACTTTCACTCGAGTAAAATTGAAAGAGGAGCACTTTTACTTTTACTGGAGTAATATTTTATCATTTGTATCTGTACTTTCACTCAAGTACGTGACTTGTGTACTTCGTCCACCACTGCCCCAACCACACAGCAAGAGTGGCTTATATACAACACTGTGAATGTCCTTGAGTGGCCAATCAAACATTTCTGGAGAAACCTGAAAATGTCTGCCAGCCTCTGCTACCTTAGGTGAGGAGGTGAGGAGAAGAATGGCAGATAATTGCCAAATGCAGATGTGCAAAACTTGTCGCATCATACCAAAAAGACTTTAAAGGTGCTTCAACTAAGTGCTGAGTTACGGGTATGAATACTTATGCAATGTACTTATTTCAGTGTTTTATTTTTGATACATTTGCAAAGTTGTAACAGTGCTTTGTCATTATTGTGTATGGAGTGCAGACTGATATGGGGGCATCAATACTTTTGCAAGGCAATGTACAAATATTATTAACTATAATTTACATATTTGCTTTGATGCTGCAAAATTTCTTTTTTGAATTTTTTGTCTTTTTATTTTACATTTCGAAATAAGTGCTGTCATTTTTTGTGTATTTGTTCAGCGATTTTGCATATTTGTTCAAAAGATTTGTGTCTCAGCGTAAGGACTGTTACACACTGATGCTTCACTGAGGTCTGCTGGTGTGTGGCCTGCATTGTACTACAAGAAAAGCCATATTTACTTTGCAAAGACCTGTCTTCTTGCACTGTTTTTCCCGCTCTTAACTATGCTTCTAAATGTTTTCTTTTTCCCTTCCTTTTCCCTGTATTCCTTTCTGTTTTCCGTTTCTGTCTGTGTGCTCTGTGGGTTGGTTCGTCTGTGCGACTCAGGAATACGGTGAGGGGAGTTAACACAGGAATGAACCAAGCTCTTCTTGGCAGCAACCCACTTGCTACTATCCAAGGTTTGTGGGAAAGAGAGTTCAAAAGAGACTCTGCCACCTCATATCAGTCATGTGCTACCGTGTCCTCTCTGTATGAGTGTTTGTTCACGTCATTCCACTCCTGTTATCCTTTTCTCACATCTGTTCATCATGCGTGTTCATCAAGTGCATAAAATTTGTTGATGTTTATGAGTAATACTGTGTCTCTACCACAGCTCTGGCAGCCAGTGGTGGCCAGCTGCCCATTTCCAGTCTTGAGGGCAGCAGCAAGGTGTTAATTGGTGGTTCTGGAGGCCAAGGAGCAGGTCTCCCCTCTTCCCTCTTCCTTAACCACTCCTCTTTGTTGCCTATGGCAGCAGGCACCGGCATGGGATTGGCCGGTTCAGCTCTTGCCAAAACCTCATTTCCTGTCACAGGCGGCATGAGTCCCTCCCCTTGCTCGAGCCCCGTCTCTTCCTGCTCTTCCGGCGAATTGCTACACAGCCCACACTCGATCGGAGGGGCGAAAATCGAGTGACGTTGCCCAAGGCCAATCACAGGAGGAGGAGGAGGAGAAGGAGGAGATGAAACCTTACCTGTCAACCAAAGCATCTCTTGATCCCCTCGCTCCCTTCAGTTTCCTCTCGTTCGCACTCTCTCTCTTCCGCTCTCCCGCTCTACTGATGCCAAAAATATACAGAGTAGAAGAGGGGAGAGATGGAGAGACGGAGTGGAAGGAGGAAGGAAGAGGAGAGGAGGGAAAACGAAACCAAAAAAACACCACGCGGTTCAGCGGGACGCAGCCAAATACATAAAAGGAGAACAAAAAACTATGTAGTGCAGTGAGAAGAGGACACAAAGAGATCCTTAAGCACCAAAAACAACAAACTTTACTGTGTGTAATAGAACAATTGCAGCTCTTTGAAGCAAACACGTGGAGAATACCAAAAAGTATAAAGGAACTTTGAAAGACTCACTATGACAAAAAAAATACAAGCATACCAAATCTCAAATACCAAAAACAAACACCAAAAATACGGATGGAAAAGCTTTATCCAAAGGACCTGTAAATAGCCAACCGTCCAGGACCAGATCAGTGACAACAATCCATCCATCTCAGAGCTCATCATCATACCTACCACGCAATCACATCATTTTCCTTCATGTTTTTTATGATTTAATGTTAAATGAGCCAGTTCTCTCATTATTGCCTGTTTTAGTAGCACATTCCATCTGTCCTTATTGAATGTTTTAGCACGTATGATCATCATCATCATCATTCCATGCCTTATCGAGCTTCTAGAGAGGACTGGGTGTTTGTCTTTGATGTTCATCATATTAGCGCTGCATAGCTTGATGCACTTGTTTGTCCGATGACATGAATGTCGTAAAGTGTAATAAAAGTAAGACCAAGCTCCTCTCTAGCTTTCACGCCTCTAGTTAAGTGTAAATACTCTCATTTGATAATTAAGTGCTTGTATCCTTCCTCATTCCATTTCATGCCTCCCTCGCTCACTTTCTCCCTTTTGAATACCAAAGCGATTCATTCATACACGTTCGGTTCATCGGGGGCCCGAACCTTGACAAGGCCGCTCTGAAACATGTGGGATCTGAAGGGGCTCTCTGCTTCTTCTCCAAGCCAAAAAATGAAGCGAAACTTCACAGCCAGCTAAACTTCCCAGAAAGGAAAACCAAAAACAAACCAAGCCAAAAAAAAAAAACGGATGGAGGAGCCTGTACAGAAAAAGAGTATCCCTTCACGCATCTCTGGACCGAGGTCACCCAGAACCATGTAGCAAGGGATCCGCCTCCGCCTCCTGTCATTCAAACTCTTCCTGGTCCTGGGTGGCGGGATCTTTGATGACCTCACTGGACTCATCTGAAGAAGATGTTTCGGGTTCGTTTGGGGGTTGGGAGGGTTGTTACTTTTGGTCTTTCGTTGCGTCTGTCTGTTTTGTGGGACTTTTCTCGGCCGTGTGTGTAGATTTGTGTGCTTTCGTTTGGGGAAAAGGTATTCACGTATTTGCGGAGATCTCATTTTTTTACGTTCCTTACTTGTTCCTATCTAGTTGTGTTAGAGACTCTAATCAGGTGGTTGAAACAATACTGTGAAAATTCAGTTCAACAGATTAAGAAACCAGGATAAACACGCTCAAGTACATCCAAAGAACCAAAGTCGAGTATAAACAAGCTTTAAAGAGAACCAAATATCACATACGCAACAACTTACACGCTCTCATCCACCTTACCGTTGTATTTATATCGTGCTGAAAACTGTAGTCGGCGAGCGCTGCAGGTTCAACGAGGGATGGATACGTGAACTCAGTTCTCTACGTTACCGTATAGTCCGAATGGGTCAGTTAGTGCTTCTATAGATTTTGTAGTAAATGATCTATGTTATAATGCTTACTAATTGCTAATGTATGGAAGAAAAACATGTGAAAAGATAAAAAAATGTCGATATTTACTTAGACCAAAAATTCACACTATCTCTCTTTCGGGTTTTTTGTGTTTTCTGCCTCCCCCCTTTTAAAAAATTGATTTCTCTATTTATTCTCCTCTTGCTCCTTTGTGATTTTTCTTAAAAAAAAAATCTTTTTTTATTATTAATGTTATTATTTATTTAATATATTCCAAATGCTGTTTTGTAGTTGGTGTGTTTGAGGCACCAGATTGTATTCAAATGTAAACTTCCTTTGCCAAGGCGACCTTTCAAACCAAATCCATCGACAAATGCAACCGTCGGTCCTAACGGACCGGCCGCTAATCGACAGCATAGGGGCGGACACTTGTCTTCTCGACCTCTTAGCTGTCCCTTACTGGACAGAGCCTGTGGGGGGGAAACCTATCAGGGGAAAAAGCAGCACTGTGTTTCTTCTGCTCAAATGTTTCGGTAGCTGAAGTAACCTTCCAGAGCAAAAGCACGCACTGCCATGGCTTAGAAGGGATACGGTTCTACAGGAACGTGCATTGTATCTGTACGTACCTGTCTCACCACTGCTGATGTTAGGGATGGTGTTGCTATGGTTACTGTCGTGATGGCTACCGTGCGCGTGTGTGACGGCGTCGAGCGCAGTGCTGCCGTGAGCCTTGACCTGAAAGCTTTAAACAGCTACAAAACCAAAAACTTTAGGAGAGGAAAGATGGAGGGACTTGGGGTTCCTGAAGTGAAAATACAGCTTAATGTATGTATTGTATGATAGCGGAAATGTATCAGCGCTCCATCTTCCTCTCTTTTTGCTCTCTGCCTCACTCCTCCTCCTCCTCTTCGTCCGATTTCTATTTCTGCTTTGTTTTGTATTTATTTCGTAGCGTGGCTGTTGTTCTGTCTCCTGGTTAGGGGTGTAGAAGAGAGATAGTTCCTCATATACCTCACTCTCTTAAAACGACAAACCAAATAGATAAATGCTTTAAAAACAGAGAAGCGGGCTGCATCTGTCAGTAGGGGCTGAGGAGAAGTGTTTTGAAGATGAAAAAACTCACAGAACTTGGCATGTTCACTCCCTCGGCCTCCGGGACCACTTTTCCAGTAACCAAACACAGGGCAGGACACATACACAAACACACATCTTTTCGTATATGTACACAATTATTGTGCATGTGTATGTATATAAGTCAGATAGGTGACTAAAGAGCGGGCGGCGACTGTTGTTGCTAGGTGACAAATTTTATGTCTTAAAACGCGGGAGATTGTGGAAGAGGAATATAAGGGGAACCCTTTCAATCTTTCGTTAACCTATCTTTTCTCTAGCTTTACTTCTTACCGTTACAGTCAGGCGCAGTTCCGGACGTCTTCAAAACTTCACGACGTCGATATGCAAGTAATAGCCGCAGCGTAAGGGAGCGTGTTCAAAGTGCGAGTTTCTCAGTGACGTGAATCTCCAGAGAATGATACCAAAGCAACACGTCATTTTGAGACCGAACACAACACACGCTCCCTAAACTCCTGTACGCAATCCTTGAGTTTGATTCGCGGCGGGTTTCGATTAATTAAGGTTAGTAACAATCGGAAATGAATGAAAAAAAAAGAAAAGGCCTGACTAAGACTTTTCGTTCTCATTTTACTCTAATTGTTTTTAACCTACTCTCTCTCTCTCTCTCTCTCTCTCTCTCTCTATTTAAAAAAAAGAAGAAAAAAATACCAGCTTCAGTCCAAAGGTGTTTAAAAAGATTTTTAAAAATAGCAAAGAACTTAAACACATCTAGTTAAACCAAAGAGCTACACGAACACATCCTCAGCTGTTTTGTCTCTTTTCCTGGTCACCTAGCAACCCAGTTTCTGAAGGTATAACCTCAACTAACCAGTAACATACGATGAAGATAATGATGAAATGTATATTTTTAATTATTCATTATTTGGGGAAAAATCTTCATGGTGATGATGATGATCTTAAAGAAAAGACTTGGTATGTCTGTGATGATTTTTGTTTTCGTTTTGGGGGGGTTAGTGGTGTTAATCTGTCCCCTGGATCTTCTCCCTGATTCATGTTCTGCTGCTCACTCGGTGCGTAAATGAGAGTGCGTGGGTGCGTCATTATTGTCTGTGCGTACATATGTTCACGTATTTTACACTCTAAAATTGGAGAGAATGCCGTTATTTTGGCAGCGTGGATATGTGCGTGAATGTGTGCGTTTGTTTTGCTTGTTGATGTACGTTGTCATGTTTTTACCCTTTCCATCGTTCCTATCCTTTCTCACTTGAGTTGAGCAGTTCCTTTTCTTCTCTTCTGTCCTCTGTGTCTCTCTTTTTTTCTCCCTATGGTGACAGGTTAGCCTTTTGGTGTAATTATCTCTGAAACCAAAAAATAGTTGACAAATAACTCGCTTGTTCATTGTACAGTGTTGTTCATTTAAAGTCATTTTTGTAACTGAAAGTGTTTCACTCATCTGAATAAAAACGGTAGACAAAAAGAACAGTGCATGAAAATGTTGTCTTTTACTTGTGGGTAAAACGATCAGTGGACGTGTGTGATGGTGTCGGTCCGCGTTTGGCCGCTGGGTGGCAGCAGCAGCCACATGCTTCTCATTCACATGGATGAATCATCCGTAAGAGCTTCTGCCTCCACATGGTGCCTCAACTTAGTCACCTTCCCTTCCCCTTCCTTCCTTCACTCTCTCTACATCTATCTGTTTCTCTCTCTTCTCCCTCTTTTTCCACTTTTCACAGCTCTCATTTGCTCATCTGACTCATAGGACATCTGGTCTTTGCCAGACAGCTCGTCCTTTACTCATGTTCAACTCCACTCCAATTTAGATGATTAAAAATCTCACCTTTTTAAGATTTTTATGTCTTTACATCTGCTACTGAAAAAAATTCAACATCAACTAAAACTAACTTTAGTTAAGAACCAAATGCTGAGGTAAATAATCACTAGTCCTTCCCACATTAAAACACACTCAGTTCAGTTCATGGATCTTTCTCCTAACGAGCTGATGATCTGAATCAGATGCGTTAAATGAGGGAGGCATACAAAATGTACAGAGCAGTGGGCCCTGAGGACTGGAGTTGAGAATCACTGTCATAGAGTATTTAAAGCAAATGTATGAAGTTTTGTGTTTTAAGATTTAGAGCCTCCTACATTTAAATATCACGTATCAAGTCTGTGTAATCCGGGTCAGTACAGTAAGGGCAGTGGTTCACAACCTTTTTTTTTCCAGTGGGCCGCACTATAGTCCAAGTGCAAGTCTCGCGGCCGCATATCATTTATATATTACGTCACCAATACAAACCAACCAGATTTATTATATTATAAATATTATGCTATCTAAACGATTACATTTGTTGTACATTTGATATAGATAAAGTGGTGTAGTGGTGCTTGAAGAAGTGGGTATACGTATAATTTATCCCCGGAATAACTTATTCACTGGTTTAAGAAATTTCTGATCGTAAAAACCTGCTTCTTTTCATTTTTAACTCTCGCGTATGAACAGGCAGCGTTTGGGGTGGAGGAGTGGACGGAGCGGGCACGGGCGCATCAGGCGCAATTATCAAACTTATTTCAAAGGAAGCCGGGGCCACGGTCCTGACCGGGTGTTTTAGGGAATATATGCATTTCTTCACATGCGATTGAAATAGCTATTCGTGTGGTGGACTGTCATGATTTTGGCTAATGCAGGACAGTACTGAATGATGCGCATCAGAGGGATTTAGAATTGGGTATACGCTAAGCACATAAAGAAGTGGGTATACGCCTGCACTAATTGTTGTAAAATTTTGTAAAATTTTGTAATGTGCTTGGCGGGCCGCAGGTTGAGAACCACTGAGTTAGGGTATGTCGAAAAACTCCCATCTTGTTTTCTTCTTTAACGTCAAAATCGCCCTACATCTCTGTTTTACCATTTTTTGTAAAGGGTGTTCTGCAGTGATGTAGGATGATTTTTAAGTTGGGGAACAAAACGAGATGGGAGTTTTTTGACATACCCTAACTGGTTTGACCATATTGAACCGGAGTTCACGCAGACTTAGACAAAACGAGTGTTTGAGGTTAAAAAGTATATAGATTGTCAATTTTTTTGCTAGATAAGACCCTTCTTCCTTGGCTGGGATCAGAGTTTAGAGCTGGGTTTAGAGCCCTTTGAAGCTGCATTTAAACTACATTTTGGAAGTTCAAACTTGGGGGCACCATTGTCCATTATATGGAGAGATTTTTTTTTCCTCAAGAAACATAATTTCTTTACGACTGAAGAAAAAAAGACACCAACATCTTGGATGACAAGGGGGTGAGTAAATTATCTGTAAATTTCTGTTCTGGAAGTGAACTTCTCCTTTAATCTGCATGTTTTCACCCATGGTGTACCGGTGTATGAGTTCTTATGCCATGGTGAAAGTTTGAGCAAAGCATGATAACTGTTCTGTCGTTGACTGCACAGATGAGCACAGAACACTATTTAGAGTCGCAGCCTCAGAGGAGACAAGAGAAGAGTGGATTTATTGATTTATTTACTGTGTATTACACTGCTGCTGATTTCTTTCCCAGTGGTTTATCCTCAAGAACATAACCGACTGTTTTTGTAACTTGTGTGTATTTGACAGTTTATGTGCAATAAGACATGAAAGAGAACTTAGTTTAGTACTCACATACCGTGTGACAGCCACATAATGTGCTCTTGCTTCAACTGTGTGCTCTCGGAAAACCCTATATCAGAAGTTTAAACCAATATTGTTTAAAATGCATGATTGATCCAAAACAAACAGATTTTTTAGCAAAGTGTCCTAAGGTAGGAGCTGTAAAGGCACAGCCCTATTCTGGAAAAGGGGGCGGAGAGAAACAGCTCATTTGCATTTAAAGAGCCATGCACGAAAACAGCATGTTTCTGATCCACTCAAAATAAACATTTTCAAAATTATATAATAAATGATCTGTGGGGGAGTTTGAGCTTAGACTTCACAAACACATTCTGGGGACACCTGAGACTTATTACATCTTGTAAAAATGGGCATAATAGGTCTCCTTTAAGTGAGAGGAATTCATTTTTGTAAATACATAACTGTCGTAATTAATGTGAATGCCTGTACATGTACACATGCATTTGTTGTTGCCATAAAACAATACATCCTTTTCATTGAATTTTGTCGTTCAACTTATTAGGAGTAAATGTGCCATCAGGATGATTTTGAAACTGATATTTCAAGATAAAAACCTTGTTGCTGTTAAGTTACACATTAAAGTGGTTCAATATGCCTGTTACTTTGGCCAGGCTTAATTCAACACGATGCAGGTTGAAGAGCCCTAGTATGTACTTAAACCTATATATCCAACACTACTTATTGTTTTTACTAAGCTAGTTTACACTTGTTTTGTCTACAAGGAGATAAATGAGTTGAACTGTGGAAACAGTGCATCACTGAATGCTAGAAGGCATTCGACATGTCAGCGTCACAGAAACTTTTCAGTAAATTTGTCCTGAGTTGAGTGGGTTGGATGTCATGCTGGTACTAAGTTGTTGGGAGGCTAAAACCAAAAAATGCCTGTTGTGTTCAGAATGACACTGACATTACTGACAAGGAGGATTTTGTTAGCCTAATTTAAGACACCGATGCTCCTGTTCCACTTACATAATGCACAAGAAGTCATGGTTCAGTTAGCTTAAAACACCTGGCTGCAAAGTGCATCATTCTTCAGTGATGGCAGGTCCAAATATAAGTAATTTTTTTCCCCCACTGGTGACACATAAGTGCACAAAATAGAGTGCAACAGTCAGGTTCTGAAAGTGAAAAATCCTGTTAATTATCTCCACAGGAAAATTGTTAATTTTGTCAATAAAAATGTATTAACTTTTAAAACCAGTCCTACTGATCGATGCTATATTATTTTGTTGAAGGCAACAGTTTCAACTTATTTTTAAGAATAATTATGCTTCATAAGATTGTACTTCTTTGCCTCGTTAAAGCTGTTAAAGGATTAATTCACATCTTTCTTTCTTCAGTCAAAAAGAAATTTAGCTTTTTGAGTTTTTTTCAGGATTTTTCTCCATATAATGAACTTGGCCAACGGTCCAAAGGTCCAAATTGCAGTTTCAGATCAGCTTCAAAGGGCACTACACGATCCCAGACGAAGAATAAGCTTTTATCAAGTCAAATAATTGGTCATTTTCTAAAAAAAATTAAAAATGTATATACGTTTTTGAAGTTGGAGGAGAAAATGGGAAAAGGTAGTTTACACACAAAGAACTAACCGCGTATGACATTTCCAATGTGTTTACATAATGCGTGAAAACGTGGTTAAAGAGTACATACATTTTATTTTTATTTTTTTAGAAAACGACAGATCGTTTCACTAGATAAGACTCTTATTCCTCATCTGGGATGATTTCGTCTCTTTCATCACCTCGTCTCTGGACCATCAACCTGTTGATCCCCATTGAAGTCCACTATATGGAGAAAAATCCTGGAATGTTTTCCTCAGAAACCTTAATTTCTTTTTGTCTAAAGAAAGAAAGATATAAACATCTTGGATTTTCAGAAAAAATTTTATTCTGGAAATGAGCTAATCCTTTAAAGGGGTCATTGGATGCCCATTTTCCACAAGTTGATATGATTCTTTACGGTCTTAATGAAAAGTCCACAATATACTTTGGTTAAAAATTCTCAATTGTTGTGTAAAACAACACCCTTTTTACTTGACTCAAAATGAGCTCTGCAAAAATCATCCGGTTCTGGTCGAGGTTGCTTTAAATGTTAATGAGCTCTGCTCGCTCTGCCCCTCTCTTCTTTCTGTGGAGTGACGAGCCTGTTTACTAGCCGCATTTAGCCACTAAACTTGCTAACTAGCACGTTATTAGGAAAGGTGATTGCAGAGATTAATAAAAAAAAAACTTATACTCACTTTTGCTGTAGGTGAAGCTGGATCATAAATAATTTGCGCAAACATAGACGAGTTTATGTAGATCAGGAGGTGCATTCCCTTCACAAACAAAGGTAACTCACTGCATCTTCAGCGGCTCAGATGTCGGGAGTAAATGACGACCACTATGTTCATTATTACATCCAGCAACACAACACCTCAATCGCTCAATCAGAGATATTACAGGGAATTTACATCCCTGCTCCAGCTTCGAAACAGTGGAGGTGGGACTGTTACAGCTGATGTAAGGCGGGTCTGAGGTAAGACGCTCATGTCAATCAACTATCGTGGGAGCGGCCTCTGTCAGGCATCTGAGAAAGTCTCAATTTGAAAAAGGGGATATTATTTTTTACAGATTAATTAAAAACCACTGCATGGATTTTTATCATTATAGAGTAGATTTGTACATACACTGCCAACACACATTAATGTTCAAACAACATGAAAAAGTGAACTTCGCATCCGATGTCCCCTTTAAGCACACAGTACCTTTGTCAAAAGCTACTAATTTTCAAATACTTTTTGGCTTCAAATTAAAGTTTGCAATGTTATTCATTTCTTAGATGGTCAGTTTGGTTTCTGACTCATAACTCTTTAACAAAGACTTTTTAAGTTTTTTAAAAATGAATGGAAAAAAAATACTTCCAGAAAGTGGGCGGGCACTTGCACTGTTTACTCTGTTGATTAGTCACATGACATATGCTATTTAGGTTTGGCTGTATTTCAACTGTGGATTTCCACTGAGAATGCTAACAGATAGGCTTGTCCTGGTATCATTTACCCCCAGTCCAGCGCTTAAGTAAATGTGATTTCAGTCTGCAGAAGCTGTGAGATGTTTACAGATTGGTCACAGGATGCGTCAGTCATCTCTGCTCCCACTCACAATCTGCCTCAGTCAGACTGTACCCGCCCACTCACAGAGACAGGTGGTCAATCTGTCGCTTCAGTGGCACAGGTGTGTGTTTGCGTGAGTGTGTAACAGCGCTCCAAGACGGAACAGATGACGGTGGCATTTCAGGTGTGTAACAGGAGCACAGTAAATTCCACAAACATGGGGCTGGAGCATATGCTCTTTTGTTTATGTTAGATTATCAACCATAACACTCTATCTTTGTCATGGAATTCTGCAACAATGATTACAAGCTAAACAAATGCAGATGTCAGTGTGGGCTTGAGGAAATCATCTGATGTTTAATGTTTCAGAGGACATTCTCACACAAACAATGAAATTCCCTTCTTCTACCTGAGTTTTTTTACACCCTACTCGGAGTCACCGCACCTGCACAAAGCAAACACGGCGTCAAAAACTATTCAACGCATGACAAGACTCTTAAGCAGCTATTGTTATTCAGTCTAAATACACAAATGGTCAGCAGTCAGCTCTATTAGTCACACCTGTGACCTTTGTGAGGAATGTGCGCTCGTGATTTAGACATTTTACAGGCATTCAGAGCCTCCCAGTTGATTTATGACATGGTTTAATTTAGCTGAAACATACAGTATCTACTGCTTAGTATAGTATTTACTAGGTAACAACTTTGTCCACAGTAATGGTAGTTGCTTGGTGCAACTCTTGCATGATCCCATTAGCTGAACTATATTCAATGCCTGAGTAGAAATCCAGTAGTTTGTTTCAGTTCATTCAGTTTGTATGCTGCTTTTGAATATGCGTCAAAGACTGACACAGAAGATGAGCAATTGTTGAATAACGTCGTTATTTTTGTGTGCACAAAAACGTTCTGGGCCCTGACGTGGTAGTTGCATTGCTGTCTATGCAGGGTCAGGAAGCTCTCAAATGACATGAAGGTGAGTAACTAATGACAGAATTTTCATTTTTGGGTGAATTATTCCTTTAATTTGTTTACTTTTTGCAATCTAACTGCCCAATGTACTAGCTTACAATACAGCCTATAATTAATTTTTCTTTCCGTTGACCTTACAAAGGACAAGTGGTTTGGAAAATGCATAGATGTGTTTCTGTTTGACAAACAGCTAACACCCTCCCGCCACCACCACCACCACGACAGAGGCCACAGAAATCAGTTTTTGAATCAATCATCTGCAACGCAAATATCATGTGACTAATCACTCTGTGACTGTAGAAAACATGATGTTGTGATAATGCTGAGATGATACCCAAACCTTTAATAGGCAACAGTCTTGAGCTGTGATGGATGGATGCTAACTTTGTAAACCTAAAACTTGCAGGACTCTGTGCACGTCGCTGATACCTTCATCCCTTCCAGAGTTTGAAACGAGGAGCGTTGGGTTGCCGCCATCTATCTAGAACACACCACCACATCTTGTCAGTTAATACAGATCCTACGAGCATGAAACACACAAATACACAAAACTGAGAAAATATGGGGGTGTCCCACATTACACATGGACTTGGTGAGTCATTAGGAACATCTAGTGCCCACAGTATGAATTTGGTACCTACACAGATTTCCTATCTTTGCGATTAGCCCACACACACAGAGAATAACGTACATCTGTCATAGCATGTTACAGCAGAAATGTATATGGTCTCTTCAGCTTCACAAACCTACCATAGTTAAACAGATTTATATCTGTATTTTGCCTTGAGATGTAACTTGAGGTGGCTAAATGCTGAATGCACTTTGAAATATCAGAGAAAATGTTTTAGCAATGAACTGTATGAACTGTTTTACAACGTAGTTCTTGCAGGTCTTTTTGTAAATATAGATTTGATACCCAGTTATTGCTATTTAATTTCACATCGTAGTGATCAGGGATTGTAAAACGCCAAAACAGACCTTTTTTGGCTTGTTACAGGCCTTGTAATTTGGCTGGTTGGTATTGCACATTTAGCCCTTGTTAGTAGATGTTGTAATTACACAAATTGGACTTTATTCCAAAAGTCGCTGGTCGTAACAGGAAGAAGATTTTACTGAATGTGCAATGGACCCTTTTCACATTTCCAGGGTTCTTATAAGTCATCTCATATAAGTTTTGTGATCCTACTTGCTCCAATAGCAAAGAAAAGCACTTCTATGACTTTAAAAGAGGAACAAAATATTGAGAGATTAACTGCATTGAACAAAGAAATGAAAGCTGTTTTTTGTCACTCTCTTAGCTGTTGTATTAGAAATTGTTTCACAGAAGTGTTAACAATTTTTTTGTGACAGTAATGTAATGCTACAAGAATACTTTTTGTGTGCAAAGAAAACAAAAATACCGTCTTCGTTTAACAATTTCTTCTCTTCCATGTCAGTCTAAGATGTGCATTCACATGCAGGAGCCGGCGTTCTGACATAGAACCCGGATGCAACAAGCAGAAGAAGATGCACTCTGTACATAAAACAGTCTTTGCAAACATGTCTGAAGATTTTGGTAGAGAGGATGACTTGCAATTTTTTGCCCAGCCTTACTTCTTTGAACCAGAATATACAGAACTATGAGAGATAGATGTTCTCGTGGTACTCTCGTAAATGCGCGTCGTAGACTGACACAGAAGAGAAGAAATTGTTGAATAAATGTATTGTTTTTGTTTTCTTTGCGCGCAAAAAGTATTCTTATAGCTTCATAAAATTAAGGTTGGAACACTGATGTCAAATGGACAATTTTAACAATGTCCTTACTAACTTTTTGGGTCTTGAACATGTCAGTCTACACTGTAAAAAACAATTTGAAAAGAAATTTGTTACCCAGCTGCCTTAAAAGTTCAGTCAACTCAAAAAGGTTTAGTTAACTTGAAATGTTAAGTTGTACTAAGTGACAACTTAGATATTTGAGTTGATTCAACCTAAAATTTTAAGGCAGCTGGGTAACTTACCCAGCTTTTAAGTTTAACAAACCAACATTTTTGTTGTCAACTCAAATATCTAAGTTGTCACTTAGTACAACTTAAAATTTTAAGTTGACTAAACTTATTTGAGTTGACTGAACTTAAAATTTTAAGGCAGCAGTGTAAAAAATTATTTTAAGTTGACTTAACAAATTGTGTTTTTTTTGTTTGTTTGTTTTGTTTTTCACAGTGCAGGGTCAGAAAACTCCCAGATTCCATCAAAAATATCTTAATTTGTGTTCCAAAGATGAATGGGTTTGGAAGGACATGAGGGTAAACAAATAATGACAAGAATTTTCATTTTTGTGTGAATTCCTTACGTTATTATATATATATATATATATATATATATTTATTATTTTTTTTAATGAAAATTAAAACAAAGAAAAATAAACTTTTTGATTTTAACACATGGCAATGTGTTATTTCAGTCTGTGAAAATGATTTAAAGAATTTAAAGAATTCCAACACAGAAAATGCATTCTGAAAAATGAATATTATTATATTCATATATACAAATGCATAAATACAATTGTCCACTGTGGCATTTAAAAATTTTCAAAGTGTAATTGTGCAGTAAATGACAATACATTTCTTTGAATATTAATTCATTTAAATCTAGGCTACTTTTGCTTGCTACGTCCGACAAGCCATGTCACTCTCACGCCACACATCATGTTCTCACGCAGTGAAAAATACATTGTTGAGCAAAGACGAAACTGACAAGGTGTCAACAGACAAGACAGAGCAGGTTATTTTTGGTATGAAACAGAGTCTCAGCTTTCAAATTTTGTCATTTTGTAAGAAATTCAAACAATAAATATTAATTTGTGGCTCTTTCATGTGTTGTGACAAATCGCTGTAGCATCTCAGTTCAGTCGGCCCGTAAAGCGATAATCTTTTCTTTACTAGTTACACTCTAAAAAATGCTGGGTTATTTTTTTAAACACAAATGCTGGGTTCAGCCCACTGGGTCATTTTATTGGATTGTTTTTAACATTTTTACCCAGGTGCTGGGTTCTTTTTTTTACCCAAATGCTGGGTTCATCTTGTGGCATTTTATTGGGTTATTTTTTGTATTTTTTTACCCAGGTGCTGGGTAGTTTTCTGTAATTAAGTTGCTGGGTCATTTTTAACACTGGGTTTTTTTTTTCTACCCAACCACTGAGTTGAGCCTGTCTCCAACAAAACAACCCAGCTGCTGAGTTATAGTCAGAGTGCAGGCTTTTTGAGTCCTCTACAGGAGACAGCGGTTCTCATTGCCGCCGATTTTTGGTGCACTTCTTCATCGAAATAAAGATATATATACATTTTATTTCATTTATAAAGTCTTTACTGTGCTGTTAATTGTATTATCTTACGCAACATAAGGATGAGATGTCAGTCAGCTGTGTCAGTCAGCTGCGTCAGTCAGCGGTCACTTTGCATGATGGAAACGCCTTTTGCCTTGAATAAAATAAATAGATTTTATTAGTTATAGTACTGAGTTTAATTTTATTTGATGTTAAAATATGTTCTCTAATGTCAGTACTGTTTATGGGCAGGTTTTGGAGACAGTCATGTGTGACGAGCGTCCCGATTGTCTGTCAGCGTCGCCTGGGAAATGGATCCGCAACACCTGCCGATCCTCATCACGGGCCGATCGGCCACGGCTGCTCCCAATCAAGACACGGCTACATAAACAGCTCAGACGAGAGAGAGGTTGAGACATGTCTCCTTACCTGAGAGATATTGACGTTTCTTTTCTTTGTTCCCCGCAGAGAGCAGCTCGTAGCTCGGTCTGCCCTCCAACCTGGAATTCCTCTCACCGAACACAACGCACGCACCCAGAAGACACAGGATTATTCACGTTTGGCACCATTGTTTCACTTTTGCTGCACAACCTTTGAATAAATCCACCCTCCGGGGCTCATCTGCATTACATCCGAGTTGTGTGCTTCTTCACCCCGTTACACTGGTGGAGAATGCAGGTGTATTAAGAAGAAGTAAACAACGCGGTTTTCATCACAGCACACCTCACTCTGGTTTTTTTTTCTCTGGCTTTTTAGGCGGCACCGCTCCCACTTCACTAAAAACGCCGGATGGACGAGATCTTAAGGTAGCTGACGGATATTAGCGTCCGCCAGCAACAGATGGCTGAACATCTCACCTCACGGCAGGATCGAGTTGAGCAGGAGCTCCTCGCGTTTCGAATCACCGCCGCCCAACAAACTCCCCTTCCGGATCTCCAGTCGAGAGCCACCCAGCTGCTCCCGAAGATGACAGCACATGATGACGTGGAATCGTTTTTACAAATGTTTGAGACCACCGCACGTCGAGAGTGCTGGGCTCGGGACGAATGGGTGAGACTGCTGGCGCTGTTGTTAACTGGTGAAGCCCAGCGAGCTTACTTCACGCTACCGTCGGAGGCAGCAGACGATTATGAGGAGCTGAAGAAAGAAATTCTTGGCCGTTTCGGTTTGTCCTCCATCTGTGCGGCCCAGCAGTTTCATGAATGGAGTTACAAGCCCCGACTTCCGGCCCGGGCCCAAGCTGTGGAACTCTATCGGCTAGCACAGCATTGGCTCTCGGCTGGGGAACCCACCGCCGCCCAAGTGGTTGAGAGGGTAACTATAGATCATTTTCTCAGGGCTCTGCCTCGTTCCCATCAGCAGGCGGTGGGTATGCGGAACCCAACCACTCTTGCGGAAATGGTGGAGGTGGTCGAGCTGGCGGACGCTACCCAGTGGAGGGACACCGGGGAGCGCGCGCTGCCATATCCCCGGAGGGTGGCCCAGGAGCGACGCACGCCGGAGGGCACCAGGCGACCGATGAGCAGGCCGGTGGCTTCCCCGATCAGAGACGAGCCCATGCCCACGGATGAGCCCAAGCCACCACCACGGGCTTGGCTGGCAGGCTGCACGCTACATCAAGAACCACCCGCGGTGGCTCCAGAGATCCAGGTGAAGGTTAACGGGCGATCTCACCGAGCGTTTCTCAATTCCGGCAGCGCAGTCTCCCTGGTACAACCCAAAGTGATCTCTCAGCCATTCGAAGCGAAGATATACCTCCCGGTCACGTGTGTCCATGGCGACACCCGGCAGGTGCCGGCCTGCCGAGTGATGATAGCAGCGAAAGTCGGCTCCTCGCCGGTGGACGTCGGAATCGTAAAGGATCTCCCGGTACCCGTGCTGCTAGGAAGGGATTGGCCGGGACTCGACAGCCTGTTGACCTCCCAGCCTGCCAGCCAGAAGTAGAGCCGCCGAAGCCGGAAACCAGTCCGACGACGACACCTCCCAGCCTTGGCTACAGCGGACAGTGGGAGAGATGGTGAGTCCCCTTCCCAAAATACTAACCTGTTCTTCGATGTGTTCCAGCAGGTGTCCGGAGGAAGCAGCTTTGCGAAAGAACAGCACGCCGATGACAGGCTGAAACACTACTGGACGCAGGTTAGGATCACCGAGGGACAGGAGACTCAGCCGGGCCCCCATCCTCTCCCGTACGGAAACCTCCCCCCAGTCCGCTAATTCCACTACCCATCATTGAGGTGCCCTTCGAGCGAATCGGGATGGACCTAGTGGGGCCGTTGCCGAAGTCTGCCCGGGGCCACGAATATATCCTGGTCATTGTGGATTATGCTACCCGAAACCCAGAAGCCGTCCCTCTGCGCAAAGCCACAGCCAAGAACATAGCTCGAGAACGGTTCATGCTGTTCAGTCGAGTCGGGATACCATCGGAGATTCTGACCGACCAGGGAACACTGTTCATGTCCCAGCTCATGGCTGACCTCGCTCAACTTCTCAAGGTAAAACAACTCCGCACCAGTGTCTACCACCCTCAGACGGACGGGTTGGTCGAAAGATTTAACCAAACTTTAAAGCAGATGTTGAGATAGGTGGCGTCAGAGGACAAGAAGGACTGGGACCTGATGCTCCTGTACGTGTTGTCTGGAGTCAGAGAGGTGCCCCAGGCCTACACCGGATTTACCCCATTTGAACTGTTGTTCAGCCAACAGCCCCGCGGACTACTGGATGTGGCCCGGGAGGCCTGGGAATGCCAGCCTGCCCCCCTGTGCACCGTCGTCAAACACGTGAGGGAAATGAGGGAGCGGATTGAGCGAGTGATGCCTCTGGTGAAGGAACATCTCACCCGAGCCCAGCAGGCTCAGCAGTGCCATTACAACCGGCCAGCTCAGCCCCGTGAATTCCAGCCCGGAGACAGGGTCATGGTCCTTGTCCCGAATGCAGCCTGCAAGTTTCTGGCCGCCTGGCAAGGCCCCTACACAGTGCTGGAAAAGGTGGGACCTGTCACTTACCGAGTCAGACAGCCGGGAAGAAGACGAGCAGAGCAGTTATATCATGTCAACTTACTAAAGAGATGGGTCGGGACTAGGGACCAACTCGCTGCGCTGGCCCATGCTGAGCCTGCTGTGGTGGACATGAACCCCCATCTGTCGCCGACCCAGAAAAAGGAGCTTCAGCACCTGGTGGGTCAGTTCTCCGATGTCTTCTCACCTCTCCACGGGCAGACTAATATCATCCAACACGAGATCCGGACACCACCAGGCGTGATCGTCCGGCAGCGGCCTTACCGGGTCCCTGAGGCTCGTCGGCAGGCTATTGAAGAGGAGGTTCAACAAATGCTCAAGTTAGGGGTGATTGAGCCATCCTGCAGCCCGTGGTCGAGCCCCATCGTAATGGTTCTCAAACCCGACGGCACCCTCCGCTTTTGAAACGACTTCCGGCGGCTGAACAAAGTCTCCGAATTCGATGGCTACCCAATGCCCCGAGTGGACGAGTTGCTTGACCGATTGGGAAGGGCCCGCTTCATAACTACCCTAGATCTCACCAAAGGCTATTGGCAAGTGCCCCTGGCCGAAGATGCAAAGCCAAAGACCACTTTCACGACACCCAGTGGGCACTGGCAGTACAGGACCCTTCCCTTCGGCCTCCACGGGGCCCCAGCCACTTTTCAGCGCCTGATGGATATCATCCTCCGTCCTCACCAACCCTACGCCGCTGCATACCTCGATGATGTGGTCATCCACTCGGAGCATTGGGATGAACACCTGGGTCATCTGCGGAGAGTGCTAACGGAGCTGCGGCGGGCCGGCCTGACCGCCAACCCCCGAAAATGTCACCTCGCGTTGTCCGAAGCCAAGTACCTGGGGTACCGTGTCAGAAGAGGTCTGATAAAGCCCCAGCCAAAGAAAGTAGAGGCCATTCAAGCAGCCCCGAGATCATCTACAAAAACCCAGGTACAAGCTTTTTTGGGGTTGGCGGGGTACTACCGGTGCTTCATCCCTAACTTCTCCTCTATAGCCTCCCCTCTGACAGACCTGACCAGGAAGGGGCAGCCGGAGAGGATCGAATGGAGCCCGAAAGCCGAGTAGCATTCCAACGGGTGAAGGATGCCCTAACCTCGGAGCCCGTCCTGCGAGCCCCGGACTTCACCTGCCCCTTCCTGGTGCAAACGGACGCCTCGGATACAGGACTAGGGGCAGTCCTGTCCCAGGTAAAGGACGGAGAAGAACACCCGGTGATATACATCAGCCGGAAGCTGACCAAGGCAGAAAGGAACTAGGCGGCAGTGGAGAAAGAGGCCCTAGCAGTCAAGTGGGCAGTCCTGGAGCTGCGCTATTACCTCCTCGGGAGGAGGTTCACCCTTGTCACTGACCACGTACCACTACAATGGATGGCCAGGGTCAAGGAGACCAATGCCCGAGTGACCCGCTGGTTCCTCGCGCTCCAGGACTTCCACTTTGACGTACGACACTGCTCTGGAGCCTCTAACGCCAACGCGGATGGCCTCTCCAGGATCTGGTCAGCTTTCGCAGGTCTGTCAGGGGTCACTCCCCACCCACCCTTAATTTCCCCTCTGTTATCCCTTCATCTTTCCAAAGAGAACCAGGACAACGCTTGGGGGGGGGGAGTGTGACGAGTGTCCCGATGGTCTATCAGCATCGCCTGGGAAACGGATCCGCAACACCTGCTGATCCTCATCACGGGCCGATCGGCCACGGCTGCTCCCAATCAAGACACGGCTACATAAACAGCTCAGACGAGAGAGAGGTTGAGACATGTCTCCTTACCTGAGAGATACTGACGTTTCTTTTCTTTGTTCCCCGCAGAGAGCAGCTCATAGCTCGGTTGGCCCTCCAACCTGGAATTCCTCTCACCGAACACAACGCACGCACCCGGAAGACACAGGATTATTCACGTTTGGCACCATTGTTTCACTTTTGCTGCACAACCTTTGAATAAATCCACCCTCCACTCATTTGCATTACATCCGAGTTGTGTGCTTCTTCACCCCGTTACACATGGCATCTTTCAACTATGAGTGAAATGCAAGGCTGTTGTCTAAAGTTTGCAGTTGCCCAGGCGAACAGCAGCCACTCACCGCCTCAAAATTCAGCGATACACCGGCAGGAGAATTAGTGCTATTATGAATGTTAGAACTCATTTTGAATGTTAGATTTTTAATGTCTAAAATGCTTGTTACACGAGTCACCCGAATAAATTCAATTAGTCCTTTATTTTGTCCATGTGTTTTTGCATAAATGTTCATCTTTGGATTATTGTTGTTGCCTCTAGCAATTCTGTGTGTGTTTTTATAAGTTCCAGTCCATTTTAAGACAGCAATATAATCATTTTTAAACAATAGTTGACTTAAATAAAATAACCCAGCATGTTTGGTAAAAACATTTAACCCAACCAGCCAAATAACCCAAGCTGGGTTGTTTTTAACCCAGCATTTTTTAGAGTGTATAGCACAAATAAACATGAATGAACATCAGAAGTTATCTTGTTTAAACTGCGGAAAGACATCAGTAGTATCATTTTTCAAGCTCAAGTCCACCAACATTAATCTAATCTGCTGTCTGGTTTGTTTGTTGGACAAAAATGGCAGATTCTCCATTATAATTGTAAGATCGCCTGTCATTCAAACTCCCTGCGAAGGGTCAATTGTAAGGTTGCGATGATAAATCGATGCATCGTGAATCGAGAAATGATTCTTCATTGATTCTGAGATTTTCTGAATGCATTGTGATTCTGTCTCAAATCAATTCTTATCTTATTTTTTTACTGCAGATGGCACTGCATGCTTTAAATACAGCCGTTCTCTGCTTGCTTACAATTCCTTACACACACTTGAACCTAAAATAATCATTCATAATGTTTGAAAAGGTTGAAGCAAATTACAAATGGGTTGTGTTTACATTAATCTTGCATTTACATGACGCTCCTCAGCGCTCTTCTTTGTGAGTGTTTGAGTGTGCGGTTAAAAACTAGGGATGGGACGATTAATCGTTGCAACGTGAATTGAGAAATGATTCAGTATCGATTCGAGATTTTCCGAACACATCGCAAATTCTTTCTCACATCGATTCTGAGCTTCGCTTTAGAAACAGCGGTTCTCTGCTTGTTGCAAAATCCTTACATGCACTTGAACCTAAAATAATCATTTATACAATTTGAAAACATTGAAGCGAATTACAAGGGTGTTTACAGTGGGCTGTGTTTACAATAATCTTGCGTCATTAAAGCATTCTGAGCTGAGGTGAAATTACATGACTCAGCCGAACACACAAGTTCTCTTCAGCACTCTTCTTCATGAGCATTTGAGTGTGCGGATAAAAACTAGATTAGAGCGCCATCTGCTGTTAAAATCTAAGCTCAGACTCGACTCCAAAGAGAATGGCGATGCATTCGAAAGATCTCAGAATCGAACCACGAATCGATGTATTGTCCCATCCCTATTAAAAACTAGAATAGAGCGCCATCTGCTGTTAAAAACTAAGCTTAGAATCGAATCCAGAGAGAATTGCAACGCATTCAGAAAATCTCAGAATTGTTTCCCGATTTGTGATGCATCAGTTTATCGTCGAAACCCTAGTCATTTGCAATTCTGTTTGCTACCTCAATTCATGACCCTGGTGTATAGGGGCATTCTATGCGTGGTATTTTAAAAACAGATTACAGCCCGAGTTGATATGAATCTGAGGTATCTGTGAAACAGAAGTCCATTTTTGTGTATCTGACTATCTGTGGAATGTCATGTAGTGATTTGAGACGACGCTTGAGTTACATGAAGTTCAGCAGCTGGCGTACTATCAGCAGCAGTGAGTAGCAGCCCTGCATTGACCCCGCTTTAGGCCCGTCACGCTGCTAAATTGGACCTCTGATTAGCTCCCCGCCTCTGAAATGACAGCTGTACCGGATACAGATCCATCGCGCTGGAATGAAGGTATGGCAGCTTCAGTAGTGGAAACAGTCAACTGTGCCAATAGGAAGAGTTTGATCCCAAGCAAGATATTGGAGACACTATCAACACACACTGTGTGCTTAATATAGCAACTGACATAGAGCGACACATACCTCTCTTTTGCTCCTCAAATTTCTCAGGCCTGTTACTCCGATGGACTTCAGGGTGGGTGTGCAGCGACATCACGCTATGTTTTTCAACTTGTACTCTTCATTTCCCTCTTCCTCCCCCTCTTTAACCTGTCCTCCTGTCTCCCCCTCCAGTCTCTGTCCTTGGCAGAGCAGTGTGTGGTAATCCTATTACTCTTGTGCGAAAACCAGCAGAGAGAAAGAGAGGGAGATGGAGAGAGAGGGTGAGCGGGAGAGAGGGATTGTCAGTTCTCTGTTATAGTGGTGAGCACACAAAAAGCATTTAAGCTATGGAACATGACCCTAAAGACTGAGGGAAGAATACAGGGACAAGAGAGGAGGGGCGCTGAAGGCAGATGATGGGATTCCTGACAGTTGGAGCGCCAAACTTGAAAATAAACATGTTCTTTGATGACAAAGAGCCCATTGACATGCTCTCTCGTCCTTTCACTCTCACAAGGACACACACAGATAGAAAAACACATGCGGATAAACAGTTCTTGTAAATTTGTAGGCCATCAGCTGTATTCAGCGGTCTTGATGGTTTGATTGATGGTTCCATGAAGAACCTTGAACATTCATGGAACTTTTCAGAAAAGTGCAGAAAAGGTTCTTTATAGTGGAAAAACATTCTTTAGATTTTTAAAATGTTCTTCAAAACGGTTCTTTTAAGAACTGTTCACTGAAAGGTTCTTTGGGGAATAAAAACAGTTCTTCTATGGCATCACTCCAAAAACACCCCTTTGGAGCCTTTATTTTTTTGGAGAGTAATAACATTCAGAACAAGTTAAAAAGCTTTCCATGTTCTGGTCATATGGCAACATATGTTGTCTGGGTGACTTCCGTCTGTTTCTACAAATTTCATATGTCATATTAATTAGAAATGAAATCAGAAATGGCAGCATGAGAGGATGACACTGGAGAGGTATTTTAAAAATTGTCCTGAAATATTTTTCTGCATTTGTCATTATGGAATGTTGCTGTTTTGAAATTAGAGTAAAAGGACAGATATTTTTTTTCATACAATGCCAAGTGTACTAAACATTCAGAATCGCTATACAACCACAAAATATTACACAGATTGCATGGTAGAATAATATTAAAATACAGCTAATATTGTTTTTACGTTATTACATGTTGTTCATCAGTATTATTTACTTACTCATGTAATGACAAAATGTAAAAAAAAAAAGACTTTTATTAAGCATAGATTAATAATTATTTTATTCACATTTTGCGTAAAGTAGTTTCTGATACTGATTCTGAATAACCTTTTAGTTCAAGATTTCATATAGATGCATGAAACATTGATAAAAAATGTTATAATTTTATGTCCAGTATACTTGGATAGCATTTAATGTTTGTTCTTCTCACAGAAAACAAGGCAGAATTATTGTGTTATCTGAGAGATTTGCTTTTTCATATGCCAGTGTTAACGTTTTTTATATATAACTTTTTTGTAGTTTTCATGAATTTAAATCATAATTACAACCAATCTAATTTTAAAAGCGTGTAGCGTGATGCATGAGAGCAACATTGACCTCTCACTCCATCTCTTGTTTCTGAGAAATCACTCTCTCTTGCTCTAACAGATCCATCACTTTTGTGTGCATCACTCCACTAGGAAGCCAACAGATAAAGAGGTACAATGAGGCCCTCTTAAACAGAGTAATCTCTCTCTCTGACCATCTAACTTGACAGTGCAACAGTACTTGTGGTTACATTTTCTAAAAAATAAAAATAAAAAGGTTTTATATTTATTTTAAAGTATTTTAAATATTTTAAATCTTACCCTCTGAGAAAAAGCAGCGTCACACGGGACATGACTGAATATGGTGAGCATGTACTTACCAGCAAAATGGAGGGAAGAGGAGAAGCTGAATTGTTCAAGGGTTTTGGGAAGCACCGTATCACTCCAGCATCTGTCTGTCACCCCGATTTTAAATGCTGATCATCTCATAAAGAAGAACAAGGAAACTGAGCTGGTGGGGCAGGGGAACAAAAGAGGGGGGGGGTTTCTCCCATAATACTGCAACTGAGAAAAACAATTAAACAATACTGGCACGGATAGAACATGCAGTGTAATAAAGTGAAAAGAATGTTTCTCTAAATGTTTCTCTTCACAGAAGAGAAGAAATTGTTAAATAAAGTCAATCTGGTCTAACTTTTTCGCGAGACGCCAAATACGTACCAACAAGAACATATCAAAGCAGTTTCCAACAGAAATGTCCACTGAGTGGCGCTAAAAGAGTGTTTGTTTTTCCCCAGAAAAAAATAACGTACATATGATACGTTTGCTTGCGTTACCGCAGTTCTGACTTGACATGTCCGTTGAGTTGTGCTACAAACTCTGTTCCGTGACTTTGTAAAATATCGTACCATCTGCACTACACCTAAACCTACCAGACAGTATGAAAAAAAGCGAATGTGACGTAAAAACGCAATCGCAAGCATAACGTTTTAGCTTGTTTTTCGATATCTCATCTTTCAGCTTTTTCATCGCGAGTCATGTTTTTCACGAAATTCCTACCCAAGTAGGAATAGTTCGACCCCCTGTCAAATTATTTCCCCCTCATGAAAGCGAAACATAACCCTGGTGAAAAAAACAGCATATGCTGGTAGGTATGTTTTGATGCTGGGATGCTGGTTAGGTATGTTTTGATGCTGGTTTAAGCTGGTTCTTTGCTGGTCTATGCCGGTCCTTGACCAGCAACATGACCAGCATCCCAGCATCAAAACATAGCTACCACCATATGCTGTTTTTTTCACCAGCGCGAGCTGTAGTTAACTATGTACGAAAACGATTACAAGTGTTCGCTGTTTTATATGAGAGGCCGTTTAAGACATTATTCAAACTATATTCGCGCACACACAATCAAAGCATTCACACACACTATCAAACTCTCTCACACACTGTCAAAGCTTTCACGCACACTATTAAACTCTCTTCCATACACTACTATACTGTCTCGCACACACTAGTAAAGCTTTCACACGCGCTATCAAACTCTCTCGCGCAAACTATCAAACTCTCTCTCACACACTATCAAACTCTCAAACTATCAAACTCTGGCAACTATCAAACTCTCTGCAACAAACTTCTTATCATACCAACTAATAACTCTCTCTCACTATCAAACTCTATCAAACTCTCACAAGACACTATCAAACTCTCTCTCACACACTATCAAAAACTCTCAAGAACTATCAAACTCTCACAGACACTATATCAAACTCTCAAGACACTATCGACTCTCTACACACTATCAAACTAACAGCGCAAACTATCAAACTGTCTCATGCAAACTATCAAACTCTCTCAAGCACTATCAAAACTTTCGCACAAACTATCAAACTCTCGGCAAGCACTATCAAACTCTCTCTCACACTATCAAACTCTCTCTCTCAAGGCGACACTATCAAACTCTCACGCAAAGACACTATCAAACTCTCTCACACACTATCAAACTCGGCACTATCAAACTCTCAAGGCACTATCAAACTAACTCGCTGGAACTATCAAACTGTCTCGGCAAAACTATCAAATCTCTATCAAGCTCTCGCACACTATCAAACTCTCTCTATCAAACTCTCACACACACTAATACTATCACTCTCGCCATATCAAATCTCTCTGCACACTATCAAACTCTCACGAAACTATCAAACTCTCACACACTATCAAACTCTCTCGCGCACACTATCAAACTCTCTCTCACACACTATCAAACTCTCTCGCGCAAACTATCAAACTCTCTGGAGCACAGTATCAAACTCGGTCTGTGTACGTTTTGATCATTTGTTTTTCATTCTGAAATGAAATAAGCAGAAACGAGAAAACGGCTTATTCGTTTTTTCGTTTATTCAGAAAAACGAAAAAATGAGATTTCGGCTCGATTTTTTTTTTTTGTTTGTTTCACTGGTAGAAAACGGATAAACGACTTCAAAATTCGTTTTTCACATGTGGGCGGTCACGAGACGCCCCTTTCTGCCGAATGGTCAAGCGAATCTGAACCAGTGACGTCATCCGTTGTTTCTCTGTTCCGTTCAACAAAATAAAAGTCTTTTATTTATTTATTTATTTATTTATTTATTTATTTATTTATGTATTTATTTATTTATTTATTTATTTATTTATTATAATTGCACTCTTTAGAACAACGAACAAGGACAATAACATAAATTAAAATAAAATATAGACTAATAAACAAAGACAAAGAATAAAAATAAAATGAAACAGTTTTTTTTTGTTTTTTTTTTTGATAGGCCTAGTCCTCTGACTGGGCTTTTTTATGTGCAACCTAACGCGTTTCATAGAAATATTTATTTCAGAAATATTAATATGCACTCAGGCTGTTTTATTTTGCTGTATGGATTTCAATCCAAGGGGTAAAGCTGTGTTTCCAACTAGACAGTGCAAAGAAGCACAGATCAATGTTCAGTCAAGTGTAGATACACAGTCATAATTTTAGAGGTTATGCTCAGTTTTGGACAAACGATGGTCAGTGCAAATACTGTAATTCAAATCGGCTGAAGGTACCGAGGATGGAGAATTTATTTTTACTGTACTGTATCATAGCCACGGGAACGTTTCATTTTGCCAGAATTTGAGTTATATGTGTGCACAGCCGCTAAAGTAAAATGTTGACAAATAACTAGATAACGCTTAGGCTTGTGAAAAATCGGTGTTTTGCGGTGATCGGCCATCCACCGACTGAATTACTTACCCACCGCCCCACTGTCGTTTTGCATTTTTATAGAAACGATTTCAGTGTAGTTCATCTGGACTGCAGACAATCGTCCGCATCATACAGCAGGAGCAACAGCGGACGAGACCAGTGGGCCAATGAAATGATTGACAGAACGATAGCGGAGGCAGAAGCCCAAGAGAACTTTTGTTAATAAAAAATATTTATATAGCCTATATTGTATTGTTTAATATAAGTGAGTTTGTCTTTGTTCAATTGTTGTTGTGAAAATTGTACTTGAAAGTTGTACATTGTACATTTGTTGTTGTACATTAAAGTAGTAATGAACCATAAACTGTGCGCTCGTTTTAAAGGGGAAAATCCAAATACCTTAATTTATTGGTAAAGGCCTATTTCATGTCATCCGTCTTAATCATTTTGTTGAAAAACGTTTATGTTTAATATAAGCGAGTGTTTTGTGCTATTTATTTTATTGTTGTTGTGTTTTCATTAATTTAATAATGATCCAAAAACTAAGTAGGCCTATTCGTTTGAAAGTAAAGGGGAAAATCCATGGTCTTTTATTTTGGCTATGTGTGTTACATGTCGTCTTATTCGTTTAGTTAATATAAGTTTCGATCAAACAATGGGGGAAGATGTAAAGATTAAACATTATCAAAATAATGATCAAAATATCGCTAATACACAGTGTTAGAGGTTACATGTTGAGCAAATAATAACGTTATTGGCTTCTTCCATTACATTTGGTTGGAGAGTCAAGTCAAGAAAGTTTTAAAGTACAAACTGTATTGGTGATCCAGTGTAAAATACAGCATAAAATGGCAGTTTTTTTTTTTTTTTTGGTTTAAACATTATTCATTTATACGCTAAGATTTTTTTCCCTGGTCCACCCAGTAGATAACCAATCGGTGGATGGGCGAAACCAGTAAAACCAGTATATTTTACAGTCTATGAGTAAAACACCGACTTTTCAAAAGCCTAGCGTTATAGCTATTTATCAACATTTTACTTAAGCGTCTAGGCTGTGCACACTTATAACTTAAATCCTGGCAAAATGAAACGTTCCTGTGGCTATGATACAGTACAGTAAAAAATAAATTCTCCATCATTGGTACCTTCAGCCGATTTGCATTACAGTTTTTGCACTGACCATCGCTTGTCCAAAACTGAGCATATTTAAATCCATACCACAAAATAAAACTTTCTGAAATAAATATTTCTGTGAAATGCGTTAGGCTGCACAAAAGAACGCCCAGTCAGAGGACTATCATTTTGTAGGGAAAAAAATTAAATAAAATAGAAATAGGTCACTACCGTACGTTAAAAGAAACAAGAAATAACAAGGCGATATATATATATATATATATATATATATATATATATTAATAAAGCTGTTTTCTCGTTTCTGCTTATTCCATTTCAGATTGAAAAACAAATGATCAATACGTTCACGGACCAAGTTTGATAGTGCACGCGAGAGAGTTTGATAGTTTGAGAGAGTTTGAGAGTGTCAGAGTTTTGAGAGAGAGTTTGATAGTGTGCACGAGGGAGTTGATAGTTTGCGGTTTGATAGTTTGCTGGTGAGAGTTTGATAGTGCTGAAAGAGTTTTGATAGTGTGCGCGAGAGAGTTTGATGGTGTGCACGAGGGAGTTTGATAGTTTGCGCGAGAGAGTTTGATAGTGTGCGCGAGAGAGTTTGATAGTGTGCACGAAGGAGTTTGATAGCGTGTGTGAAAGCTTTGCTAGTGTGTGAGAGACAGTATAGTAGTGTATGGAAGAGAGTTTAATAGTGTGCGTGAAAGCTTTGATAGTGTGTGAGAGACGTTATAGTAGTGTATGAGAGAGAGTTTGATTGTGTGTGCGCGAATATAGTTTGAATAATGTCTTAAACGGCCTCTCATAGTTTTACCACCTCTAGTGTTCATTTCTGTTGGAAACTGCAGTGATAGAACTCTAGAAAATTCTGGGTTAAAAACAACTCAACTTGGGATATTTGGCAACCCAGCGCTGGGTAAATATTGGACAGAACCACGTACTGGGTTATTTAGCTGGTTGAGTTAAATGTTTTTACCAAACATGCTGGGTTATAGTAAACTATTGTTTAAAAAATATTATATTGCTGGTTTAAAATGGACTGGAACTTATAAACACACACAGAAAAACTAGAGCCAACAGCAATAATTAAAAGATGAACATTTATTATTAAGCAAGAACACATGGACAAAATACAAGACAAGTTTAATTTATTTGGGTGAATACAGCATAGTTTACAATATTACATACATTTAAACTCGTTTAACAAGCATTTTAGACATAAAAAAGGTAACATTTAAAAGTAGAATTTTAATTTTAGGGTATTCAACCATTCTCTGTAATCGTTTTTTACCAAAATAGCGATAATTCTCATGCCGGTGTGTTGCCGAAATCTAAGCTGGTGAAGGGCTGCTGTTCGCCGGATTAACTGCGAATTTCAGACTGTGACCTCACGTTTCATCTTGTCCTTTTGTTGCGCTGCGTAAAATAATACAGTTTACAGCACAGTAAAGACTTTATAAATGAAATACAATGTATTCAAACCTTTAATTCGCTTAAGAAGTGCAAATCGGCAGCGCTGAGAACCGCTCTCTCCTGTAGAGAGCAGCAGCTGGGTTGTTTCGTCAGAGACAGGCTCAACTCAGCGGTTTGGGTAGAAAAAATAACCCAGCGTTAAAAATGACCAAGCAACTTAGTTACAGAAAAACTACCCAGCACCTGGGTAAAAAATTTAAAATAACCCAATAAAATGACCCAACGGGCTGAACCCAGCATTTGTGTTAAAAAAAAAAATAACCCAGCATTTTTTAGAGTGTATGTACTTATTGGTACGTATTTTGCGTCTTGTGAAAAAGTTCCCACAGGTACGCTTTTGTCATGAGATCGGGTACAATCTTAAAAATAAAGGTGCTTTAAAAGGTTCTTCACAGCGATGCCGTAGAAGAACCATTTTTGGTTCCACAAAGAACCATTCAGTCAAAGGTTCTTTAAAGAACCATCTCTTTCTTACCTTTTTATAATCTGAAGAACCTTCTTTTGCCACAAAAAGCCTTTTATGAAACAAAAAGGTTCTTTAGATGTTAAAGGTTCTTTATGGAACCATTTAAACAAAAAACGTTCTTCTATGGCATCGTGATGCACCTTTATTTTTAAGAGTGTAACATATAAAGTTATTTTTTGTTTTCTTTGCACACAAAATGATTCTTGTAGCTTCATAACATTACAGTTGAACCACTGATGTCACATGGACTATTTTAACATTGTCCTTACTACCTTTCTGTCAGAAAGCTCTCAGATATCATCAAATATATCTTAACTTGTCTTCAGAAGATGAACGATGGACTTACAGGTTTGGAACAACATGAGGGTGAGTAATTAATGACAGAATTTTCATTTCTGAGTGAACTATCCCTTTAACTTTAAGAATAATTCATGCTTTTTTTCATTGTGGTATTGAAGTATTTAAGTGAAGTATGTTTCATTGTTAGTTCATGTTAACTAATGGAATGTTAACATATGGAACCTTATTGTGCACAATTTTTTTTATTATTTTTGTCAATCGTACTCTGAAGTGGAAACACCTTCCATATAATGCAAAAAATCCAACAGAGTAGGAGTCGCTCCAGCTTTTCCAAGTTTGTGGGAAGCCAATAGACTTTGTGAGAGTGCTGTTGGTTATACCTGAACATAAACAGAAGTGCGGAGGAGAAGACGAGTTGTGTGTCAATAAACACACTGTATGTGAGAAGGAGAACAGTAAGGAAGTTTTCTTAGAAACTGATAACCTTGAGTCTACCATGCTAACAGACTTGACATAAAGTCCTGAAGTGGAAGAGAATCAGGAGAGCAGAAGACATGGAGGAAGAGAAGGTTGATAGCACCAAATTATGGTATGGATGAATAATACAGAAGTGAAGGAAACATTACAAGGATGAATAGGATGAATCGGACAGCAGAATGTATTGTCCTTTTGCAGAGAGATTGAGAGTGTAGAATAGTGATTTAGCGGTTGGCAGAACAAGAAAGATTTTTTTCTTTTTTGAAGTTGAAGACATTTCATCACACTGGGAAACAGAGATACAGTAGGTGAAGAGAGAAGGATGTAGAAAGAACAAGATGCAAGTGTGAGAGAGAGGAAATGGAAAATTGTGGGTAAATACAATAGTACACTGTATTTATTGTCCATTACAGTCAAAGGAAATTGCCCATCCCAATAACTGCTCTTGTTTTCTTTCCTGGGGAAAGAAAACAGAGGGTGTCTCGGACAGATGTGACAGCACTGGATATTTCCAAAACACACACACACACACGTTCACATGGACTGCAGCAGCAGCACCATTATGGAGCTGAGATGCTTATCTGAGGTACGTCTGTTTCCTGTGACCAGAAATGACTGCTGACACTCTACAGCCTGACTAGCACAAATAACAACAAGAAGCACAATCATGAGAACCACTACAATACGCATAACAGCTCACAGCACAATGACAACAGTTTCCTCTTAGAGGAAAGGACAACTGATCAGGTTAGAGCTCATAAAAGCACAGACCATCCTGTCAGTCTTGCCTGAACGTTCTCATCACATAGATTATTTGATGATTTGCTAAAAAGTCTTATTCTGAATGACGTGAAATGTTGATATTTCAAGCAGAGCATTATTCTCACCGATATTTTTGTTTATTTTGCACTGGCTGTTTCTGTGATGGAAAAAAAAAATCACAGTTCTTACTTTTTTTCTATATCTCACAAATCAGACTGTGTTTCTCATAATCATGAACTCTGAGAAGAAAAGGCAGAATAGTGAGGGGAAAAAAATCATAATTAACTTTTTCTTTAATTTGTGGTAGAAACAAAGAAACAGAATTGCAAGATATAAACTCAGAATTCAGACTTCCCCCCCTCACAATTACGATTTATTTTTTTCACCACAAAATAAAAATGTAAAAAAAGTTTAATTTTGATTTTTTTATCTTACAATTCTGTCTTTTTTCTTGCAATCGCAAGTTTATATCTTACAGTTGACAGTTTATATCTAACTTTTCTTCTCAGAATTTAAAAGTTCTCACAATACTGAGTTTTTTTTTCCCCTCAGTTGCGAGATTCTGTCTCACAATTCTGAGTTTGTAGCTTGGGGTTCTGATTTTTTTTCTAAGTCTAAAAGATTATGATGCCGTTTTAGTGCCACGTTAAAAAATAAAATCTAAAATTACGAGATTAAAGTCATAATATTTCTAGAAAAAAGTTGCAATTACAAGAATAAAGTCGAACCATTTTGAGAATAAAGTCAAAATTACGAGAATAAAGTCATAATGCAAAAATAAAGTCGAAATATTTTATGAATAAAATAAAAATTGCGAGAATAAAGTCGAAGCAATGCGAAAATAAAGTAAAAATATTTTAAGAATAAAGTCAAAATTACGAGAATAAAGTCCTAACAATGCGAAAATAAAGTAAAAATATTTTAAGAATAAAAGCAAAATTACAAGAATAAAGTCAAAATATTTTGAGAATTAAGTCAAAATTACGAGAATAAAGTTGAAATATTTTGAGAATTAAGTCAAAATTATGAGAATAAAGTCAAAATATTTTGAGAATAAAGTCAAAATTATGAGAATAAAGTCTAAATATTTTGAGAATAAAGTCAAGATTACAAGAATAAAGTCGAAATATCTTGAGAATAAAGTCAAAATTACAAAAATAAAGTCAAAATATTTTGAGAATTAAATCAAAATTACGAGAATAAAGTTGAAATATTTTAAGAATAAAATCAAAATTCTGAGAATAAAGTCGAAATATTTTGAGAATAAAGTCAAGATTATAAGAATAAAGTCGAAATATTTTGAGAATAAAGTCAAAATTACAAGAACAAAGTTGTAGCAATGCGAAAAAAAGTGGAAATATTTTAAAAATAAAGTCAAAATTATGAGAATAAAGTCATAACAATGTGAGAATAAAGTCGAAATATTTTAAGAATAATGTAAAAATTATGAGAATAAAGTCGTACCTCAGACTTCAGTCTCAAAATATTTCGACATTATTCTCGTAATTTTTACTTCTTAAAATATTTCGCATTGCTATGACTTTATTCTGAAATTTTGACTCAAAATATTATGACTCTAATCTCATAATCGTACATTTTTTGTATTTTTTTTAATGTGGCACTAAAACGCCAACGTAGAAAATAAATTTATTATTGTGAGAAAAAAGTTGCAATTATCTTTTTTTTTTTTAATCTCGTGGCAAAAACAGGCTACCATAGATATGTCAGCCATCTTAGATTTATACTGACACCCAGTGGAATGAATGCAGTATCATGAAAATCAGTCATTTGCAACATTACTAATGTTACCATTGTTACCATTACTAAAGCCAATCAGCCATTACTAATGTTGTCAGTGAAAAGGTGTCTGATGATGGTTGAATTATGTTATTATTAAAAAAAAAAAAAAAAAAAAAAAAGAAGTAAAATCGCTTAGTGTACCTTTAAAGATATTTTGTTCCGACCTTCCTCAGTCCCCTGTTTTCTAGCAGTAGGATGTGCTAATCTAGAACAGGAGACATGCTACACTGCTCATGAGAGACACCACATTTACTCAAAAACTGTTCACCAGTGAGGGAGGGAAGGGGGTCCTTTTATGGTTCAGGTGCTCAGCCTTAACACAGGATGTACATGCTTGAGCAGATGGATCACATTCAAATCATACAGGAAACAAACATACGCGCTTTCTCACACTGCAATATTCTCATTCTCTATGCACGTGCCAACAGAATTCAGTGGGATTGTGGTCATTAGGTCACACACACAACATATGCAAGCTCATGTTATATGTTTCTGATTACATTTTTAATACGTCTCATCTTCCCTTTAATGCTAAGAATAAGGGAGGATGAAATGTGCAATTTCATAAATTTATTCTGAAAATGTTTACTTTTTTTCCTGTATCTATCTATTTCTTTGTAGCAATTTTGTTTTAAAAAGGATTCATATTTTGAAAAGGTTTTGTGTGGCAAATCAAAGTTGGTGTGTCAAGACTCCTCATGACTTTTGTTTTGTTTCTATTATTATTTTTTAATATCAGGTGAAGTGTAGTAACCTTACATACAAATGTTTTGATGTAAAATGTATGATAGGAAAATATTCAGTTTCATACAGCTATATGATGTATATGATACATAATCCACCGAATATCTGACATTTGTTTTGCTAGAGTGTCCAAAAGTGCCCTTAGAGTTCAGTCTTTGATCCTGCGTGCTAAATTCCGGAAATCATTATTCGACACGCTATTACCTCTCGATGGGGGAAGATAATTATCATTAAATGAAAGAGAACGAGGGCTAATTAGCTCGAAAAACACTTGTTGCTGACGTTAACGGGCGCGATGACGCTGAATCTCAAGTTCTCGTAGGACGCGGATGTGATGTCATCACGAACAGTGGCTATGGCGGTCTCCATAACGACGCCTCGTGCTGCAGTGACGCCAGCCTCGGCTCGTGGTGAGGGGGCGTGACTCAGCCAATGCCCGAGCACCCCCCGCCCCCCCGCCCCCCGCCCCCCGCCCCCCATTCCCCTCCTTCCCCCGACCGTGTGGGCGGCCCCGTGAGGCAGCAGCGAGCGAAACACGACACCCGAGAGAGAGAGAAATGGGGGGAGGAGACAGCGAGTAGTTTCAGACTAGGGAGAGTGGAGGAAGGAAAAAAAGTCGGTGTGAAAGAGAGAATGGGAAACTGACTGATATACTGCGAATGGCGAGCCTCGGGAGAGCAGATGACAAACTAACACAAGGATAAAATGTTGCGAGAATCATCAACTGGGAACAAGAGCGTGCGCATGTAACAGAAAGACGCTGAGTGCTGCTTTTCTGCCGTGTTGGGATTGTATCGATCGCTCCCGGGACAGAAGGGAAAGCGCTGTTTCGGAACTCCGTTGCACCCCGTCCCGTCGCGCCAGTGGAAGTACTGAGCCGCTTTCCCAAACTCAGCGCTGTCGGTCGGCGGGTTTAGAGGGATCGTGTGAAGAGGCCAGAAAGCGTACAGCGGGAGCAACAAGAGCGCTGAACATTGGACAAAAGTTTGGCCTTTTGGAGACGGGGGTGCGGGAGAGGCCGAGTCTCGCCACTGCTGAACTGACAACTTAACCCAGTTTGCTGTGTGTTAGGGTCAGATAACTTTCACCATGAAAACCCCGGGGGACGCGGGTAAGTTACGCAGGCATTCATGATCAAGTGCGGCCACAACTTCTTTGACTTGCGAGCTTGTTGAGTCAGTTTATCAAGTCAGGATTTCACAAACAGCTTTCTATATATTATCCACCAGTCAGCAATGTCAAAACGAATGCATTAGTTTAACAACTGACTTTTAACTTTTAGAAAAGTTACTTTTCTTCCAGGATTTACTACTCTGACATGTCAACTGATTCACTACTCAGATATTTTTTTGTTTGGTTTCCATGTTTACATTATCAGGTTGATAATATACAGTTAAAATAATGTCCATTCATTTTAAAACCTCAAGTGTCGCGGTAGTCTAGACGTGTTGTCCAGCTCAGCGAGTCGATTCTAGTAGTTCTAATGTTAACAAGTTCTCCAGTTTGCGGGTTTGCTTTAAATAGTTACATTCAAACCTAATGACCGCTTCATTTCAGTTTCTCCCAGTCCTGTCAGCGCAAAGCGCGCTGAACCTGTTGAATGGCTGCTTCTTTAAACCAGCAGCCTGTACTTCTGGCGTTCTTGGAAATATGTCGAAATCGATGCTGTGGATTCCCAGCAAAATGTTAAATACATTTTTTCCCCAAAAAATGTTCCTCCTGCGCGTACCAGCTGTGCAACTCAAGCGCCAGCTTTGAACCAGTAGCATGCATGGCACATTCAAAATGGAAGCCCGCATTCTCACAGGAGTATTTAATAAACGTTTTCACTACTTTGTTTATAAACTAACCACTTTATAGCCCAGTTTCTATGGATTTTAAATACAGGCCTTTACGCTTGTAAAGTGCAGTGAGGTCTAATAACACAGAGCTGCGCACTAATTTCCCGATAGGTGAATGATGAATGCTTTCCAGTAGTTTGAATTCACTTTAATCACTGTTAGCATACTTGCCGCAAGTATTCATTTCGTAACATGTATCTACTTGTCCAGTGTGTACTTGTGAAGCTGCTACTGTCCCGCCAACTACAGGAAGTTTCAGTAGCCGTGTTCAGGAGGCCTATTGTGGCAAGTTTGGGAATCCATGTTGAGACTCTCTCGCTTTCTTTCTCTCTCTCAATCACAATCAATTCTCTCACAGCACGATTTTCTCCACGGTCGTACTCCGCCACCCACGCTGCTCTTAGTTTTACGGACTTTAATTATTACGATGTATCAACACTGCGAGGTCGCAACGTCATAACACAGTCTGTGACGCGATGCGTTGTAGTTTTGTCTCGCCTTAATGAAGTTCGTCCGGCTCTGCGTGAAGTCTTACCACTTAATGGTCACTTTCACTTTTATAAACCCTGCCTTCCTCTCCTCACAAGTAAAGCTTGTTGTTTTTAGCTGAACTCTGCATTTTTGTAGTATGTAGCATGTTAAATTGTAAGTATTTTTTTATTCAAAGAATAGTGACTACTTGGCAAAGTGCAAATGAGATTATTTGAAAGCTTGCCTTTTCAGTTTGTGAGTTTATGTCTGGGTTGGTTAAAGTTATTTTCTTTAATATTGTTGATAAATAATTGTACTTTACATCCCAAAGCCTGGCATGTTTGCATGTGTGTGAGTTGTCAGTGAAACTTTTTACAGCGCAAGTCTTAGATATCTGAAGGAAATGCGTTACCTCATAAGTTCATTTTATTTGCTGTGTTATCAGTATCAATACATTTGAAAACCACATTACACTTTCAGCTGTGATTTGTTTAGACAACATTATCCAAAATTTCACTATCACTAAGAAGGTGTATAAAGTAGAAATTAATGAAGGTTTTGTGGTTGACCTCTTGACCTGCTCTAAAATGTGTACTTGAATTTTTAGCATTGGTTTTCCCTTTTCGCAAGATAATAGTTTCATATCACACATATCTCATCTTAAATCAAAGAGACGATGCCATTTTTATGTATGTTGACTTTCAGTTTGATGGGATGCAGAGAGGGGTTGAAATGTTGCTTTAAGTCAGGTGGCAATAACTACTACAAGTACCTTGTGGTTTTATCAGTCTACGGCTGTGCGGGCCACATTCTGACCTCGATAGTTACGAGGTGAGCTCAGCTGCTGAGTATGCAAGCGAGCAAGAGAGTGAGACGAAGATACAGTACTGAGTATAGGATGTGGTTTCCATGTGCTTCACTCTTCATCAGATTTTAGTATCTCTTGTCTGTGTTCTTACCTGCAAACACCCACAGCGGTATAAATACGTAGTGCATTTCGGTGAGAGAGCATTTTCTCTGAAAGCCGTGGTTTGTTATGAGAACAGGAGGTGACAACAGCGTTGGTATGGTGTGCATACTGATAAAAGTCATGTGTGTGTCTGTCGGTCCCTGTAAAACTGACACTATCGACTTCATCAAAAAGCTTTCGCCACATGAATCGCATTAGATAAGAGACTCTGCTTTTATCAGCTTCTCATTCTCTGACTGCCACTTTGCATGAATTCAGAGAATGATGCGCACCTCTTCAGGCTTTCTTCTTTTCCGGATGCTGTGCGTCTGCACAAATAGGCTTCAGCTGACCCTGGCTGATCTTGTTTCCTATGTAACATCTGAAAGTGTCTGTGGTTTAACTATGGTCTACCCATCAGGCCTCAGTGTGTATTTAGTACAGCAGTATCCTGAATGGCTAACCCTGTAATTTGTGCGCCGTCTCATGAAATGGTCATTAGTGAAGAGTCTGCGGTTAAGATTGCAGCTTTAATTTGTAATATTGGCTTGTAATTTTTCATAGAGGTATGTGTTAACCATCAGTGTCAGAATTGTATTCAGTATTCATTATTTGCCCCCAGAGGCATTTATGAGGTCTTTTTTTTTCAACCATATTGTGCTGACCTTGTCAAATAGCCTAATTTTTAAATTAGTAAAATAAATTCTCAGTGGGAATAATTACGTAAGATGTTATTAATTAAAATAAAAATTAACATGCTTGCAGATATTCAACAGTTGCTATTGTGGTATCACTTTTACACAATGGATAAATAAACAAGAAATTAATAATGAGTAACTTACACAGCCAGTAACGTTATTATTTTTCTCTGTTTTGTCTGATGGTAGTGTTTTGGTGTTTTAAACAAATTGCCTGAGTGAATGATTCAATGACTCACTCATAAATACAGTTCCTTGTTTTGTTAATTTTGTTAGTTTTGAGTCAGTGCTGTTGAATGAATCATTTACGTGAATAATTCAATGATTCCCTTATAAATTATGCAATTCAAATTTGAACTGTATAAATAATAGGGTTGCGATTCGATTCCATTTAGATTCAATATCGTTTATTTTGGATATGTGTCAGGTACACTACATGGCAAATTTTTTTAAGGAAAAAAGCTCAGCTAATGCTGTAAAATATACATAAGAGTCATCTGGTACTACATTACTATAATATTGAATACTAAACGAGTTTACGGCTACTGAAAGTTTTGTTCTGAGGTAAATATGAAGTGTCATTGTTTACAAGCAGTTATATTGATGTCTTTCATCGGATGAAACACTAGCTGCGTTTCCATTACCCTTCAAATTGAGCGAATTAAAAATACACCTAATGGAAACATGTCAATTTCACAAAAATGGCCATATATCACAAAAAAGTTTATACACTTGCATGAGGTGGTTTTTCAGGCAATTCAAAAAAGGAATATTTTGCAATACTGCAATGAAAACTTTTTTTTTTTCTCCCATTTACAGGTCACATGTAAAGATACAAGCATACGCCTCCTTTAATTAAATATAGCCAAAATCCCACCAAAATCCATTGCCATGACTTCTAGCGAGAAGGATAAAATTACAAAGTTGCAAAACTTTTAATGGGAACGTTGTCATTTCGCAATACTTATAAAATATTGGCAAAGTTTTGCGCAAATATGTAATGTAATGAAAACGCGCCTATTGACTGAGCGATTACATGAGACAGAATACAGATTTCGGTAAGTTTTACTCTTTCTTTTAACATTCCTTCATACATTCATTCATGTTTATTTTGTGCTGTAACTGGTTAAAGCAGAAGAGATGATCAGTTAACATGCTATTCGTGCTGCTGCTTCTCTTGAACTGAGGCACTACAGTGATCTGTTTCTCCTCAGTAAACGGTGCCAAAACGGGCTTTATTCTTTGAATATTGTAATAAAACGCACAGAATTTGAAATCAGAGACTTTGTTTCATATCAAAAGTAACAAAGCACAAAGCTTATTGCGATTAATTGTATGGGAGGTGTGCTACAATGTTCCATTCATTAACTGAAAACAGGCCAGATGAATCGATTCTTGGAATTTAAGAATCGATATCATTTGTAAAAATGAGAATCGCTTAAAATCAATATTTCGTACCCAGCCCTAATAAATAAATTTAAGTAATAGCAGCTATATCACATTTTAAATTTCAGCTGCAGTTTTCATGTGTTTCATGTTGCTTATTCTATTTATTTGCTTTGTTCTACATGTTTGCCTGTGTGTTTGTGAGTGTTTCGTTGTCATGCTCACTGTAAGCTGGTATCCATGTAGGTGTAATAGATTGTTAATTTGGAATAATTAGCAGCCTTTTATCGCTGGTTCACATTGTCACACAGGAGACCGTGTGCTCCATTTTAGTCAGTGTTATGCAGCCGCCTCAGTTGTTCAGGTCTCTCTGGAACCAGTTCAAAATCAACAGGCACCTCTCTATGTTTACATGCTTATGTATCCTGTTCGGCAGCATGTGCGTGTGTTTGTGTGAGACAGCCAGCGATCGAGCGTGTTTTGTATTTTCCGCACTGCCTAGTTTCCCATCAGGTCCATCAAACGCTTGCGCCGTCATGCTATTTCTGTGAACGCCTGTAAATGTCACACACATAGGCAGGACTTTTCAATGACGTTGAAGTGTGAGACCTTATTAAACGCTGCAGCGATACAATCTGTACTTTTTTCTTACACCGGACGCCTTGGGAGAACTTGTACCTCGATTCGGGAGCGTTGGGAATAAATGTTTCACTGGAAGTGTACGGATGGTGTATTTCTAGGGATGAACGAGGTCCTCTGGGGTTGAATAGTATTTTGTTTGTTTTTACCCCTGGAGAACAATAATGGTGTGTCCACCGACAGGGGAGCAGCACAGTGGTTTGTGTGTGTTTGCCATGTCAGTGGGTTATGGGGGCAGCGTAGAATACGAGCGAGAGAGTCCATGTGTTGGAGTCATTTATGGACTGACAGAAGCACAGAGGCCCCTGTGTATGATCGGGGGGAGGGGGGGGACATGTGTGTGTGTATGACCCTGACCTCGTGACCTTCCATAGCTGCACCCCTAACCCTGCATTCCAGCACACGCCCCTGCCCCCGCCGGTCACATGCCACGCAGCCAATGGCACGACGGCCCGATGCCATCTTCTCAACCGCATATGATACTCTAGAAAAGCGCATGAACCACTTCAGCCTGGTTTCATTTCCTTATCTAATTTCCTAAATTCTTCTGTGTAATTCCCCATTTCTTCAGATCAGAAGTACCACAGATTTACAATATTTGATTAAGGTTCCAGTTCTCTGTAGTTAGTGAGGTCAGATGTCATCTTGCTCTCACTTTCCTTCCCTTCTGGTCTATACTTCCTCTTCGAGCATCAGGAGAATGTTAAACATTCAAAGCAAATGTGAGTTTTGTTGTCACACAAAGTTGTAGCACACCAGATCAAGTTGATGATTGAAGTGTTGTGCGGAGAGAATAGTTTAACCGATGCTCTATTATGTGGTTTGATATTTGCATGTCTTTCACAATAGCATACCTCACATATCCGAAGAGCCTTCAGTAGGATGTTCGTTAACATGACAAACCACTGAAGATGAACTTAGAGGCCTTTATGAAAGCATGGGAAGCTGTGTCAGGGTGATCATTTTTGGGTTTCCATTCAAGCACAAAGCAATTGATCTTTGATTTTTATACTTACAAGTTTGCAGATTTTCAACCAGGGGTGTGTTTCCCAAAAGTGTCATTAGCTAACTACGTTCATTAGTTCCATTGAACTCTATTGGCAACCATAGTTGCATTTGGTACTGTTATTGTGTTGGTAGTTATATATATATATATATATATATATATATATATATATATGAAAAATTAAAATTTCAAAATGGTCGAGAAAGGTTTATTATTATTATTATTATTATTATTATTATCATCATCATTATCAATATTTAAAACCCCAAATATCTTTGATTAATAAAAAGATACAAAGATCAGCATTTATCTAAAATAAAAAGCTTTTGTTACATTATACACTATACCATTCGAATAATTCAATAATTTTAATAGTAAAATATTTCGAAATATGACTGTTTTTGTTGTTATACTTTGAATCAAATAAATGCAGGCTTGGTGAGCAGAAGAGACTTCTTTAAAAAGCATAAAAAACCTTATTGTTAAAAAACTTGTGACTAGTGACTATATATATTGACTATATATATACGTAACTCTTTTTACACTCTCTGTAATATTTTATTTGTTGCAAACCGAACTCTTCATAAAATAACTCATTTTTGACCCATGGTGGCAATGGTCATCTAGTCTCATAAATATGTTTACACATCATTTCATTGGATGATGATGCTCATGATGCTGATGTTAATTATTGTTATCTGCACTTGATTCCTTAATATTATTTTTGAAGAATAAGAAGTATTATTGAACAAAACCTAAACTTGAAACATTATTTTATAGAAGTTAAAAAGTAAAACCTCTTATTTCTAATATCCTTATGCCATCTGCTACTTACGGTTGCGCTTTCAACTAAGTGTGCCATCTTTGTATATAAGAAGGCGTGTCGTGCCAGCCAAACACTTGAGAGGGAATTAAAACATATGGCTTTATTGATATATTTAGCAAAACCCTGATTCACTAGCTTAAAGAAGAAGTCCACTTCCAACACAAAGATTCACATATAATGTACTCACCCCCTTGTCATCCAAGATGTTCATGTCTTTCTTTCTTCAGTTGTAAAGAAATTATGTTTTTGAGGAAAAAAATTCAGCATTTTTCTCCATATAATGGACTGATATGGTGCAACGATTTTGAACTTCCAAAATGCAGTTTAAGTGCGGCTTCAAATGATCCCAAATGCATTTGTAAATGATCCCAGCCAAGAAAGAAGGGTTTTATCTAGCATAACGATCGGTTATTTTCATAAAAATAATACAATTTATATACTTTTTAATGCCAAACGCTTGTCTTGTCTTTACCTGGAATGTTTTTGTTCTGGTTCATGACAGTTAGGGTATGTCGAAACTCCCATCTCATGTTCTCCCTCAACTTCAAAATCGTCCTATATCGCTGTTTTACCTTTTTTGTTAAGGTTGTTTGATCTTCTTTGCATGTTTACTTTGGGTCGGTACTTCAGCAGCGATGATTTTGAAATGATTTTTGAAGTTGAGGGAGAAAATACGATAGGAGTTTTTCGACATACCCTAACTGTCTTGAGCCAGAATACACAGAGTTCAAGTTGAGAATAAAAAGTATTTAAATTGTATTTTTTTAATGAAAATAACTGATCGTTTCGGTAGATAGGACCCTTCTTCCTTGGCTGGGATCGTTTATAGCCGCATTTGGGATTGCTTGAAGCCGCATTTAAACAGCATTTTGTAAGTTTAAAATCGTTGCACCATATCAGTCCATTATATGAAGAAAAATGCAGAAATGTTTTCCTCAAAAAACATAATTTCTTTACGACTGAAGAAAGACAGACATGAACATCTTGGATGACAAGGGGGTGAGTACATTATATGTGAATCTTTGTTTTGGAAGTGGACTTCTTCTTTAAAAACAGAATATCTAGACTTGGATTAGTTATCATGTCACTTTACCTTTATATATAATCAGCTGAGCAACTCTGAAAACCTGCTTCGACATCTAAAAGTTCACTATCAGTTTGACTATACAGAAAAAAAATATGTCCCAGACTGTATTGCACAGCAGAATAACAAGGTAGAAAAACACTATTCATTTACAAACTAGAAGGATAAAATACTTATTTTATACTATACTTATATACTTATTTTATATTTTATACTTATTAATACTTATACTTTAAATATTATTGAATGCAGTCTGTGGATGCTAATATGTTCAATTTATTGAGATGCTAAAGGTTAAGTGACCTTTTCGGCTGGTTTTTAAACATCTCTTTCCAACCACTGTTTACACTTCATACTGTAGCTTTCCATTACACGTTCAGAGAAACCTCCATTAGCCTTTTATTAGACTTGCACATAATTGCACTGCGCAAAGAGAGTTCGGACATCTGTTTTCACTCACTTAGGACGACGCACAAGAGACGCGGTCCTACAGACTATATATATCGAGCCACGTTTATTGATTTTAAATGATGGACAAAGTGTTGATATTGACGGATGCGCCATTGACGACCGATAATAGGCCAATCTTCACATGGTTCAGCAAACACTCACTCAGTTAACGCTGACACACATGCTCTCACACTGGTTTGTTTTGCAGAAAAAAACGTGGACCTCCCACATTCCTGCTCAAAGCTTAAATCACTGCAGCCTGTGTGGCATTACTCATTCCAGGAAAAGCATTCTGCCAAACACACACACACACACTCACTCACTCATTTACTCAAGCACTAACTCTCACACATCGAATCACATTCTTGGAAAAGCTCGCTTTTAGAGCATTCTTAGCGCAGACGGATGCTTCAGTCCTTGACATAGATAGCGGTACAGACACGAATGTTTAACTTTTAGGTCATGTCAGTGTCTTAACATGAGTTAAAATCTTTTTCTCAGAGCGATTAACTATGTTTGTGGCTGTGCTTCTTTCTGTCACGCTGTACTTAGTTGTTTTCCCGACACTTTTTTGTGCTGATCCGGCTGCTCATTAGAGCTCAGCTGCTGTTAGATTGTGTGTTCTGGGTCCAGACTGTCATCAGGAGCTTCTGTGCTTGAACCTGATGAAATGCAGCCTGCTCTGCTGTGAAAGAATGTTGCTCTCTCTGTGTGTGTGTGTGTGTGTGTGTGTGTGTGTGTGTGTGTGTGAGAAAGAGAAATGTAATACAGGTACTTTACAGAGGCTGCATTGTCATGAGCGTGACTCAGTGTAACACCTGGATCGTGTGCCCGTGTGTGTGTTTTTGTGAGTGCATCATCCAGCGACGTTGAGACGTTAACTGATGTTAAGTGCTGGTCATAAGCCCTTCAGATAAGGAGTGTTTTGTTCACATTGTGCCCTATATGTGAGACCGTTTCCTTTTTCTATGTCCTCCACCTTTGACTCACTCCACGTGAATCTATTATTGGATGAATGTTAATGCATGCAGGATGTGTAATTTTTGTTGTGATGTTGCTTGAAGGTGTGTGTGTGTGTGTGGGTCAGGTTTTGCCTATTTTGTGTGGTCCAGATGTCCCATTACAGATGAATCTGAAAAAATACAAAAAAAAGTAATATTGTGAAATATTATTGCAATTTCTAATATTGGTTTCCTGTTTTAATATGCAGAAATCAGATTTATTTCTGTTACGCAATGTTGAATTTTCATTGGTGTCGCATGATCCTTCAGCAATCATTCTGATATGCTGATTTTGAAACTTGTTCTGCTTAATATTCTTTGGAACCTGTGATACTTTTTTCTTTGATTCTTTGATTAATAAAAATCTAAAATAGCAGCATTTTTTCAAAACTGAACCTTTTCTATTAATATAAGCTTTTACTATCACGTTTTATCTATTTAACACATCCTTGCTATATAAAAGTGTTAATTTCTTAAAGTCTATTTTGAATACACAGTTTTTTTTTCTACTTTTTGTCAAAGAATCCTGAAAAAATATGACACGTCCCAAAAAATATTAAGCAGCACAACTGTTTTCAACACTGATAATAAATCAGCATATTAGAATGATTTCTGAAGCATCATGTGACACTGAAAGCTGGAGTAATGATGCTGAAAATACAGCTTTGCATCACAGGAATAAATTATATTTTAAAGTATATTACAATAGAAAACTGTTATTTTAAATTACAATAATATTTCACAAAATTACAGTAGATACAGCTTTGATGTGAATAAGAAACTTCTTTAAAAACATTAAAAATTCTACTGATCCCAAACCTTTGATCGGCAGTGTAGTAGGATAAATAGAATATAAAATTAGGTTAATAAATAATATTTTAATATTAATAATTTATTTATAACGTTGGATTAATGTGTTAAAATGTCAACATTTATATATTTAATATAAAAAATCATAAATGTTTACATATCAATATTTGTATGTTTTTAATAGTACCTAAAATTGTTAACAAATAAAAAATAACTCATTAAAAAGCATTGAATGGATGTCACTAGAAAGTCTTTACTGTGATAGAAGAACAAATAAATATGAATAAGCAAAAATTATCTTAAAGTCCCTAGTAAAAAAATAATATATTTAAAATACATTTATTTTATACTAAGTATAGTTCAGATCTATTAAAATATTTTCTGACATGTTGCTCAAGACTTACTGATATAAAAACATCATAATTAAACTTTATTTGAAGTACTACTTGTTAATATTAAGCCTAAAATGTATTTTAATGTCACTACTGATGAAGATTGTATGATTTTGAACCTCAGCACTACTTTTGCACAATTAACGTCCATTAAGTGCAAAATTAGTTGATCAAATTTAAGTATGCCAGTATAGTAATACTAAAAGTACAATTGCAGAGTATTTTTATTAAGCACATAAATATGCAAATGTATTTGTAATATACTTATCATGAAATGTATTTTAAATACATCTTAGTATATTTATTTTTCACTAGGGGTGAGCTATAGTAATACAAAAAGTTTTAACAATAGCATTAGAGGCTAGTTTATAGTTTCAGCAATGATATAAAAAACAATAGATGTCTGTGTTATGTCGTCATTTAACTAGCTAAACACATCTGTGTATGTGTATGAGTTTGTGATAATGCTATTCAAATAATAATGAAAGTCAGCGCACACACTTTAATTCATTATATACACAGTCTAAACCTGTGTGTGTGAGAGTGTGTGTTTGTGTGGTCAACTGCCGGGAATTCAAATGCTGTCTGGCGCCACTTTAACACCCCACCCCACCCCCTCTCCTCCCCTCCGTACCCCTTTCCTTCTCTTCTGAGGAATGCAAGATCATGTTCGCTCGCTCTCTCTTTCTCTCTCTCACGCTTTTCCTCGGTTCTTCTCTTCATGTGCTGAAACCTGTTCAAGAGCTTACTGGAGTTTGTTCTGAACTTTGAACCAGTTTGTCACCGGCATTTACGGCACTCACTTTCTAATTCATCAGTTAGGGTGTGTATGTGTTTAGTGAAGGGAAGGTCTGTGTGTCTCGCTCTCTGTCTGTGTGTGTGTGTGTGAGAGAGATGTATTGGATATGAACAGGCGAGTATGTGCATGTGCACCTGTGCACTAAATACTGTTAATCATATAAAGGCCAGGATGGAAGACAGGTGGAAAATGTTTTTAGAGCTGCGAAGATAGGACGTCCTACCCTCACGTGCCACCCGCTTGTTGTGTAGACACTTTGTTTGAGTTGTGATATTCTGTTACACGTTTACAGAAGGCCGGCTGGATTTCAACCCAACGCATTTAGTATGACTATATTAAATAACATAACTGTGCTGATACAAGTCGCCAGGTCTTAATGAGAAACAAGGTTCAGTGGATTTTTATTATATAGTGAATAATGCAAAAAAATTGTATATTAAAAATGAATTTTTTTTTTTGTTAAAAATTAATTTAATATTTAAATATAAAATATATACATATTTAGGCATTTGAAGTATATCTAAAAGATATATATTTATATTTGGAATGTGTATATATATATATATATATATATCGTACAACGATTAAAAGTACGAAATTGCTCAAAACTCCTACTACTAAACCGTCAGTCACAGGCTCAAGTGCCTTATGTCGTTGGAATCCTTGGCTCATGGCGGACAAAACGCATGGTCCAGATTCGATAGTGAGCCTGGTGAAGTTTTCGAGTATTTAGAGACTTTTAGAACTTTTGACTGACCGTTGCAAAAGGACACCAAAATGTTCGAAAGGGGCAGGGCCACTTTTGGTAAAATTCCTATAACTTCTGAATGGAATGAGATCTCTGCCAAACTCAGAACTTTATTAAAGGGAAAAAAAACATTAAAATTGCTATAACTGCGCAACCATTTGCCTTTTCAACATGAAAGGTCTATAAGGACATTTGCATTGGCTGACGAAGTTTGAGCACCTGTTAGACAAGGTTAATGGAGGCCGATTGGAACGAAACTTGGTGGGCCTGTTCGACTTATGGCCCCAAAGGTCTGAGAGAAATTTGAAAGAAATTGGCCACTGAGGGGGGCAATATCGCATTTTTCAATGGTGTAAATGATTGTACGCAGTTTTTCGCACATACGTGCGATATTCATATCATACGATAGAACTGCTCATTCCTTACAACTTTGCCTCTAGAACTACTGCTGTCAATCAAATCATTTATTAAATGATTGAGAAAATGTAGAAAATGTTGCTAACTAGTCCTAGGTTTTTGCTTAATCTGGAAAAAGCACTGTAGTACAATTCTCTGGACTCTCCTACTTTTTTGAGTATGTGTCTGGTTTTATTTGTTAATTTATTATTAAAGGGATAGTTCACCCAAAAATGAAAAAATTTGTCATTAATTACTCACCCTCACATTGTCTAAACCTGTAAGCCTTTCATTCATCTTCAGAACATAAATTAAGATATTTTTGATGCAATCTGAGAGCTTTCTGACCCTGCATAGACAGCAACACAACTACCACTTTCAAGGCTCAAAAAGGTAGTAAAGACATTTTTAAAATAGTTCATATAACATCAGTGGTTTATTTTATGAAGCTACGAGAATACGTTTTGTGCACAAAATAAAACAAAAATAACGTTTTTTGCAAGATGAACGAATGTGTTTACAGGTTTGGAATGTCATGAGGGTGAGTAATAATGACAGAATTTACGTTGGGTGCTGAAGTGTGTAATTTATGCACCATTACTCCAAATGGATTAATGACTGTTTTCAAACAGGTTTCCCAAACATTCTTTTGTCCCTCTGGTCGAAAAGGACAGATAGTCCCACTGCCAGCTTCACTTTATTGGTTGAGCCGTGTTGTTGTGTTTTGCTGGTCTGGATGCTCCACAAAAAACACCACACATTCGCAGCCATTTCAAGAAAATACTTTGAGTGTTTTGACATTGGGGGGAAAAAAACAGACACTTAGGATTTAAAGTGCCGTTTGAGTTTTATCACACACCTCTGATACTTCCACAGCCAGATGAGATGATATTGGTGCTTGACATGTACTCTGTATGTGTGTGTGTTCAGATGAGTTTTGTATTTCATAGGGGGCTACGAAAGAATAGTGTATGTGTGTGTGTTGGTGTGACTAAAAACCTTTTAAACCATCGATTACACCTCCATCCCTCCACTCCTCTTACACACACACACATAACCCCTCTGTCACTAATCCATGCTGGAATACCCCAGTGGCATCTCATCTTCCATCACTCTCTCCTTCTCGGTCTTATCCCTCCATCCCTCTCTCGTTTTTAGGCCGGGTGTCGGTTGCACAAGCTTGTGAGTATTTGCCTGAGTTTTCAGGCCCGGTGAACTTGCTGTGTCATCATCTTCAACTAAAGGTTAAAAAACCCTGTACATGAATTTCCACATCTGTACACAAACCATTCAAGCTCTTAACGCCCTTTTGCTCTCTTTCAATGTATATACATGGCCGCGTAATGTCTAGTGTTGTTGAATAATGCATATCCGACTGGTCTGAGAGCTGCTGTATTTAGGCGACTCTCGGCATCAAATGTTAATGGCATGTTTGCCCGTCACACACGCGAATCTTGGCTAGAAGTTCAGGCGTCCATTAGCTCTATTATTAGTTTGGTCATTCATTGTTATATTCTCTTGAATTCTGTGGCCGTCCCATCCGCATTTTGCGTTCTCACATGCTTATTTCTGTGGCTTTGGGTGATGTTGATATTCTGGGCTGTAGATGACATCAGCTATAAGCTGTTTGTGTGTGTGTGATCTCTGGCCAAAGTGCTTGCCTCATAATTGTTTTAACTGTACCATATTTAGCCTCAGACATGGTTTGGCTGATTACACAATGCTCACACACGCATGTGGGCCAGATTTTAAGGGACGTGCTTGATTATTCTCGCTCTAAAGCAGTGTTAGGCAGCGCAGGGCAGCTCAGGGCTTGCCTGCGTAACAGTATGTGATTGTTGTTTTAGGGGATTAGGGTTTATAACGGATCGGGACAGAGACTGAGAGGCCTTCGGTACAGCAGTCACTGGGAGGCTTTTAGGTTTAGCTTTCAGTCTGTTGCAGGAACGGCTGCCCTGCCTCACTTTCTCAGCTGAGCACTTTGTAGATAAAAGGAGTTTGTAGATTAAAGTGGCGTTTCTTTTATAATAGTTTCTTCTGGCCACGTTTAAGATGCAGAGACAGTTGTTAGTAAGCCATGAGTCATGATCAACGTACCAGCTGAAGTGAAAGTTTGTGACAGAACTCGTATGTGGAAAGACCTTAAGATGCACACATCTTAAATATAGTTATTTTTATTATTAAATAACTTAATTAAATATTTTTTAGATACATATTACAACTATAAAGAATTAATTTCATAAATATAAAAATATAAATACACTACCAGTCAAGTTTTTGAACAGTATGATCTTTTTTAAGTTTCTTCAGCTCACCAAGCCTGCATTTCTTTTTTTTTTTTTTTTTTTTGTCCAAAGTACAGCAAAATCAGTACAATTTTGAAATATTTTACTATTTAAATAACTGTTTTCTGTTTGAATATATTTTGAAATGTAGTTTATTCCTGTAAATTCAAAGCTGATTTTTTTTTAGCATCATTACACCAGTCACATGATCCTTCATGCTCACATGATCCATTCTAATATTCCATTTTGCTGCTCAAAAAACATTTAATATTATTGTTTTTATGTTGAAAACAGCTAGTAGATTTTTTTTTTAGATTGATGAATAGATCAGACAATAGTTCAGACAATCAGCATTTTTCTAAAAATCTTTTGTAACATTATAAATATCTTTCATTATCACTTTTGATCAATTTAAAGCATCCTTGCTAAATAAAATTTATGTTCTGTATTAATTTCTATAACCACCCCCCTCCAAAAAAAAAAGAAAATATTAATATTTGTATAGTGTTTTGAATAGGTATTGTGTATAATCATAAACACTGATCATTGGGTCTTTGTTTATCAAGGAATCCTGAAAAAATGTACTCAACTTTTTAATAATATTAATAATAAATGTTTATAGAACAGCAAATCAGCATATTAGAATGATTTCTGAAAGAACATGTGACATGAGACTGGAGTAATGATGCTAAAAATTCAGCTTTGAAATCATATGAATAAATTACATTTTAAAATATATTCAGATAGAAAGCAGTTATTTTAACTATTATTTTATATTTTGATGTATTTTGGATAAAATAAATGCAGGCTCAGTGAGTAAAAGAGACGTCTTTAAAAAACATGAAAAATCTTACTGTTCAAAAACTGGTAGTGTATATAATAAAACATTTTGGGGGTTGCACCACATGACATTTTACACTCTGTATTAAGTTTACCTTTTAATAAAAAAAAATATCTGATATTTTAAGAATTATTGAACTTTACAAACACTCATGAGGGTCTGCAGAGATCTTCCTTATGATGTCATATTCTTATATCATATTCATATTTTTATGTGGTTGCACCACATGACTTTTTAATTTGATGGACACAAGTTTTTTCAAATATTCACTGCTTTTCTAAGTAATAATAATAAAAGATTATGCCAAACTATGTATTGCATTTATAGTGTATTTTAATAAATCTGTCTAATACATTACTGTTTTTGAACTTTCTATTAATCAAAGAATCCTAAAGAAAGTGTCAATATTAGGCAGCAATTGTTTTTAACACTGATAATAGTAAGAAATGTATCTTGAGCAGTGAATCAGCATATTAGGATGATTTCTGAAGGCTCATGTGACACTGAATACTGGAGTAATGATGCTGAAAATTCAGCTTTGCCATCACAGAAATAAAAAACATTTTTAAATACTTATAAAAAATATTAATAATATCTAACAATATTTCAAATTTTTAACTGTATTTTGGATCACATAAATGCCTTGGTGAGCATAAGAGACTTTTTTCAAACCTTTGAACGGTACTCTATAACAATGTCAACAATGTGTTTAACAGAAACACTGTATATATTGTAACTAAAATTAAACATTTGAAATAAAATATATTTCAGCAATGTAGAAAATACACACTTCACCTTTAAACATACAACAAGTCTCCACCTTTGGCATTTAAGATAAGACCTGATAAGCACTTTATTGATCGCTTATAGGAAATTGTGACAGAAGGAAATCTTGGCTCTGGGGAAATCAAATCTACGCAGTAAACTAATGATGAAGATCTGAAAATATTGAAAGCCACGATTATTTCACAGACCACCTGGATCCTGCTTGACTGAGCGGCCATTTTGTGCTGATGTGTGGGGAGAGTTATTAGGTTTACCCTGGCCTGCTGCTCAGAGACTGTGTTATTTCTGTGTTATCTCAGGGGTTCAGTTTGCAGCCTTGTGTTTGTGTTGCTGTGTGTGTGTGTGTGTGTGTGTGTGTGTGTAACAATTCATAAAAGGATTGTAGACCTTTGTAGCACATTTCTGAAGATGTCTGTGGTGTTTCAAGCTCTGTGTGTGATGACTCTGCAAGGTGTGTGTTCTGAGAAACGTGCTTCTATTGTCTCTGCCACTGGTACTGTAACTCAATGCCAGCCTTGGTGTGTGTGTGTGTACTTGTTTTTGCTACATTGTGGGGACCAAATCCCATGGTCCCATAATAAAATCCATCAAAGGTGTGTTTTGCGCCCAACGGGTACCCCACTGGATAAAAAAAGTAAATGGTGTTTATCTGAAAATATAACGATGCAAACATGTTGTGGGAGGGTTAAGGTTAGGGTTGGGTTAGGGGATAGACAATATTGTTTAGTCAGTATAAAAACTATAGAAGTCTATGGAAAGTCCCCACAATTCACAAAAACAAACGTGTGTGTGTGTATGTGTGTGTGTGTGTGTGTGATGATGCATGGATGGAATTGATATGGCATGTGTCTACTTCCCCTGTATATGCAGTATATGAGTGACAATGATTTGATTAGACAATTTAGCTTCTTATCTCTGTCCAGTGGTACACACTGCACTTTGTTTATGCGTATACTCATTTCCCCATTACATAATACACCAGCAATAATGAAGAAGTTAGCAAATTGACCAGTCTCTGTCTATCCTTTGTTGTAGTGATAACCTGGTCAGTAGGTTAACACTGCAAAAGTTGCATTAATGCAGTCTCATTTCTGTGACCTGACCTTTGACCTCACTCTTTTAAGGACTGATACATTACAGACAGAACAGTAGCGTCAAGAGCCACAGATAAATACATGTTGCAGTTGATTTGCTTTCAAAACACACACTGGTTGATTGAGGGTCATTGACTTTGTCAGAGGTGAGTGTTTGGAATTATTTTTAACAGGGCTGATGCTGTTGCTATAGGAGTCCATGTGATGATGATGATGGTTGTTTTGATACTCTACATCCCAGTAGCTGATGCTTGTTGCTGTGGTGAGACATGGTGTGTGTTTGAGAGGAGTGAGTGAGTGAGTGAGCGTGGTTACATCATCAGTGTCTTGCATAATGCAGCGGCCTTTACTTGCTCTAGCTGAGGAGGGTAATCTGTCCCTGGAGGCAGAGAGACAGAGTGAGAGACAGGGGGACTGGGACAGACATGGAGAGAGACAGAACTGTTTTGAGAGCTCTTTTTTTTTTTTTTGGTACAGATTTGTTTTTTGTCATACTGTATTTTGTTTTAATGTTTTGATTTTTTTTTTTTTTTTTTTTTGTCTTTCTTTTATGGTTTAATATGTATTAATAAAATATTGCAATTATTCCTAATTTTAATTTTATGTACATTTTTATTTGCATGATGATGATGATGATGATGAATACTGTTATTATTTTGCGTCACTGCTTTTTTTTCCTGGCAATATCATGTTTAAAGGGCTAGTCCACCCAAAAATGAAAATTACCCCATGATTTACTCACCCTCAAGCCATCCTAGGTGTATATGACTTTCTTCTTTCAGACAAATACATTCGGAGTTATTTTAAAAAATGTCCTGGATCTTCCAAGCTTTATAATGGCAGTGAATGGGTGGTAATATTAAACAGACAGAGAAAGACCTTTTTGTTTGTTTTGATTTGTTTAGTTTCATCTTGTTTTTTGTTTTTTGTTTTTGTTTTGTTTCTGTTCTGTTTTTTTTGTCTCATTGTATTTTAATGTTTTAATTTGTTTTTATCTTTTTTGTTTCTTTTTTTGTTTTATTTCAATTTGATTTATTTTAATTAATTTTATTATGTATTAGTAAAATGATTAGTTATTTTTGGCACCTAATTTTAAATTTATATACATTTAGTTACATGATGATGATTATGATTACTGTTATTATTTTGCGTCACTACTTTTTTGTGTGTATTGATGCTTTGGCAATATTATGTTTAAAGGGATAGTCAACCCAAAAATATATGACATAATTCTTTTGATTCTTTTAATTCTAATGCAATTGAAGTTATTTAAAAAAAAAAAAAAAAAAAATCCTGGATCTTCCAAGCTCTATAATGGCAGTGAATGGGTGGTAATATTGAATAGACAGCGAAAGACCTTTTTGGTTGTTTTTTTAATTTATTTTCGTTTCATCTTGTCTTGGTTTGTGTCGATTAGTTTTGTTTTTTGTTTTGGTTTTATTTTTGTTCTGTTTGTGTTTTTTTTTTTTTTGGTCTCGTTGTATTTTTGTTTTATTTTAATTTATTTTATGATGTATTATTAAAATGATTACAATTATTCCTGGCTCCAAAATTTAATTTTATGTACACTGAGTTGCATGATGATGATTACTATTATTTTTTTTTGTCATGTTTGTTGTGTGTATTGATGCTTAGGCAATATCATGTTTAAAGGGATAGTCCACCCAAAAATTAAAACCACCCTAAACCCTCAAGCCATCCTAGATGTATATGACTTTCTTTTTTCAGACGAATACAATTGGAGTTACATTAAAAAATATCCTCGTTCTTTCAAGCTTTATAATAGCAGTGAATGGCTGTTGAGATTCTGAAGTCCAATAAAGTGCATCCATTCATCATAAAAAGTACTCCACACAGCTCCAGGGGGTTAATAAAGGCCTTCTGAAGCAATTCAATGCGTTTGTGTAAGAAAAATATCCATATTTAAAAACATATAAAACTTCCACTAGCTAGCGTAAACTCTGAGAATATGCTAGTCTTGGAAGAACCAAGTTTGTTTACAGCAAAGGAAAACCAGTTTCTTTACAACATTTTTCTTTACAAATCTTTGTTTTGTACTTCTAATTCATGACTAGTATTTTGTTTTGCTCTCACCTCTGCGCTTCCGTGCTCATCACTTCTCACCAGAGCATATGCTGTGCCTTCGTCCTATGTCATCCACTGGAACGCCACTTTTCGTAAACAGCAGTTTACGGTAGCTAGAGATTACAGTTTATAAAGTTTTAAATATGGATATTTTTCTTACACAAACACATTGCTTCACTTCACAAGGCCTTTATTAACTCTAAACTATGTGGAGTACATTTATGATGGATGGACGCACTTGTTTGGACTTTAGAATCTCAATACCCATTCACTGCCATTATAAGGCTTGGAAGAGCCAGGACATTTTTTATAGAACTGCGACTGTATTCGTCTAAACGAAGAAAGTCATATACACCTAGGATGGCTTGAGGGTGAGTAAATCATGGAGAAATTTTCATTTTTGGGTGAACTAGCCCTTTAAGACACTGGGGAACTGGGGTGGAGAATGAGAGATGTGGGACAGTGAGAGACGGGGTGACTGGGAGAGTCAGAGAGTGAGAGAACGGGACTGAAGGCAGGTGATGGAGAGAGTGACACAGAGGTAGGTGATTGGAGATAGAGACACTGGTGGGAGAGACACGATAGTGATCGTGAGCGAAAGACAAACAACAGGATGAGAGGAAGATGAATGGCTGTGGTGAGATCTGGACCCAAAACACTCTGGCCTGATAATTCAATCATTCCCGCCATTAATGAGATCTCTCCCTGCGTACGTTTGCGTGTGTGTGTGTTTCTCCGTCCGTAGACAACACGGCTCTCTCACACACACACACACACACACACACACACAGAGCAGAAGATAAGCACTGAATATCTAGACAAGCTGAAGAGACACTGCTCTAATACAGTGCGATCAGACACATACACACACACGGCGGCGGCTGTAATCCAGGTCTCCTGTGGTGTGAGTGAGGTGAGTGTTATGTAATGACGAGCAGCAGGACTTTAATCAGCTTGAGCAGATCCATTTAAGCATCTCTCAGATACGGAGCACAGCCGTCCTGCTGCTCACCACCACACCACCATCACATAGAGACACGTCTGCCTGCCTGGGTGTGTGTATGATGGTGACAGGCGGCATCTCTGCATGTCTCCCAGCCCTGTACATGTTTACCATTGGACACACACACAAACACACACGCACGCTGTGTCCTGTCCTCTGTCCCCTCTCTCCCACATACACACACACACAGGGTCCAAAATGAACGCTTGGTAGTGCCAAATGTGAGTAAAATTGGCATGGGTAAGTAAATAAAGCTACTTGCCAGTTATGTGAAAGTGACTAAGTAAAGTAGAGTCATACGATTTTGAAAACGCAGACGGAATCGTGGAATCCAGTCATATAAAATGGAATTTACTGTAGAACACTGAAAAATGTGTCAAATTTTGGATGAATAAATCAAAGTAGGTTAGTACACTTGAATCAAAATGCGATATGTGTCATTAGACTAGTGTCTGCGCGGTTTTGTTTACAACACACATAGTGAAGCATGTGACGCTTGCAGTGTTTTCAGCCTCTGCCGCCTCGGTATGTGAGCACATGAACACATAAACAATCTCTAAAACTGCTCTGAGTGTCACTTTATGAGCATTTTACTGTCTCTTTTAAGAAAAACTATAATTATATGATCATATGCAAACAGAAACTTAAAGGTCTTCAGAGCAACCCGTCACAATAAAAGTTCGGTTTAACTTAAAGAAATTGTGACAGAAATATATACTTCATTTAATGGTAGTAGTAGATAGTAATAAAATTATTATTAGTAAAACATATTAAAAAAATTTTCTAAGGAATATTTACCAGAATTTATTAACCAAACAAAATTCAAACACAGAAAAAAAGTAAATAATAAATAAATAATAAAATATATTTATAAAAATAAATAAATAATATATTTTTTAAATTATTTTATTATTATTTGTATTTTTTAATTAATTAGATACTATTTTTTTCAAAAGATTTTTCTAAAAAAAAAAAAAAAAATTCTGAGGAATATTTACCACACACTTTTTAATTTAAATAAATTAATTAGAGGTGCTTTGGATTTTTTGTTTTCTAAAGACTAGTTACCAGAAATTATTTACCCAAATTTATGTACCAAAAAATGTAAACACACAACACAGTATTTCTGGAAGAAAAAAAAAGTATTAATATATATATATATATATATATATATATATATATATATATATATATATATATATAAAATTAATTAGTTAGACATGCTTTTGATAAAATTTTACAAATCATTTACATTGGAATTCAGAAATGTTTTTTGATTGATGTTTTTAACTTAACCATTAAAATAGAGTCTACAAAAATTTGAACAGAAAAAAACGGAATCTAGAAAAATTTAAATGGAAAAAACCCCCCAGAAATTGGGAAAAACTAATGGGCCCGTAGTAAAGTAAGCAAGTGATGCGAAACCATTAAATTGAAAGACTATATATGTATGTGTGTGTGTATGCATATATTAATTTATTTTTATGTAGATTATACTATTATAAAAATATATATATTATATGTATATAGTATATATACTAAGTATATATATAATGAACAAAAAACAAAAAAAGAAGACAGTATATAGTGTATTTAAATAATCAATAATTCATAAATGTACTATATATATATATATATACATACTGGCCAGAATAATCAATAATTCATAAATGTACTATATATATATATATATATATATATATATATATATATATATATATATATATACTGGCCAGAAAACAATCCCAGTTCACCCGCTATTAACAGACAACAACAACAACAAGGACATTTTGGACCCTGGACAAGCACATACACACACTCTCATACCTCTTACAGAAGTTTCTCACCAACTCCAAGTGTTACAACTGTGTTACTTGGATAGAAACACTGTGTCCCTCTCTCGGCCTTTCTCTCTCTCAGATTGTTCGCAGATGTGTGGCGGGCTTTTCCCCCCCACTATCTAAAATTAGAGAGGTAGAAGAATAGCAGGAAGAGAGGGAGAGCAGGACTGATGGAGGTGAAGGAAGGAGGGGTGAGGAATGGGGTGATGGAGATAAAGAAGAGGGAGTATTTTTGGCCGTTTACACGTCACACAGACGCAAGTCAGACTGCCGTACACAAACAAAGATGAGGAAGGTGATAAAAGCGCTGTGCTCGGACGGGAGGGGGTCGCCGTTTGTGTGTACACTCGTACAGAGGTGTTGACGATGGCAATGTTAACCATTTCAACGATCACTTTAACAGACCTGAATGATGTTTTTGCTTTTAGCCGACCATTGAAAACTATTTTAAGTGATTTTACATGCCCAAATCTGTTTTGGGGCTGTTTAAACACAACTTTGCACTGTGCTAATGTATATTTTTGTGGAGTTGTGATTGTGAATGCTGTCACGTTCATTGCAAACACAATCACACTCTAGTCAGAGTAAATTAAGTGTGATTTCATTAAAAAACATCATTTTATCGTATAGTGCTCACAGCCTGTGCAAAAAAACAAGTCCAATTCACAAGGTATGACTCTTATGAGCATGTTCTTTGAGTGAATCATTCAGAAAGACTCACAATCTCATGTATTATTGGTTTAAATCAGTTTGACAAATCATTCACTGAGCGAACTCATTGAATGATTGAAAGCGGTTACTGAATCAACATATGACTCAAGTTACTGAAATGCAAGTTCAATCTTTGCAGTGATGTGTTTCTAAATGAAGCATATATTCGATTAAAAACATTAAAGACTGCATAAAAATTTAGGTTCACCCTATTCTTTTCTCACCTCAAAAGTACGAAATCGCTCATAACTCCTAAACCGTCAGTCGCAGGTTCAAGTGTCAAGTGTTTTGTCTTTTTTTTTTTTTAAAAACAAAACTAAGTTTGCAGATTAGTTCTAGGTTTTTCACCCGATCAGAACCAAGATTCTCTGGAGAGTGAATATCAGTGAATATCAGTAATTAAAAAAAAAGTTGAACTTTCGACTCGCTGTCACAAATGGACGCCAAAACGTTCAAAAGGGGCAGGGCCACTTTTAGTCAAATGCCTATAATTCCTGAACGGAATGAGATGTCTCTTCCAAACTCAGAACACTTATGTAAGAGCTCAGTCTGAGGTCACAGGGAAAAAATCGTGGAGCTTGGCCACTTGGTGGCGCTATAAGAGGGGAAAAAACATAAAAATGGCTATAACTGCGCAACCATTTGTCCTATCAACATGAAAATCATTGTGCACGGTCTTGATCCAAAGTGTCACACGTGTCTACAAGGACATGTGCGCATCTTAAAAACATGGTCGCCACTGGCTGATGAAGTTTGTGCAACTGTCAGACAAGGTTAATGGAGGCCGGTTGGAACTAAACTCGGTTGGCCTGTTCGACACACTGCCTCAAAGATCTGAGAGAAATCTGAAAGAAATCAGCCACTGGGGTGCGATATTGGATTGTTTAAGGGTGTAAATGATTGTACATTGTGCGTTTTTCGCACATCTGTGCGATATTCATATCATACGATAGAACTCCTCATTCCGGACAACTTTGCCTCTAGAACCACTGCTGTCAATCAAGTCGTGTAAAAACTTTTTGCGAACTAGTCTTAGTTTTTTTGCTCAACCTGGAAAAAACACTGTGGTACAATTCTCTGGACTCTCTAGGTCAGTGGTTCTCAATCCTGGTCCTGGGGGCCCCCTGCTCTGCACATTTTGCATGTCTCCCTTATTTCACACACCTGATTGAGATCATCAACTCATTAGGAGAGAGATCCATGAACTGAACTAATGAGCTGATGATCTCAATCAGGTGTGTTAAATAAGGGAGACATGCAAAATGTGCAGAGCAGGGGGCCCCCAGGACCAGGATTGAGAACCACTGCTCTAGGTCAATAATTACTAAAAAAAAGTTTAAACGTACCCTTCGGGAAGCTATAATGGGGTCGTTTTGAAAATGGGCCTGTCCAAATTTACCTAAAATCCTATAAAGCCTAAAGGAAAGCTCAAAACTTCATAAAACCTGTGGATTTTAGCCATTAAAAAAACATAATGCTTTTTTAAATCATTGATTTAGGTGGTTACAGGCTTGCTAAATAATGTCTTTTTTCATACCTGCTTAAATGCTTTAAAGCACTTGAACCCCGGTAATTGCTGCTTGCAGCTATATTATATTTTCCATTTGCCCAGTGCTTTTGTAATTGACGTGGATAAAAGTCTGTCAGAGAGAAATAAGTTTTCTTGTGTTCGACTGACTTTATTATCTCTGCTTTATATATTTGATTTACATTTCATTTCCTCTCCTTCCTCCACACAAGCAAAGAGGAAGTTTGTGGTAGAACCACACCATTTAGATCAGGTGTGCTAATAAAGTGTGTGTTTGTGTGTAAATCGGGTGTGCTCTGTCAGTATTACAATCCGGTTAAGAATGCATAAGCGTGTGTTCATCTGGTTAAATTTAGGACAGTTAAAGAGAGCAGGGTTTCCCTTTGGCCCACCTGTTACCCTTGAGCAAAAACTTTGACTTTATATCAAAAATGAAAACCAAATGAGAGTATATGGTGACACAGAGGTAGGTCACAAATATGAAGATTTATAGTATAATGATCTGGACTTGTTTGTGGAGATTATTAAGTATAACTACCTTGGTGTGAAAACCACTGCGGTTGTAAGAGTTTCTCAGTAATATTATGGGTGTGTGTGTTGACTCTATAAAAAAAAAAAGTCAGCTCACTTCCCAGCAAGCTCGAAGCGCTGGAGTGCAAGAGAAAACTAACAAATACCTGTTGCTGGCTCTCTCTCTGTTTCTTTCTGGGCCTTGCTTCTTTCTCTCGCGATCCGTTCTCGCTCCTACCTTTTCTATTTGAGACTCACGCTCTGGTGAAAGGATTAATTGTCGTTTATGTTTTATTTCTTGTTCTCTTCATTTCTAGGGGTTTATTTTTAGGCCTGAAGTGTCTGGTTGCTAGGAGACGGTGTCCAAGAGAGAGAGGGAGGGAGAGGATGGAGAAAGCAAGGGAATGGAGGAGAGAGATTGTTTGCGTTGTGAAGGCTGAATTACAAACACGCTCACGCACTGAGTCAGCGCTGACGCACGCTCGCACACACACCGACACACACTGTGCCTGTTGCTTGTTTTTCTTTATTATCTTTATCACGCCGCGCTGCGAAACGTTTGGCGTGACTCTCGTCGAAAGTTTGCGACTCCCATCAGATCTGATTCAAATGAGAGGAAAGTGACAAATGTCATAGTACAGATGCTCTGAGTCAAAATCTGTCCCTCGCACACACACACTCACTCGCATGCACGCACATATACAGGAAGCAGAGATGTTGTTGTGGTGCAGAACAGTTGCTAACTTCCTGTACCGCAATGGTGACACATTCCAGGAAACACCCAGTCACACGTACATAGACGCACACATACACGCGTACGCAAGCACTCTTTACTGTAACTCTCTAGTGCGTTTAACCCTACTGCTCCTGTAGTACAGGCGCTCAACCACAGCACTAAACTACTTGGTGACATAGGGGTGATTTAACCTGTCAGTTTCATAACCTGTCAATGATACTTCAGACGGTTGCGTCACTTGACTGATATATCTTACCTGCGACGTGTTTGCGCAGTTTGACGCAATTGGGGTAAATCAGAAGTGACCTTGAGAAACGGGGTTCACCAGGGACGGGTACTGGATCCGCTTACAATCTTACACAAACACTCACACGCTCTGATCGGTAATATGTTAAGGTGGGAGGGTTAAACTCTCATTTTCTCACCTACCTGTCGGAACGTTAACACTAACTGGGGAGAGGCTGTGTTTGTGTGTGACTATACTTGTGAGGGTCAAATTTTGTCTGCGGGAATGTAGTGAAATGTGCCGAGAACCAACTTTTAAGTGTTTTTTACTATTTGAAAGATTCACAAATCATAATCAACATTACATATAATAATGTCAAGGGATAGTTCACCCAAAAGTACACTACCAGTCAAAAGTTTTTGAACATTAAGATTTTTAATGTTTTTTTTTTTTTTTTTAAGAAGTCTCTCCAAGACCGCATTTATGCATTTACTGTTTCCAAAGTACAGCAAATACTTTTAAAAATATTTTTAATATTTTTACTATTTAAAGTAAGTGTTTTTTATTTGAATATATTGTAAAATGTAATTTATTCCTGTGATCAAAGCAAGATTTTTAGCATCATTACTCCAGTCTTCAGAAATCACTCTAATATGCTGATTTGCTGTTCAAGAAACATTTTTATTATTATTATCATTATTTAAAACAGTTGAGTACATTTCTATTTAGGATTCTCTGAGTAGAAGGTTAGTTTTTTGTATTTTGAATCAAATAAATGCAGACTTGGTCAGCAGAAGACACTTCTTTAAAAAACATTCAAAATCATACTGTTCAAAAACTTTTGACTGGTAGCGTAAAAGTTGTCTAATATAGCCATATGTTTGTTAATGTGTGTGTGTCTGTGAAAAAAGAGAGTAGAAAGTGAATAAAGTGTTTGACTGCGGTACTGTGAGAAGTTTGAGATGGTAATTTAAATGAGAGAGAGAGAGAGTGATAGGGGACGAGTGGCTCTTGTCTAGGGATTGAGTGAATAAGTGATGTTCACAGAGAGTGATGGAAAGGAGAGATAGAAGGGTAATGAGCAGAGGATGAGAAGACAAATATACTCTGAGCACTGGGACGTAGGATGCTCCACCTCTCCTCTGTGTACTAATATTTCGCACATACTCAACACTCACAATGCGTAAAGAGATGTGTGTGAAGAAAGACATGCTTAGCTATTCCATCTTTTACTCGCTCTCACTTGTGGCCAAAATGCCACAAAAATGAACTAAAATGTCCCATAAATTCAAGACAAAAGGGCAAGAGTTTCCCCTGCACAAGTGAAAATTGTGCAGATACAATGTAAATAAAAGATTCATTTCATAGTTTCAGTAATTATAACAGGAGTTTTTGCATAACTCGTGCTAGACTAGACCAGGGGTGGCGAACTCCGGTCCTGCAGAGCCGCAGCCCTGCAGAGTTCAGCTCCAACCCTAAAACTCACCTGCCTGTTTGCTTTCTAACCCTTCAGACCTTAAGTAGCTTGTTTAGGTGTGTTTGATTAGGGTTGAAGCAAAACTATGCCTCCCCTGGACTAGACTAACGTCATGAACTGACATGTTTGTTTGTGACCGAAATGTTTTATATTGTTTTCTATATCTATATCAATAGTCATTATGACAATATAAAGAACAGTAATCTACAATAATGATTTTTGTCATAATATCATAGCAGCCCTTTGAGCTCCTGTTTTTTTACGTGTAAAATTTAGATAGAATTTTAAACAGTCTATTGTTACTGACAACAGTTTGATTAAAGTAATTGGGTAAATTCTAGTATTTGACTTTTAAGACAACAAAGTATGGTCATTATAATAAAAATTGCCCTCACAATTGTAAAAAATGCCCCTGGAATTGATTTTGCCAGTATAAGTATTAACAGTTAATGGATAAGTTCATTTCTGACACTTTTCCAAACCCATATGTGACCCTGGACCTCAAAACCAGTCATAGGTAGCACATGTATAGTTGTAGTAATAGCCGACAATGCACTGTATGGGTCAAATTATCAATTTTTCTTTTATGCAAAAAATCATTAGGATATTATGATCGTGTTCCATGAAGATATTTTGTAAATTTCCTACCGTAAATATATGAGAACTTAATTTTTTATTAGTAATATGCATTGCTAAGAACTTCATTTGGACAACTTTAAAGGCAATTTTCTCAATATTATATATTCCAGATTTTCAAATAGTTGTATCTCAACTAAATATTGTCCTATCCTAACAAAACAATACATCAATGGAAAGCTTATTTATTTAACTTTCAAAACTTCTGACTTGGTTTTGTGGTCCAGGGTCATATATTACTTAATTTCTTCAGTGGAGAAAAGGGATGGTGTCTGCAGGGGTGGATACTGGGTCCACTAACAATTTTACACAAGTATGCTCACGTGTTTTTGTGACTTCAAGTCATTTTCTTTTGAGTTTAGCAGTGCCTGATCACAGTACATTTTCATTATACGGTGAAGAGCGGTTTGTAGATTCTTTATTTGTTTTCGTTTTGTGTTCCGCAAGAGAAAGTAGGTCACACAGGTTTGCAATGACATAAGGATGAGTAAATGATGATAGAATTAGTATTGTTGGGTCAACTAATATTTCCACAGTGTGTTTTTGTTGTGGGCTATCTGGAATAGCAGTTGTTTTCTTCACACACACTAAGTGCATGTCGTCTTGTGTCAGGAATTTAAAAAGAGAACGTATGCAAACCTTTGTTATTTTCAGTGCACACCTCTCCACCCTTTCTCTCTCTCTCTCTCTGGTTCCTGGAAAGAGCTGTAACTGGTTGGAGAAGTACTGGAGTGTGAAAGAACAAAGTCACAGTGAGAAAGTTAAAATGTGAAACCCTCTTAACTTGCGTTTCATCTTTTCATTTGCTCTTTCTCTCTCTGTCATCCCTCCTCCCTTTCTCTCTCAAAAACAATAACGCTAGTGTGTTTGTGTCTATTTTTGGAGCTTCAAGGCCACCACTAGCCCCCTGGTCTTATTTCTAAGATCTTCAAGGCACATCGTGAAACAGCTTTTGTGTGCGTGTGAGTGTTTACAGTGGACAGTTAAATTTTACCCTCTTCATATGAAGGTTCACACTCATTCATGTGTTGTAATGCACACTCTCTCTCTTGTATAATTAATCTTAAACAGCTGTATGGTTTCACTCTGCTCACTGTGAGACTCTGATTTCTTTTTATCTTATATTTTCATTTATTACGTTCATTAGGTATTGTAGTAAACATACATTTACAGCAAACTCACAACCCGGAGTGTGAGAAATGGAGCACAGCTCATTTCACATGCGAAGTGGGCGTTTCAGTTTTTACAATCAAAGCAAAACTAAAATATTTCTCTTTGTTGCACAATAAACTTTATAAGCAAAACTTATTAATGAATAGTAATTGTATAAAAAATGTATGATATTAACCCTTTTAAATAACTGTTAACATCAAAGTCGCTTGTAATGGCATAAATTTCGATTTTTGTGAGCAGGTATGTCCAGGTTTCAAACGTGACACAGTTTTGAGAAAAGTTTTATTGGAAAAGGACATAAGACACACAGTGTGTCGTCAAAAGTGTGTGTATGTGTGCTCAAAGAGATCAGTCTCAACATGCTCATCCACACACATTCACAAATTCACTTTGTGGCCTCAAGACGCACTTTGAATACAGACTTTGTGCTATATTCAGCTCTCACACTCACCTGTTAGTGTTAAACCACTGATGATCTGTCTGCTTTTTCTTCACACTGAGTTATTTTCTGTTAGCTTACACACACACATACGCACACACATTTGCTCACAGTCTCAGCAGAGGTGTGAAAATGACCAGGGAACAGTCACAGGTCCAGTGTACATTACATAAAGATCTAGTGCCACTGAAATTACAAGAAATGAAATTCTACCCATACTGCTTAGTCCTGTTGGAAACAGAAGAAAAGGCTTCAGGAGTTTTGGAGAGTGACGTCGAATGATATCCTTCTGAATAGCAATGAATGTGATTTATCTATCCATCCTCTTTTTCCAAACTCTCTTTGTTGGCAGCTCCTATCTGAGAAAAGAGGAGACAGAGGAAGAGCTGTCTTTGTTTTGCTTTTTTCCAGCCAACAGCTGAATCCCTCCTCTGTGCTGCCTGACAGAAACTCCTTCAGAACTTTCTGAGAAGTTATTTTGAGTCTCTCTCTCTCTCTTTCTTGTCTGCTCGCTCTCAATTTCAATTTCAAAGTACTTTATCGGCATAGTGGTTTTGCATACAGTTTTACTAAACCAGTTTTACTTAACACACATGAGATTGTAAAAAGCAATAAAACATGTAATGCTAATAATACAATCTAAACGATGAACCATTTAAATGTTTTGGAGAAACATCTCTTCCTAGATGTTGAAAACAGTTTTGCTGTTTAATGTTTTGTGAAAATGTGATGCTACTTTTTTCTGGATTCTTTAAGTAATAGAAAGTTTTAAAAACAGAATTAGACTTATCAAAAGTGACAGTAAAAATGTTTATACACTCATCGCTGGATGAGATATGGACAAACTCAGCGATTGGGTTGTTTCGACCCAGCGGTTGGGTTAAATGTTAAATGTTTAACCCAACCCTCTGGGTATTTTTATTTAACTCAACTTTTGCTTAAAAATGACTGTATTTCTTGCTTAAAATGAACCCAAAATAGGTAGGAAATTACCATTTATTAAAGGCACAATATTTAAGTTTTCATCGCTAAAAGGCGCATATTCAAAACAAAGAAAGAAACAAAGGCGTAGTTTGATGACGTCGTGATTGGGTGTGGAATCACGGAAGTTGTTGTCTTTATCCTCACAGCCGACACTATCCGTCGGGACTCGGACAGAAATCATGTTCATGGATGAGCTAATGTATTAAAGACTTATTGAGGTCACTGTAGTATGAGGCAGGGTGAGGCTGAAAGCCGTGGAAGTGAAACGAGGACACTGGAGCGATTGCTAATGAAGGATAAGCGCAATACACAGCTCAAAAGCAGCGTCTTTGTTGTTTCCATGTTTTCTACAAAATAAAACCGGAAAATCAAGGATGTTTGATGTCATTGGCAGGTGATGCAATGACACGGTCCGTTACACTAGTTACAATTGCTTATATCTCTCGATTTCAACATTCTTTGAAGTATATGGGATGATGTAAGTACACAAGTCAGCAAAACACTGTTTTAGTGATTTTTAGATTAAAAAAAAAAAAACATACATATTGTTCATTTAATATGTTCAATAAATGAACATTTATTAATAAGTTGGATAAATAATAATTAAATAATTATTTTTTTTTAAATTGCTTATTAATAAATGTCCACCTTTTGATTATAGCTGATGCCTCTAGTAATTATGTGTCTGATTTTTAATTTACAACCTATTTTGTATTTTTACTCTGCTGTAAAAGTACTTTTCAAGTGTCTATGCTTTATCAGTGTTTTTTTTTAGAAAACTTTACTTAACAACATTCCAAAGCATAATATTGTACTTTTTACTGCACTGCGTTCATATTAAATATCATTTATTACTTAATTACATTAGAAATCTATTATTTTCTTATTCTTATGAATGTAATGCAAAGATTTACTTGAGTGCAAGAAAGTACTACATTTTTAATGTTCTTAAGAATTAAAGGTAAAACAAACAACAACTTTTATTTATAAAATGTAGTGCAGTGAAAAGTATGACGTTATGCTTTGGATTGTAGTGAAGTAAAGTTTTCCAAAGAAAAACACTCAAAAAACAAGTAAAAATACTTAACTACTGTCCGCCTCTGACAGCCATACAATAATTTTTAAACAATAGTTGAGTTAAATAAAACTACCCAGAAGGTTTGGTTAAATATTTAACCCACCCGCTGGGTTTGTCTATATTTGATCTAGCGCTGGGTTGTATTTATTTCAGTTTAATGTGTCCCTCCTGAATAAAAATATTAATTCCTTTCCAAAAAAATAAAAAATAATAAATAATAAATGTTGACCCCAAGCCTTTAAACAGCAGTGTATAAAATAAAATATAAACTAGACTGAGAGTGTGGTATTGCTTTTTTAAAACAACCCAAAACAAACAACCCAAATGTTAAATACCTTTCAGAAACCTTTCAGACAAAATTTGGGTAGTCCGTGTTAATGAAAATAGTTCATGAAAGCCAAAACATCAAGTTTTTTGAGCCACTAATAAAGCAATAAACTGAGTTAAAGCCAGTTAACACAATACACTTGGAATCAAAAGGTTAGAAAATTATGCTTTAAAAATAAAATAAAATATTAGTTAAAATAAAGTATAATAAGAACTAAATACCATTTAAAAACCTTCCACCAAAATGTCAGTAAATGTTAAAGGAATAGTTCACCCAAAAATCAAAATTCTGTCATTAATTACTCACCCCCATGTCGTTCCAAATCCGTAAGACCTTTGTTCATCTTTAGAACACAAATTAAGATATTTTTTATGAAATCTGAGAGCTTTCTGACCACGTTCAATGCCCAGAATGGTAGTAAAGACTTTGTTGAAATAATCAGTGCGGTCAAACCGCAGTGTTATAAAGCTACGGGAATACTTTTTGTGACTTTCAACAATGTCCTTACTATGTTTACGCTCTTGGATTTCATCAAAAATATCTTAATTTGTGTTCCGAAGATGAACGACGGTTTTACGAAAATTTTCATTTTTGGGTGAACTATCCCTTTAAGACCACTTTCTTGTAGAGAATTTTAATGAGCTAGTGATGTAAAGTAAGATCAGGGTTTTTTCGGGATCTAATGGTGTGCGGTTCAAATTTAAATTTGTCCATGACAGATGCATGTCTGCCCTCCTCCAGCAACGCCTGCATTTGACCTCCTTCAGACATTTAGGAAAATGTGGAATGAGGTCTTGAAATGCATTACAGGGTGTGAAAGTGTGTCTCTGTGGGTCGCCCTGTCTTCCTTTCTGTATGAACATGCTACTGTGCAGAGCCGAGCGATAGTTTCCTTGGATGCTCTGAATTCTTTAAATACTTCCTATGTAAGTCTAAAGTGCAGGAGTGCCTGCGAGATTTACATTCTTGAGTGCAATCGATGCCTCGGTGAGAGAGGGAGAGAGGCAATTTGACCTGAGTGACAACAGACTACTAGAAGAGCTATGATCTCATCCCTCTCTCTCTTTCTCATCCCATCCCCCTTTCCCTCTCTCTATTGTTTCCCTCTCTCCCACTCCCTCCTCAGGCCCCCTCTTTTCTTCTCCTTCTTGTTGTCTCCTCTCTTCTGTTTCTTGTCTTGTCTCTTCTCTCTTTGTCATCTCGCTCAGTTTTCCACATTCTAAGTTTGCTTCTCTCTTTTTAACTCTCACACATTCGGGCGTCCCAGGACAGAGAGAAGATCTCCCAACGACACACACTAAGGCAGTCAGGTTGTTGCATTATTGATGCGGTGTGTGTGTTTGTGGGTCTGTCTTCTCTCCTCTGTAATGGGGATCTAGTGTCTCCCCCTGGGGGGGAGCGGGGCAAAGAGAGGGAGAGAAGGCGGCGTGAGGGGGGGGGGCGAAGGTCACAAAGGTTAAGTAGGGTGGGGGGGATGAGGTCATATACTCTCACACAACACAGCATGCTGTTAAGACACTTGCACAATTACTTAGGACACACAACTCATCACACGTGGGTTTCACTTTGTTTCACTTTCATAAGCAAGAAATTGTCGGTTATGTAGTTTCAATGGCTTGTTTGATTTTTTTTTTTAAACATTAGGAATGATTGACTGGTGTTTACATTTTTAGGGTTTTATGAAATTCGTTTTAATTTTCCCCAAATTTCTGCATTGCAGAAATCATAGGACCCTACGGTAGGGGTTGAAAACTTTTGACACCTTCGAAAAAGTTATGATACAATTCAAAAATTCAAATTCAAATGTTGGCAAATTTGAGTAAAGATTAAAATTTAAAGGTGTATTAAAATATGTGTGTTCTAATCCAGCAATAGAATTTGAATAAAGAGGAATATTAACCTAGTATAAGTGGCTTTTGTCTGGGAAAATGAAATGCCACATTAGAACGACCTTAAGCGTTGTCATTTTTTTTTTTTTCTGTGCACAATGAAGAAATTTGTGCAGACTGAGTTTCCTTTAAATCTGGAGTTGATGATGCACAATGTTGATTGGTTGCTTTTATTAAAATGTTGTAAAATAAAAGCTTATTCAGCTGTTATGGCCTTGGCTGATAAACTTCAGTGAATGTTCCTTCTTTTTTTGGTACTGTGTAAATGCAACTTTTTGTGATATGAAACTGCAAATATGTCATCCATTAGATATTTACAGGCTGCACAAAAAACAAAACAAAAACTATCAGCAAGGATGCATTGAATTGATCAATGACAATGAAATATTCATGAGTAGAAAATATAATATATATTAATGATAGTTGAAACCGATTGCTCATCAAACTGTGAAAAGTTTTTTTTTTTTGCAAACAAAGAGTTTATTTTATTTTATTTTTTTTAACAATTTAAAAAATATTTTTTTTCGTTGTGTATTCCTATTAATCTCAATCAAACTGCAGTTGGTTTATTTTGATTAAGTAAAAATAACTAAAAAATACAGCTTACTAACACAAAACACACAAACACATGATAACATAATAAACAACATGATTTTTGAACATGTAAAAAATCTCTTCAGATACTCTTCTTCAAACTTTGTTTGCAAAAAAAACACATTCACAGTTTTCACACTTCATTAAGCAACCGCTTTCAATTAATATTAATATAAAATGTTTCTCAAGCATAATAAAATGATTTCTGAAGGATCACGTGACACTATAGACTGAAGTAGTGGTTGCTAAAAATTAAGCTTTGCTATTAAAAAAATAGATATTAAAACAGCAAATAGGTATTTTAAATTCTATTACATTTTCACAATATTATTTTATATCAAATAACATATCAACATTTGATTAGCAAAAAAAAGTAAATGTGTATAAACCTTTGTGTTTATACGTATAGGTGTATATTTCTGAGAAATGCAGATGTGCCGTGTAATACGATGTGGGTGTGAAACATGGGTCATTACAGAGCATTGATGCTGAAACACTCTGTAATCGCCCGTAACTTGATTAATAACACACACACACACACACACACACACACACACACACACACACACACACATAGTGCCTGAAGAGGTTTCATCCTAAAACATGAGCTCACTGTTGTTAGAGTTTCTTCACATACGTAGCAGCCGTTCATCCTGAGACGAACATAGAGATCAGTTGCCGGGCACAGCATTCATTCAGATCACATCTGAGCACAGGATGAGTTGAATTTTATGTGTGATTGTAGATCTGAATGTGAACCAACATTAATGTTTGAATGTGTGTTACGACTGAGCAGTAAACGCATCTGTGCCGCCTTCTTAGTGGGTATGTGTGTGTGACTCATAGTGTCTCCTCTTCATTGTTCATCAGGGAGCTTGACAGACATATTGAATTTAGCTCAAACTTCTTAGTAAGGATCCTTTTCATGTGTGTGCACTTGTGTGTGTGTGTGAGAGAGACAGAGAGAGAATGTGAGCTGTGAAACCAGATCCCTGTCTGCAGTTCCTGAAGTCAGACTTCGCTCTCTGGTGCACGGTACATTTGACCTCTTAAAGGAGCAATCAGATGTACCTTCTAAAAGTGTGTGTGTGTGTGTTTGTGTGTGATGTTTTGAGAGCAAGCAAAGGTTATAGGATGTGCTGAGTTCAGTATATGTACGTCTGTTTATTTGCTGAGGGTAAAAAGATGATAAACGTCTTTCTAGTCCAGGTGTAAAAACATATTAGCATTTAGTTATCAACTGCATCTCAAAATGTACAGATAAGATGCTGTTTTTAACTTTGTTCCTGTCTTGTAGGAAAAAAATGTTGTTCAGGTTGTTGGCAGGCAGAAACAGGAAAAACAACCACTTGAGTGTGTATTTTCGAACTGTTGAGTCATCAGGAGGAAGTGATTTGTCTGATTCTACGAATCAGTAAATTGTCGGAAGTTGTTGAGAAGTGTTTGGATCATTTATAATAAAAGCAAAACTGATTCAAGGTTGATTTCAAAGTCTCTATAGTCTGATCTAACCGGTTGGTATCCAAACAGTAGAGGGTAAAAAAAAATGATCTCAAATACCTTGAAGGTAAAAATGAAAACTTGGTGAAACAAGACACCATTTTATTCTGCAAGAATAAATTTAATGATGAAGTAAAGGTTTAAATGCAGCTAAACTCAAGGTAGCTTTATTAGAGAACATTTAGACAGTTTTAATAATGGTTAAATCACAAAGCAAAGCTGCCTGTGTTTGGGGGTGTGTGTGTGTGTGTGTGTGTGTGTGTGTGTACCTAAACCTTATTTTGGGAGCAGATTTGTATGCAGAAGTGAGCTATTTGAGATGTCTTCATCTGTAAAAGTGATATATAAAAAAATGTTTGTTGTAAAAATCCAGAAAGTTTCCTCTTATGTTGTGGGTTAGAGTTAGGCTATAGTATATAAAAACAGTAAAACTCTATAAAATGTCCCGGTTTACATAGCTAAGTAAATGTGTGTGTGTGTGTGTGTGTGTGTGTGTGTGTGTGTGTGAGAGAGAGAGAGAGAGAGAGAGAGAGAGAGAGAGTTCAAGAAGGGCTTCTGTGTGTGAAACTGAGTGTAAAGAGGATCAGCTGTTAAGGAACCACTGTGAGCCGTTACCCTATCCGACCTTTACCAGCCTCAGCCTAACCTGACCCTGCCTGACCCCACTTCACCCATCCTCAACCTCGGTCACTGGACACCCTCCATCCTTTTAAATCATTTCTTGATTCTAAAAAATGTCAATCGCATCTGATTGTGTGTTAGATTGAGAGTGAGGTTGCTGGTGACAAATTAGACCTCAAAATGATTGATGATAAGAGATGTGACTATAGAGCTTTTTGCAGATAATACATTCATTTCATAAATTGCATTTATACATTCGGAAGAATTTTGTTTTCAAAGTGACGTGCAACTTACCAGTCAGTTCTCTGGCAATTAAACTCAGTTTTTTTTGTCATTTTGTCATTATAACCTAAACTATATTAGGTTCAAACTGTATTATTACTTGCTTGTAAAACTATTTTAAATTTACCTAAAAGAGAAGTTCACTTCTAAAAAGTTCACAGAAAATGTACTCAGCCCCTTGTCATCCAAGGTGTTTGTGTCTTTCTTTCTTCAGTCGCAAAGAAATTGTTTCTTGAGGAAAACATTCCAGAATTTTTCTTTGTATAATGGACTTTTATGGTGCCAGTGAGTTTGAACTTCCAAAATAGAGTTTCAATTCATTTTCAACTTCAAAATTGTCCTTCATCGCTGTTTTTTTTGTAAAGGGCAATTGATCTTCCTTGCATGTTCACTTTGTAAACACTGAATCGGTACTTCTGCAGCGATGTAGGATGATTTTGAAGTTGGAGGAAAAAATAAGATGGGAGTTTTTCAACACACCCTAACTGTATTGACCCGGATTACACAGAGTTCACATGCGCATCACAGAGCTAGAAAAGATTTTGAGGTTAAAGTATAGAAAGTATAGAAATTGTATTTTTTTTTTTTTTTTTTTTTTTAAGAAATAACTGATCATTTCGCTAGAGTATTCTGGGATCATTTAGAGTCATTTGAAGCTACATTGAAACTGCATTTTGGAAGTTCAAACTCGCAGGCACCATTGAAGTCCACTATATGGAGACAAATCCTGGAATGTTTTCCTCAATTTCTTTAAGACTAAAAAAGAAAGACATTTTTTTCTTGGATGACATGGGGGTGAGTAAATTATCAGGAAATTTTCGTTTTGCATGCTATATGGAATATGATGCAGCGTACATGCCTACTTCAGTTGATAATGATAGCAGTGAAAGGGAGGACATTACCCAACAGTCATCTTTCTTTGCATCTGGACATATCAACCAGTCTGATTTCTTCTTTCTTCTCTCTCCTTCTCTGCAGGGTTTGCGTTCCCAGACTGGGCCTATAAGCCCGAGTCCAGTCCTGGCTCCAGACAGATCCAGCTGTGGCACTTTATCCTAGAGCTGCTGAGGAAGGAGGAGTATCATGATGTGATTGCCTGGCAGGGAGATTACGGGGAGTTTGTGATCAAAGACCCTGATGAGGTGGCAAGGCTGTGGGGTGCCCGCAAGTGCAAGCCTCAGATGAACTATGACAAACTCAGCAGGGCTCTCAGGTAAGTCCTTTTGTCTTTTCTTTTAGTTTTGTTAACAATCATGTTGTTTAGCCTGAAACAATTTGCAGTACACTTGTTAGCTTTGGGTTACTAGCCCAGACCTGTTAGTCAAAGGAGAAGTTCCCTTCCAGAACAAAAATTTACAGATAATGTACTCACCCCCTTGTTATCCAAGATGTTCATGTCTTTCTTTCTTCAGTCATAAAGAAATTATGTTTTTTGAGGAAAACATTTCAGGATTTCTCTCCATATAGTGCACTTCTATGGTATCCCCGAACTTGGGGAGTTTGAACTTCCAAAATGCATTTTCAATGCAGCTTCATTTTCTAAAAAAAAAGGTACATTTATATACTTTTAACCTCAAATACTCATCTTGTTTAGCTCTGTGTTAACTCTGTGGATTCCGGGTCAAGACAGTTAGGGTGTCGAAAAACTCCCATCTCATTTTGTCCTCTAACTTTAAAATCATCCTACGTCGCTGCAGAAGTACCGACCCAGTGTTTACAAAGTAAACATGCAAAGAAGATCAAACACCCTTTCCAAAAAAAGGTAAAACATCGATGTAGGATGATTTTGAGGAAAAAAAAGAGATCACAGAGTTCACTGAGAGCTAGACAAGATGAGCATTTGAGGTGAAAAAGTATATAAACTGTAATTTTTTGTTTTAGAAAATGACCAATGGTTTCGGTAGATAAGACCCAGGCTGGGATCATTTAGAGCCCTTTTAATCTGCATTTTGGAAGTTCAAACTCATGGGCACCACTGAAATCCACAATATGGACAGAAATCCTGAAATGTTCTCCTCAAAATACATAATTTCTTTACGACTAAAGAAAGAAAGACATCTTGGATGACAAGGGGGTGAGTAAATTATCCATCAATTTTTAGTTCTGGAAGTGAACTACTCATTTAAAGGCTCTTTAGTTCTCTTTTGACTTATTTAATTTTTGCATTGATTCAACCTTTTTGAGCAGTACAATTTGTCCCTTTTATAATCTAATTTTTGCACCAACCAAAATAAGTTGCTCATTACAAAACACGGTCCATTTTTAAACACATTCAACGTTTAAAGCAGTTACTATTTTAAAAGTAAAATCCTGGACAGTTTTAGTTTGACCAATGAAGGCCGAGGCCTATTTCTGCTCAGTTAAAACGTCTGATTCTTGTGAGGTGTTATGGGATTGACCCTTCCACTGGAGAGTTATAACTGTATGGAGTCTGAGTAATCTCAGTCCATTTACCTGTGCAGGAGCTGATCTCATTAGAGTACAGACAGGCCAGTGTATTCTGAGCAGCCGACGGTTTTAGCCTTCACTCCATTTTCTGACCTGATCTGCATTTGCTCATTTGTAGTTTTATTTTCGTCTGTGACTCACCTGCTTTAGCAGATCAGCGCTGATCCTCAAAGTGGATGGAGAGTGATCCACTTTCTGCCTTTATTTTGAAGGCTTCTCAGGACAGAGCTCATACGCTACAGCCGAGTTACGCCACATGTGGGTTTAGCGCTGGATGTAATCAATCATACACTGTATTAATTACCATCAGTGTATTATCCAGTGAAGTTAAACCACCTACAGTGGATGAGGGATGTGTTAAAGGGATAGTAGCTTGCCTGTTTATTAACCATTAAAAATGGTGTCAGTTCAGAGTGTGGTGAACTGGTGTACTGATTTATTGTTAATTGGCATGTGTTACAATATTTTCCCAATGTGATTCATTAGTGAAGTCTTGCCACATCTGATAGTTTAGCATTTGTCGAGTCCTTATTATTATTATTATCATTAGGCCTCTGTGTGTACTGCCAATTACTGATGCAAAGACAGACTTTGCAGCAATAGTGTGTAATATTATGAGATTTGATTTAAAGAATCAGATCTCGTAATCCATGGCAGTTTGAAGACAGTTGGAGCTGTTGTAAGGACAAGAGATTTGCATGATTGCAAACACTGACAAGATCCCATGTTAACAGTGTAGTGTGGGATTAATGCACGTGTGTGCTGGTGTGTTTTTCCATCAGTTATCCAGAAGACATAAACACCGTCTTAAAAGCTCTGCCACTTATGTTGGGTAATCCAAGTTATACTTTACGTCTCTTCTTCTCTATTTTTAGCCTATTGTTTGTTTTTACCAGATCAGATTTTGAACTTAAATGTATTCCTTTATAAACAAAAAGTATAATGAGAGTGAAGTGTAAACTGTTTACAAGCTGACAGCTGTGCTAAACTATGATGTCACTCTTCCTCTTCACTCTGTTATTACGAATGTGAATGTGTGCTCTGTTCGCACAAATCTGTATTTTGCCCAGTGTGTTTGAAAGAAAGTATAGCTATGAAGCCAAGCTACTTGTTGCTGTGATTATAAGTGATTTCTCTCAGACTGTCCCTGTCACACTTGGACAAACACACACCAACATTGATACGGTTGCCAGATTTTCAAACTCTAATTTGAGCAAAAACGATGTACCTTCAGTTAAATTAGTCCATTTTTTCATAGTCAGACGATGGGACACAACTCATGTCCATTCATTCTGTGTAAGCCATGTGCGCTCATCTAGAGAGGATCTGTAATCCTTAGAATTGGAGTTTAAGTAGTGGCACATGAAAATGCTCTTTTCACATAATCATTAAGCTTTGAGGAATAAGTGATCTGATCACTACAAGCGCTAAATCCTGGAAGCACTGGTTTCAAGCATCTCTACAGGCATCCACATCTGATCAGGGGAGAAGTCGCATGATGCAGCATTTCTCCATTGTTTTGAGTTTTATATGAACATCAGAAAATGACATGAAGGGTCATTGTACCATATTATTAAAGGGTTTACGTGTCTTCTCACTTTGCCATTGTTAAAAGGAACCAAAATTACTCGCCCTTATTTTGTTCCAAACCCGTAAGACCTTTGTTCATCTTCAGACACAAATTAAGATATTTTTGATGAAATCCAAGAGCTTTTTGACCTGCATTGATGGCAACACAACTGACACCTTCAACACCCAGAAAGGTAGTAAGGACATTGTTAAAATAGTCCATGTTACATCAGTGGTTCAGCCGTAATTTTACAAAGCTATGAGAATACTTTTTTGTAAGGCAAAGAAAACAAAAATAACGACTTTATTCGACAGTTTTTTTTTTTACTTCTGTGTTAGTCTTCGATGCACGTTCACTAGAGTATTATGAATTAATGAGACAGTTTTCATTTTTAGGTGAACTATCCCTTTATGATTGATTAGATAACTTGTTTTGTCCGTATAATCACTTGTGTGTAAGTTACTTGTGTAGAACATTCAGAATTTGGCCACCCGTAGCATATGGACAGTATCGTTTTGTTATTTAATTTCCCTTAAAATGTGCCTAAATCATCACAAAAGATTTGGTGTACCTGCCCAAGCGCATCTTTCGCACAATTTAATCAAAGCTAGGTAAATTCGGTGACTTCAAACCGCTCAATCTGGCAACCGTGCACAAAGTGCGTTTTGAAATATGAACCTGGTAATTGTTGGACCGCTGGACCTTCATTTGCTGTCAGATAGAGACCTTGTCCTTTGATCATTCTCAGCATGAGTTCCTCTCTTGTGTTCTGGGCAGGAGATATTTGCATCGCCCTCGTCAGAAGGTCAAGCAGCCACACATAACTTCTCATTTGAGTCCTCTGTTCTCTTTCCTTTCTCTGTAGACGTTAGTCAGAGTAAACAGCGTATTACTGTGAATGCGCGTGCAGTGGAAGTCTACAGGGCAAGGCATTAAAAGCACAAGTGTGTAGGTTATATTTTTGTGTAAGTGCTTGCATTAATTCTTTGGTACAAAAAATGTGTTATTTGGGCTATAAAGTTCCTTAAATTGTCTCCCACGCATCATGAAAAGGTTACAGGGTCTACATTACAAGAAATACTGACTAAGTTTGCACAGATGAGTGATTTTTAGTCATACTTTTGAAACCATGTGTATTGTAATGTTTATACTAGTCTCACGCAGCCAGACCTTCAGACTGATGGCTGAAGGTCTGGAAACTTTTTCCGCTTTGAATGGCCAAAAGGCCATTTGACTGACAGGTAAAGCTACCAATCATGTTTCGTTTTGTGGCGCATCATGTTTAGGGGCATGGAAATGTCGGCACAGTAACAGACCGGTGTGTAAATCTCTTGGACGTATTTTAAAGATCACATACTTTTGAAAATTTAGAGTTGATACTGATAAGCGCTAATTGTCACAGGTGTAAACACGACAGCTTTCTTCTTCAATGAGGGAGTTTGGTGTCACGACATCTTAATTTCCAGGCAGAGCGTTAAAGAAAGTCGACACACACACGCTTCCCGGAAATCCTGTATAATTTAACCAATCCGTTGACGACTCCGAAACTTCTGAAGTGTCTCCAGATAAGTGTGCCATATGCATCAGGCATTTAGCCAACGTTCCGTGGGTGTGACGTCTGATGCTGAGACTATGTTTAACCCAATGCAATGCCACAAAGACGTCCATTGTTTCAATTCAGTTCATTTAAAATTGTAACAGATTGTTAAAAAGCATTTGAAATGCCATTAAAGAGAGAGTTCACCCAAAAATAAAAATTCTGTCATTACTCACCCTCATGTCGTTCCAAACCTGTAAGACCTTCATTCATCTTCAGAACACAAATTAAGATATTTTTTATGAAATTCAAGAGCTTTCTGACCCTGAATGGACAGCAACGCAACTTCCGTGTTAAAAGCTCAGAAAGGTACTTAGGACATTGTTAAAACAATCAATGTGACATCAGCGGTTCAACCGTCATTTTATTGTACAGCTCATCTTCCGTGTCTTTGACACGCATTCATTTCATAGTACTCTCGTGAACACACATTGAAAACGTGATGAGAAGCACGAAACACGGAAGAGAAGAAATTCTTGAATAAATTATTGTTTTCTTTGCACACAAAAAAATATTCCCATAGCTTCATAAAATTATATTTGACGTTAACCAAAAATTGTCCATCATTGACAGAATTTTTTTTAACGGTGACAGAAAAATCTGAAGGCCGTCCGTCACTTTGACAGATTACACTGAGGGTGATCTATTGTAAATTGTAGCTGTAATTCCCACCCCTGTCAAGTTGGCGGTGAGTGCATTCCAGTGTAGCAGCAGAGCACTGGATCCAGAACAAAAACGAAACTGTCACGAATGTTTTGTTATGCGTTTGATTACGCACAGACGAGTACCCAGAAGCTACAACGATCTATCACGCCACGTTAAAGAGCACCTAAACGGTATTTATTGCTTGAATTTTCTAATGAAATGGACAGAATTTGAAATCTGAGACTTTGTTTCATATCAAAAGTAACACAAAGCCTAGCCTATTGCGATTTATTGGATGGGAGGGATGGGAGGCGCACTATATACTGTTCATTCGTCAACTGAAAACAGCATAGATTAAAAGATCGATTCGATATTGGTTTATAAAAATGAGAATATATTAAAATAGCTGTCACTACGAGGTGTGGTGTTGAACATGAGAAGTTACGCAGTCTCATCTGTTCATCTGTTCTCTTCAAAATAAGTGCATAGGCCTATATCGTCCTGTGGGTTCATAATTAAAGATGAAAATGTGAACAGAAATAAAAGCAATTAAATGTGTTTTTATAATTAAAATATGAAAATTAAAATGACGGGTAATAATAGATTATGACGGAATTTTTACAACCCTGTCCATCAAAACGAGTCTAACGCTATGGACTATATTTTCGTTTTTGTTGTTTTTTTGGAGGGTGCTTTCTGCATTTTTTTTTTTGTTTGTTTTTTTTTTAGATAGGACAGTGGAGATTGACAGGAAGCTAGTGGGAAAGGTCCACGAGGTGGGATTCGAACACAGGACACCCGAAGTGCAACTGCACCATATGGACTATTTTAACGATGTCCTTACTACCTTTCTGGGCCTTGAACGTGTCATTTGCGTTGCTGTCTATGCAGGGTCAGAAAGATCTCAGATTTCAGCAAAAATATCTTAATTTGTGTTTCAAAGATGAACGAAGCTCTTATGGGTTTAGACTGACATTAGGGTGAGTAATTAATGACAGAATTTTCATTGTAAAAATGGGCGATGAGTTGATGAGTAATTATTTTCTGGTAATACAGTCTGAACTACATTGAACTTCCTTGTAAGACAGTACCGTCTTGTTCCTCTTTTCTTTTATCCCTCTTATTTCCTTTGTCCTCCATTCCTTTTTTTACTTTCATGATGTCAATGACTCACTGCCATTCCTCCACATCCACACCTCCTCCCTACCCCACAATCCCACACTCTACTCCTCCATCTGATTCATACCTTCAGTCTGACACTTCTCAACTCACAACAGGGCTTTCACGTTCAACCCTGCACGCTTGTGACGTCCCTTTATTCCAGGACAAACGCTCCTTTTCAGACATTTCTTGGCCACTCTATGGCATGTATTAAAGTCTGGGCTAATGCTCTAATCCTGACTGGAATTTGACTTGATGTTGATGGAGTTAGGGGTGTTGTTTCAATCATGTTCTCCTGCGGACGGCCCGCTGGGACTCGACTCATCACCTTCCTGCCACACGCGTGTGGAAAGTCCGTAAAAATGGAATTCTATTGTCCTGCTGTTGATGTTCCACTGAACATCAGGACATTTCCTGTCTGGCTCCAAGCACGATGGACGCCCAACTACTCATTCCCTTCCTTATTAGATTTCATCCCTCTTTTGTCAAAACTGTCCCACCAGACTTTGTTTATTTAACTCCCAATAGCTACATGCTAAGAATTTTTACTTTACAAAGCCGTCTGAGTGGCAGCTTTAGTCATGATCACTTTGAATCCATTGAAGCTATAGTTTATCCAAAAATGTAAACCTTTATATTGTTCCAAAACCATATGACTTTCTTTTTTTTCAGCTGTTTTTGACCATATGATGAAAGTCATTGAGGTCAAACAGTATTATGTCCACCTTTTGCTTCCTTAAAACTTTTCTAAACTTTTTTCCCTTCATTGCCAACTGGAAATCAAATCTCCGTCATCACTGTGATGTTATTTCGACGTCAGACGTTCTCAATCCAGTCATCAGCATCAGAACCAATGTAGTGTAGATTAAAGTGGCCGGCCATGATTTCTTCTTTACCCTTTTGAGATTTGATTAAGATTGACTGTGTGTGTGTGAGTGTGTGTACTTGTGGAAAGAGTGGGTCAGAGGCCTTGTCCTACAACAGCTCTCTTTGTTTGGAGGAGGATGACGACATGCGTGTGTGTGTGTGTGTGTGTGTGCGTGTGTATTGGAGGGCAGTTTTGGGTCTTATTGTCAGGGACAGAATGAGCTCTTTATTAGCTCAGTGGGTGGAGATACACACATGCACACGCTAGTGCAACAGTGACACGCGCTAACACACGCAGCATACAAAACATGATGTTTATCTCTGGCTTCTCAATAGAGCTTATGGATGAAGTGGATCTCACTGTCCGTTTACCATCCGCCCTAGAGCTACGCTTGCCCACTCGTACCCCACCCCATCGCTTCACTTTTTCTGTCTCCACTCGCTTCAGAAACACACACACATTTACTATCCTAATGAGGACTTCTATTGTTTACATAAAGCTAATTAGAAGAACTGTAGGTTAGCACTAAATCACACCATAACACTGTCTTTAACAGAAAACTCTTTAGACTCTTTAAAATGACAGTATTTTTTATGTTTTTTGGAAAAAAACAGGGTTTGTCCTATTTATTACATTTTCAGAACAAATTTGCACCCAAAGTAGAGCTAATACAATAAAACTGAGGGCCTCTAGTTTGAGGATTTTAGTTTTTGAGGACATTTTACAGATTGATTGATTGATTGATTTTTGTGAAGAGTTTTTTAAACATTTATGATGATATTTTTCAAAAGTTTATAAGAATATTTTCAGGTTTTTTAGGCTTTTTTTTTTTTGTTTGTTTTTTTTTTAGACGTTTGTGAGGATATTTGACAATTCTGACAATTTCTGTAAGTTTTCAAGAATATCTAAGGATATATTCTAGACTTTTTTTTCTAGACATTTGTGTGTTTAAGTGTATAATTTAATTAAGACTAATTTTTTAAGTGTTTTTACGGATATTTTCAGATTTGTGAGGGTGTTTTTAGAAGTTTGTTGAGGATGTTTTTAAAAGTTTGTATATCTTATACATTTTTATATATATATTTAAAAGTTTAAAAGTTTTGTAAGGATACTTTTAGAATTTTGTTTTTTTTTAGACATTTGTGAGTATATATTTTTAAACATTTTTAAGGATATTTTTAGACTTAGATAATTTTAGATAATTTTATTTTTTAAGATTAGATTTTTTTTTTTTAGAAACCTGTTTGTTTTCAGCCATTTGTTGAGTATATTTTTTAAATGTATGTGAGTATATGTCAAACGTTTGTGTGTGTAGTGTTTTTTTTTTTTAAACATAAAAAAATGGGAATTACAAAATCCCATTTTGTGGGCATATACGCAAACATTTGTGTCCATATTTGGGGCCACTTTTAAATTTTGTAAGGATATTTTCAGATTGTTGACATTTCTGAAGATTTTTGACAGTTTTAAAGGATATCTAAGGATATTTAGACTTCTTTAGACATTTGTGTGTGTTATTGATTTTTTTTTTTTTTTTTCAGGTAGTTTAGAATTATTCAGGTTTGTTAGGTTGTTTTCAGAGAATATTTGACATTTCTGAGGATTTTTGAAAGTTTTAAAGGATATCTAAGGATATTTTTGACTTTTTTTTTTAGACGTGTATGTGTGTAATCATTTTTTTCTTTTCAGATATTGTCAAGCATATTCGTGTTTGTTAGGTTTTTTCCAGACATTTGTGAGAATATTTTTCAAAAGTTTTTGAGGATATTTTCAGATTTGTGAGGATATTTTTAGGTTTGTGAGGATGTTTTTTTTAAAGTTTGTATATTTAAAAAAAGTTTTTTGAGGACATTTTCAGAAATTTGTTTTCATTTGTTTACATTCATTAACATGAACTAAAAATGAACAATACTTCTATGTCATTTAGTACTCCCAGTTCATGTTAATTTCAGCATTTACTAATGTGCTATTAAAATCACAAAGTTGTGTTTGTTAACGTGAATGCACTGTGAACTAACATGAACAAACAATGAACAGCTGTATTTTTTATTAAATAATTTTAACAAAGATTAACAAATAGTGTAATAAATGTATTGTTCTTTGTTCGTTCATGTTAGTTGATATATTAACTAATGTTAACAAATGACACTGTATTGTAAAGTGTTAGCCCTTTTTTAAATATTTGTGACTAATTTTATCCATTTGCATGTATAATATGTTTTAAAATAAAACATGTAAATTAAATATCCTATTTTGTGGGGATATATTCAGACATTTGTGTCTGTCATTTAAAAGTTTGCAAGTATATTTTCAGTAATGTGCGAGGATAATTCTTCTGGTTTGTGAGGATTTTTATATCAATATTTGGTCCGCACAAAAATAACATAACACATACACGGAAGATAGGAAAAGCAGCACAGTGTACCTCTTCGGCATCTGACTGATAATCCTCATCCTCTCTCTCTGTCTTTTCTTCATGCTGTCTATTTTATAAAGCGGGTTGTTAAGGCCCTGATTTGCGAATACCAGGAATCGCTGTAGTGTTTGTTTAGCTCCTATATTCCCGTCAGTCACAGAATATTGACTCTGAGAGCTTTTAATAATCTGCTGTTTAATCCAGGTCCGAACCCAGTCAAATCTGATTGTTTCCTGGAAACCTGCTCAACCGGACCACCTAAAGTCATTTAGTCACCAGAGTGTATGTGTCTGCCTGCATCTGTTCAAATTTGGTCATTTTATATGCTTATCCTTTGAAAATGTCGGTCAGCATTCAGTGTTTCTGTTAGACCAGCCACCAGCGTGTGGGTTCACAGGTGTGTAAGTGAGTGTGACAGAAGGAGGGTCGTTGCCACTAGATGCAGATGCTCAAAGAATCCTTTCTTCTGCTTTGAAGTCAGTTCAAATGCTCTTTAAAGTGTGTTTGGGAGAGTGGGTGCACATGCAGTCATGTGTGTGCGGTGGGCGGCACTTCTTTCGCACACTGCTCTGTGTCGTAAGAGTATGACTTTAAGATATGTTCTGTGTAAACAACTCACATTACCTTGCAGTTTTGCTTCTCTTGTTTTACTTGAAAACGACACAAATATTGATTACAAAAACATTTTTTGTATTTTATTTATTTACAGGATTTAGGGTCAAATAAGAGTGTCTAATGTGACTGGTTACCCTGATAGCACGAATGCATCACTGAGACGTCTATTTGACATCTGCATTTACGTCTGCAAGACATATTTTTTAAGAGTGTTTGCTCATCTGCAATGCGTCAATTGAACGTTTCCTATCAGATGTCAAATAGACGTCTATTAGATGTCTTTAAGATGTTTATGATTTAAAATGTCTGTAAAACTGACATCTTACAGACGTCTGTCAGATGTTTGTACACAGCAGATGCTTTCCAGATCAAGTGATCTTTAACAGACATCTTGTAGACGTAAATGTGCTATCTGCCTTGATAGCACAGATACATCTCGGAGACGTCTATTTGATGTCTACATTTACATTTGCAAGACATATTTTTTTGAGTGTTTGCTCATGTGCAATACGTCAATTGGACGTTTCCTATCAGAAGTCAAATAGACGGCTATTAGATGTCTTTAAGATGTTTTTGATTCAGAATGTATGTAAAACTAATTTATACCATTTTTAAGCTAAGTTTGTTTGTGCATGTATATATACAGCTGAAGTCAAAAGTTTACATACACCTTGCAAAAATGTTAATTATTTTACCAAAATAAGAGGGATCATACAAAATGCATGTTATTTTTTATTTAGTACTGACCTGAATAAGATATTCCACAGAAAATAATAGTTGAATTTATAAAAATGAGTTCACATACACTTGATTCTTCTGTGTTGTTACCTGAATGATCCACAGCTGTGTTTTTTTGTTTAGTGATAGTCGTTCATGATTCCCTAATTTGTTCTAAAAAGTTAACAAATTTTCCAACATCTTCTGCATATTTGAACCCTTTCCAACAATGAGTGTATGATTTTGAGATCCATCTTTTCACACTGAGGACAACTGAGGGACTCAAACTTTTTGAACTTAAAGATCAGGGTGAATTTCACTTATTTTGTCTTCTGGGAAACATGTAAATATCTTCTATAGCTTCTGAAGGGCAGTACTAAATGAAAAAGAATGATATTTAGGCAAAATAAGAAAAATGTACATCGTCTTCTGTTCAAAAGTTTTCACCCCCCGGCTCTTAAAGCATCGTTTTTCCTTTTGGAGCATCAGTGAGCGTTTGAACCTTCTGTAATAGTTGCATATGAGTCCCTCAGTTGTCCTCAGTGTAAAAAAACCCCTCAAAATCATGCTTATTTTTTTTAAGAATAATGAAAAATGAAAGATTATTAAACTACGTCCTACATGCTTAAATGATTTTAGGAGAAATTTTCATTTAGAAATTAAAAATATGCTTACGATGGAATAGGTTATTGTATGTATGAACTGCATTTTTAATGCATTTTTGAAAAATAAATAAATAGGTGAAATCCGAAAGTCAGCGTTTTTCAGCATCATATCTGAAAAATGCAGAATATGACAATTCAAAAAAAGTCCAGCTGTCACACACTGTTTGTAATTATACACTGGTTTTCACCACAGAAAACACAATGTATAGAAACCAGCCCCATGCTATATAGAAAGCATATCCAGTGACGCCATTGTGTGGCTGTGTGAAATTTTTATAAGATCCAGTCATATATGACCGCTATAGAAATAAGTGTTACTTTGCCTGGCCTATTGACTGGAACATCACAGTTCAGGATGTCTTCATTATAGCATCCCTTCATCTCACCTCTGCGTTCTCATCTGTCATCCGTCATATAAGCTCAGGTTACCACCTCCAGCCAAACAGTGCAGAAGTAAGTAGATCGTGTGAGCTGGATATCTATCCATGCAAACACTGCTGCTGCTGCTGCTGGTGTATTTGGTAGACATGCTAATCCACAGCTGTCTCAAGTATATTTATATCTCGCTGTGTGGCTCAGAGTGTTATCATGGGTCATGTGATCACTGATCACCTGCTTACATCTGTGTCTCTGTTAATAGTTGTATTGAAGGTGCGTTCGGCGTATGTTGTGGCCACGCTTTAGTCACGCATTTTCCCCTCTGGTGGTTAACGGAATGTACTTATTAAAAAAAACTTGTCTGAATTTGAAAAAAAAGAACTTAAATCATTTTGACCACAATTCAAACACATTTACACACGCTCACGTCTTCATCTGACCACAAGACTCTATCTGTCTGTCTCGGCTTAATCGCTACAGACAGGACTGTCTGAACTCACTCACACTCTCTTTCTCTCTTTTACACACACACACACACACACACACGCACGTAGGGTGAGTAAATATATCCTCTATGCATTCAAAAAGCTCAGTGTCAGCATCTTCCGTGAAACGTCATTCACAGAGAATTGTGGCTCGAAGGTTATTAAGTACAAGATGAATCGTTGTCACGGATTTACAAACACACACACACTCACTGGTGCAGGTCTGTAAGAAAGATGCAATGTTATTGGAGTTACATAAATGGATGGAGGTTTGTGAGGAATAGAGAGATGTTATGTAAAGAGCTGGGGAAGGACAAAGGTTAATATATAGATAGGAAGAGAGAGAGAATGGGATTATATAAGGGGATTAAGAAAGGAGAATTTATCAGTGGGTTATAGTGTTATATAAACAGGCACTAGAGTGACCAGAGCTGTCCTGACAATACCTCTCATCACACAAATGTACACATAAAAATATATTAATAATACTTACAAAGACATAATTAAATATTTCTTGGTTTCTAGATTACCTGTATTAAGCGGATTAATGTAAAATGTACACTGCACTCGTTGATATATATTTAATTTATTATATAATATAAACAAAATTATTTTTTAACTAAAAAAAAATAAACTTTTTTTTTTTTAATTAAATCTAAATTCATGTCCCAGTCACATTTTGTTGGTTAAATAAGCAAAAAACCCAAAAACAATTCTCGTATATTTTTACATTAACAATGTAATCAATATTCTGTTTATTAAAGCCAAGTATGAATCTCATCAAGTTAGTGTTGTTAAGCATTTTACATTTATTCCAAAATAATAACTCAAGCCAATAACAATTTAAACAATATGTTTGATTTTTGAATTTTTTGGATCATCAGTCATCAAAGCTCACTGCGCACTGCACTCGCATTGAAATGGATACATTTATAATCAAATTCATAAATATATTGAACATTTTTAACATTATTAGATGTACATACTGAGTGACTGATATGGTCTTTATGGAATACACTTGTTGGTTCGCATTGAGTTCACAGTTTTAACGTACATCTTTGCTTTCATTTATTTTCAAGATCTGAGGTAAACTATCAGTATGCTTTTAGTTGCTTTCAGTAAGGCTATAAAGATCACACAAAATTATATTCAAACTCACACTAGACACATTTAACTTTGAATAAAACACATAATCTGTACCTGAGATTATCAATGTCATTAGTTTAAATGTTGTCGCATATAGCGTTGCGGTAATAGAAACCATTTCTAAAGTAGAAATTTTGCGTGGTGCAGTCATGGCTAGTTAGGACATGGTGTTAGGGGGTCTGTTAAAACTCAGTGGGCTCAGCGGAGGCGAGAGAGACACAGACTCCCACTGTAACTTTACCTGCTGGTGTCACTAATGGAAGTTTCTGTAGTTATTTATACATTTTTTTTTTAATGTTATATTTTGTAATATTCCCAGATAGAACACTTACGTCTACAAGATGAAGTACACAGCAGATGAAGTATCTGCTGTGTACAAACCTTTGACAGACGTCTGTAAAATGTCAGTTTTACATACTTTCTAAATCATAAACATCTTAAAGACATCTAATAGACATCTATTTAATATCTGATAGGAAACATCATATAGACATTTTGCAGATGAGCAAAAACTCAAAAAATATATGCAGATGTCAAATAGACATCTCGGTGATGTACGCGTGCTATCAGGGATTGGCACTGTTTTATTTTTGTACTATGAATTTTTTTCTTCATCCTATATTTTGAGGAGGCACTGCCTCTGATATATGTTCCTGATAGCACACGTACATCACAGAGACATCTATTTGATGTCTGCATTTACATCTGCAAGACATATTTTGTGTTTGACGTGTTTGCTCATCTGCAATACGTCTATTGGACGTTTCCTATCAGATGTCAAATAGCTGTCTATTAGATGTCTTTAAAATGTTTATGATTTAGAATGTATGTAAAACTGACATCTTACAGACCTCTGTCAGATGTTTGTACACAGCAGATGCTTTTTAGATCAAGTGACCTTTAACGGACATCTTGCAGACGTATATGTGCTAGTTGGGGTATGTTTTAAACTTTTAATAACCTAAGCCTGATAGCATACGTACATCACGGAGACGTCTATTTGACACCTGCATTTACATCTGCAAAACATATTTTTTTAGAGTGTTTGCTCATCTGCAATACGTCTTTAGGACGTTTCCTATCAGATGTCAAATAGACATCTATTAGATGTCTTTAAGATGTTTATGATTTAGAATGTATGTAAAACTGACATCTTACAGACATCTGTCAGATGTTTGTACACAGCAGATGCTTTTCAGATGAAGTGTGGTCTTTAACAGACTGTATTTCAGATTTAAATGTGATTTCAGTGTAAGCTAATGTGCACTTCTTGTCTTTGTGCAGGTATTATTACAACAAGAGAATTCTACATAAAACTAAAGGAAAACGCTTCACCTACAAGTTTAATTTCAACAAGCTGGTCCTGGTCAACTACCCTTTCATTGACATGGGGTCTGCAGGTACAAAATGAGGACACAAATCACATTCATTTACACAATAAAACACAAAACGAGTCTAAGACCTCCTCCTGTGTTTGTCTCTCCGCAGGAGCGGCTGTACCTCAAAGTGCTCCACCAGTGCCTACAGGTCCCCATTTCCGTTTCCCTCCCACCACTCCTTCAGACATGCAGGTGTCGGAGGTGCTGCGGTCCCCCAGCAGCGAGGAACTGCGCAGTCCTGGGATGTTCAGCGGCCGCCGTATTGCCCGTGGGTCTGTCTCTGACTGCAGTGATGGAACTTCTGTCAACTCTGAGATTGAAGATGGGAACGGAGGTGCGGCAGAGGAGAGAGTGACGGAAAGAGTGGCTGAGAGAGGAGGAGGTGGCGGCGGCGGTGGTGGTGGTGGCGGCGGCGGTTTCCGAGGTGCTGTTCACCCTCGTCTGTCTCACGAGGCGATGTTCAGGATGTACGGTGGACATGGCGGTCACAGAGGTCATCGAGTGTCAGAGGTTGGCGGACACAGGGTTCATCCCGAGCCTCTCTCGCCATTCACCGTCTCGCCTTTGCCCGGTCCGGGAGGTCCAGGTCTACTGGCGCCACCTCTCTCGCCGGCGCTCTCCATGACCCCAGGTTCTCACCTGGCCTACACACCCTCCCCTACCCTGTCGCCCATGCCTGGCTCTATCTTCTCTTTCAACCCTGAAGACATGCAGCGCTACCTGCAGGCTCACACTCAGAGTGTCTACAATTACCACCTGAGCCCTCGTGCCTTCTTTCATTATCCAAACATCATTGTTCCTCAGCCTCAGCGCCCCGACAAAGGCATGCCCGGACCCCAGGGCTGTGAACGCGGCCCTGCCGAGAGGCCTTCGGTGCTTAACAGTCATCACTCCACCCTCCCGCCGCCTCACGCTCACCCTATTCACCATCACCTGGGGGAGGAGCAGCACCATTCTCCATTCAAGTTCAAGCTCCAGCCTCCCCCACTTGGCCGAAAACAGCGTGACAGTCAGGGTCGACAGGGCTCCCTGTCCTCCTCATCTACATCCGGACTGGGCTCCTCATTGTCGTTTGGGAGTGACCTCAGTTCAGCCAGCGGATCGGGACTAGTGTCCAACTCCTCCTCAACGGGCTCACTAAACAGTGCTGGCTTGCCCAAGATTAAGGTAATCAGGAATTATGTTCTGTACAATCACATGAACAGTTATAGCTGCTACTTAAGAGTTTTTTGTTCCTTGGTTTTTGTTTGTCGAACTTCAGAAAAATGGAATGGTATGATTTTAGTCAGACTAAAGGCTGGAATGCACTATGCAACTTATAAAAAGTACTAGGCATAATACACTTGCTGACTTTGTAAATGGTTACAAAGAAAAACTGGGCATCATACACCAAGTGACTGAAGATCACACAAGTCATTCTAAACTCACAAGGAAAATCTGCTGGAAGACACATGACAAATGAAAACAATGTTCTAAACAGTGTTCTAAAACACTGTTCTAAAAACATGTTTGATATTCTTTGACTGGATGGAATCAGTCTAAAGTTCAAAGAATCAGAATTTTCTGTGAAATTTATAAATTCAAACTGCCCAAATTCTGGCTCTGACAGCTAGCACTGATTTTCTATACTGTAAATCAGGCCACCGATCTAAGTAGAAGTCATGAAGTGTATTTCACCATTAAAGTGTTTACAGCAAAATGTGAAACTTTTAGTGTATGTAAACGTACTGATGGTTGTTTACACCGACTCCAAATGTTCAACATGCTTAATAAGTTCTAAAAATGAAGCAATACATCTATAATATTTCCTTGACAAGTCATAAAATAGATTTTTTAAATATATTAAAATATAAAATATATTTTGACGGCTTCCTTAAAAAATGCTGAACAATCTATTAATCTATGTTTAAAGAGATAGTTCACCCAAAAATGAAAATTACCCCATGATTTACTCACCCTCAAGCCATCCTAGGTGTATATGACTTTCTTCTTTCAGATGAGTACAGTCTAAGTTATATTCAAAAATGTCCTGGGTTTTCCAGGCTTAATAATGGCAATGAATGGCTGTTGAGATTTTGTGCTCCACACAGCTCCAGGGGGTTAATAAAGACCTTCTAAAGTGACCCAATACATTTTTGTAAGAAAATGATCCATATTTAGAATTCATAAACTGTAATCTCTCGCTTTTGCTAACTGTCATACGTGCATTTACGAGAGAGTGGCATTTCAGCGGATGATGTAGGATGTAGGTGGAGAGAGCAAAACAAAACATTGGTCACAAATTAGAAGATCAAAACAAGACTGGTTTTCCTTTGCTTTAAACAAAACGTGGTTCTCATGAGACTGTTCTCACCAGAGCTTACGTTACATCTACGTCCTACGTCATCTGCTGGATCATATAAAGTTTATAAAGTTTTAAATATAGATTTATATTTCTTACAAAAATACATCGACTCACCTCAGAAGGCCTTTATTAACCCATTGGAGCTCACTAAACAAGCCATGTGGAGTACTTTCTATGATAGATGGATGCACTTTTTTTTAGCTTCAAAATCTCAACACCCACTAACTGCCATTATAAAGCCTTGAAGAGCCAGGATATTTTTTAAGGTGTTCACACTTACAGTTTAGTTCGTTTGGTTCATTTGGTCCAGACCAAAAAGGAAAATGATACATTTGGTCCTGGTACACTTAGTGTTCACACTGGCGTTTTTGACAGCGAATCTAAAGATACCGAAAATAGGCACAGTGATGCATTCACAACCTAATTGGTTGGGTTGAATGACGTATATTTTGTGATGGAACCCAGCAAACACCCCATACAAAAGGAAAAGGTGCGTTCGACTTAAAGGATTAGTTCACTTGCAGAACAAAAATTTACAGATAATTTTGTTATCCAAGATGTTCATGCCTTTCTTTCTTCAGTCGTAAAGAAATTGTTTTTTGAGGAAAACACTTGAGGAATTTTCTCCATATAGTGGACTTCTATGGTGCCCCGGAGTTTAAACTTCCAAAATGCAGTTTAAATGCAGCTTCAAAGGGCTCTAAATAAATGATATTTTCCAAAATAAAAAAATTCTCTGGTTAAAGACAGTTAGGGTATGTTGAAAAACTCCCATCTCATTTTCTCCTCTAAATTCAAAATCGTCCTACATTGCTGTTGTATCTTTTTTTTTTTTTGTTTGACCTTCTTTGCATGTTCACTTCACATAAACATTGACTTCTGCCTGCAGCAATGTAGGATGATTATGAAGTTGCAAGAGAAAACTTCAAAATGAGGAAGTTTTTCAACATACCCTAACTGTATTGAACTGGAGTTTCCACAATCCTAGAAAACGTAAAAATTGGTCATTTCACAAGTGTAACTTTCAGGCCTGGAAAATTAATAGAAATAAAATTTCATATAGTCTGGTTATGCTCAGTTATAAATTATTTCTTTGCTTTAAAATTGAGTAACATCTTTAAAAACATGTTTTTGCAATGAAGTCCTCTTCCAGTCATCACAAACAACTGGACAATTCATGGAAATTAGTCAGGAACACCCAACTCTGTTTTGACACTAAATGCACCCTCTCTCTCTCTCTATAGGTTGAGCCCATATCTGACATTGAATCCGAAGAGGAAGTCGAAGTAACTGACATCAGTGATGAAGAAGCTGACGAAAGAGATGAAGAGTTTGACGTTTTCCCCTCTCACTACCACAAACACCGTCATCATCACCATCAACACCATAACCATTATCCTCCCAACCAAAAGCACCAACAGCCCAACGGCACTGATGCCGCTCTCCACCCAGATGAGGACTTGGAAGAGGAGGTGTTCAAAGCCCCCGCCCCTCCACCCTTCTTCATCCCTCCCACCTCTTCCTCAGGTGACAGTCGCCGGAGCGTGAAGAGCGAACCCGTGGAGCCCGCGGACATGCAGCTGTCCTCCGGCGGCCTGCCGCAATCCAACTCCCAGTGCATCCCACTGAAGCTCCGATTCAAGCGCCGCTGGGACCAAGACCAGCACATGGAAGAGGCGGAGGACAAGAAAGTGAGAGGAGAAGAGAGGAACGGGACGGTGGAGGAGAGCGGAGAAGCAGAGAGCCCACCTCCTCTCGCTCACCACAGAGTGAGCGCCGAGCTCCACCGAGCCACGGCGCAACTGTCACTGGAGAACAAGGAGTGCTGATACGCATCGACACGTAGACGACTGCTGATACACAACTCTACAACTGCTGATGGACCCACTCACACACGTGACTGCTGATACTGACAACGGTAATACTGACACGTCCACTGCACACTTAGACTAACTGACCCTCGCTTAATCGAATCCCGTTCCCCCGCCGAGGGGCTCGCCAGCACACGTTCCAGTACATCTCATCGTGACCGCTACGAGGAATGAGTTCACCCACGTGCCCCAGCGACCCTCAGGAGTCATGAACTTTGACCTTTGGCACTAGAGAATATTTTATATTTTTAGAAGAGAAGTTTATTTTGCAAAGTGCCTGTGAGCTATCCCTCAAAACCCAACAATGAGAACATCAAAGACTGCTCTGGTTTGAGGGACTTGATTTTCTTCTCCAGCAGCCCAGCATTAGGATATTCCTCAGCGACAGACTGCGATTTGGTGGGATACAAATGCACAGAAAGTCACAAACAGACACTGTTCGAAAACCAGCCTGGTCAGAAGTCCGAACCCTCAGGGACAAAATCCCTCAACACACACACACACACTCAAACACGACCCCTTTCTTATTCCCTGTATGAAGCGTGTGCGTCTGAGTGTGTGTGTTTCGAAAATCTAGCTGTGTAAGTTCTCAGGATATCTCCCTCCTTTCCTCCTTTCCTCCTTTCCTTTTCTCCTTTTCTATCCAAACCAGCTCACCTTAAAACTTTCGCTCTATCTTCCGTTCTTTTTTTCCCCCTCTGGGACCATACCTGAATCGCTTTCATTCCGTCTAGGACGAAATGACTTGGGCGTAACGCGGTTCAGAGACCACGCTCCTAAAACTTATAAACGGCTAGTTCCTTAGTTGGTTAGTCTTCGACAGTCTACATTCGGGAGTTTATAACAAGCTTCCCTTGTATAGTCAATACTTCAGTGTGAACTAAACCAGCATCCCAGACACACACAAGCTTGTACAGTGAAACTAGACCAACTGGGACTCAATATTTAACTATTTTGGCACTTGATGATGTACCCTTTAGATCAAGTGCTGGTCCTGATTAACTTTCTACAGCCATGAGATCTGAACTGGGGAGGTGAAATAGCAGTTTCAATCCGTAATCCCGAACATTTACATACTTAAGCATAGGAAGACAGTAGTGGCCAGAAGTCGCTCTCTCACATACACACACACACACACACACTCACACACTGCCTCTTATGCCTTGTTTTAATAGCATGAAAAGAAGAAAAAAGAACAGTATACACTCAATATACCTTTATATATTATGTGTTACACATATAAACGGAAAGCATAGCATTAACAGATATATCAGGGGGTTTTGTAAGCGATTTTGTTTTGAGAGGAAGATTGACTCTTCTCTTTGGGTAAGGGAGGAAAGTGTTGCTTTTCTCATCACGTTAATGAAAGGTGGGGCAGAGGAGCGAATACTAAATTGTACACAAGACTCTAACAAAGCACGAGAGCTTTGCACCACGGATGATGTGGCACATTAGGTTCTTTAACCAGCACGCACCTCCTCAACATCCTGTTCTTACTGCCACAACTGATGTGTGTGTGTGTGTGTGTGTGTGTGAGAGAGTGTGTATGTGTGTGTGTTTGACAGAGGCTGCAGGTCTCTGTGCATGTATGTCAGACCACACCCAAGGCTGTAATTCGTTTGAAACCTTGCATCATGAACCTCATAAACCTGTGCACTAAAGCCCTGTGGAAGTCGAGCACACAAAGGGGTGGCCAGTCGGACACTAGCCATGATATAATGGTTTCCCAGTGACAGGAAAGAGATATATCACGGCTGTCTCTAACACCTGAAATAATACATTAGACAACATTGAACTGGCAACGGTGTCACCTGCTCAAAGTTTTGGACTCTTTCTAAGCTGCCTTATTCCTGTAATCAGATCTCCTCCTGCGTTGTTATTCGATGAGTCAAGTCTTTGTACTTGTTTTACCTCAAAATTGAACAAAATTGAGACGGGGTGAGCAGTATTGACCAGTGCGGTCCGTAAACGTTTGTTTGGGCACAAAGCGAGTGCGTTGTTTTTCTTTAGGAGGGACTTTATTCTCTTAGGCTGCTCTCGTTGGTTATCCCAGGATGTCACTTTTTCTTTTTCTTTTTTGCTCGTTTATCTGCTCTCTGATGTCAATGTTGCTGTTCATCCTAATTATTATTAGTTATTATCATATTTCGTTGACATTTTTCTTCTCCTCATGTTGTAGTCATGATAACATTGTATACAATACTGTAAGAGATCCTTTTAAGAATGTTTCCCCCACCCCTGCCTTCCCACGAGCAACCCGACAGTGTGTTTAGTGTAACATTTAAAAATTTTGTAAATTAACGTTGAACTGTAACTTTAATATAGGTGGTTATTGTGGAGAGATGTAGGATGGAGGAAGGGCATTCGGGGGAGGATCGGGCTTATGATTTGAACTCGAGTCACGTCATGTAATTGTTATTTTGTAGTGTTACTGATTTCTTGCTCTTGTAAATTTTTTTCATCTGGGGATTGTATGATTTTAAAAGATATATTGTGTATTGTTTTATTGTGTATAAGTCTCTATCTCTCTCACTTTCTTTCTCAAGATTTATTTCTGTGGTTCCATAATTCATAATAACAGGTTTTAATACCATGATGTAACATTTTAATTCCTCCTTTATTCATTTTTTTGTGTTCTTTTTCAGAATTGTAATTAAAATGTAATCAGGGTCAATTAAACTGGTTAAAAGCCATCTGGTTTCTGTGTCCATTTTAATCATGCAAGTAGCATCTTCGGAGGTCCACATAAAGTTTACATACATCTGGCAGAATCTGCAAAATGTTAATTTTTTTAACAAAATGAGAGGTATCATACAAACTGCATATTATTATTTTTTTTTTATTTAGTACTGACCTGAATAAGATATTTCACTTAAAAGATGTGATACGTTGAATTTATAAAAATGACCTCGTTTAAATGTTTACATCTCCTTGATTCTTAATTCTGTGGTGTTTTCTGAATGATCCACAGCTGTTTATTGTTTTTGTTTTGTTTAGTGATAGTTAAACTGCCCACTGTTCTTCAGAAAAGTCCCACAAATTCTTTGGTTTTTCAGCATTTTTTTTGTGTATTTAAGCCATTTCCAACAATGGCTCATATGCTATTACACAAGGTTCAAACACTCATCGATGCTCCAAAAGGAAACACAATCCATTAAGAGCCAGGGGGTAAAAACTTTTACAATTTGAAGATTTGAAGATTAAATTTTACTTAGATTTCTGGGGAACATGTATGTATCTGTAGTTTCTAAAGGGCAGTACAACATGACAAAAATATGATATTTAGGCAAAATAAGAAAAATGTACACATCCTCATTCCGTTCAAAAGTTTTCACCCTCCGGCTCTTAATGCATGTTGTTGTTGTTGTTGTTGTTGTTTTTTCCTTCGGAAGCATCAGTGAGCGTTTGAACCTTCTGCAATAGTTGCATGTGAGTCCCTCAATTGTTCTCAGTCTGAAAAATCGACCTCAAAACCATACAGTCATTGTTGAAAAGGGTTCAAAAACACAAAAATTCTGAAAAACCAAAGAACTTGTGGAATCTGAAGGATTTTTCTGAAGAACAGCGGGCATCTGTTTAGGACAAACAAGGAATTCATGAACAACTATCACTAAACAAAACAAAAAAAAGCTCTGAATCATTCAGGAAACAACACAGTATTAAGAATCAAGTGTGTGTAGACTTTTGAACAGGGTCATTTTTATAAATTCAACTATTGTTTTCTCTTGTGGACTATATGTAAACGTCTTTTATGTGAAATATCTTATTCAGGTCAGTAATAAATAAAAAAGAACATGCATTTTGTATGATCCCTCTTATTTTGGTCAAATAATTAAGATTTTGCAGATTCTGCAAGGTGTATGTTTGACTTCTACTGTATCTATACATCCAGACTTGGATACAGTGCAAACATGACAAAAAAAAAAGTCATTTATTAAATAAAATAATAAATCAAGTATAATTCCCTGCAAAACAATATGCTTTAGACAACCATTAGCAGTTAATAAGTTCTTTATAAATTCATGTTGTTTATCCAGCCTGTTGATCTGATATATAACATAGACTCTTTAAGACTGACCTCTGCTGTCTGAAAAGCAGAAGTACAAGTTATCAACCATTTACAATCATCACTATTGATTTTGGAGGCATCCCTCAAATCATTTTGCTCATTCAAACCACATATGTATTCTAAATATGAAAGTACATGTCCTTAATATTGCTAAATAAGATGATTATTATTATTTTAGTTTTACTTTATTCACCTTTTTCTTTAACGCAGAAGTAAGGCTATGGGTGAGACTTTCGGTTCATTAGCCCCTATACAGAAATAACGAGAAGAATAACAACATGTAGTAAACAATAAAACTGCACTACAAACCAGTGTGATCATAATTAAGATAATACATTTAAATAATATGGTGAGACTCATCAATTTGCAATATCAAGCAGCAAACCAAGCTGTTTTGTACCGCTAAAAATAGCTGGACGCGGATGAGACCGGAGGCCAGACCCATAAAATTTACAAATGGCCGCGCCCACTCTTACTGGAAGAAAAAGTTGGATAGCATCTGCTAGATATGTGTCTGTGAAACTGAAAGTAGCCTACAGAGAGATAAAACATTCACAGAGATGATTCAAATGGAACATTTTACTCTTATTTTACACTTGACATTGCCTGATGACCTTAATTTACGTTTACTATTAACTTGTATTCACTGCTTATTTAACGTACTCAGTAAGCATCAGCTTTGTTTACTCATTCAGATCAAATGTTCTTTATGAGCACTGACTGAATAAAAACTTCAATAGCCCCGTTGTGGGATTCAAATGCAACCTGTGTTTATATTACTGCCTCTGGTTCGTCTCACTCTCATCATCCCTGTCATGTTTTGTTTTGTCACATTCTCTGTCTGTCGTCTCCCTTTTACTTCTTTTATCACTTCAGTCGTCGTCTGCGTTTCAGAGATCTAGAGGAGGGAATGCAGTTCCCCGTGGCACAGTGGGAGCATAGAGTAGAGGGAGAGATGTATGACAGCTGATTGACACAGCACTGCAGAGCCAAAAGAATTGGGTCGTCATCATGGAGGGGGTCAGGTCAAAGGGCAGGGCTCTAGGGAGAAGAAGTGCTAATAAGGGGGTATGACACTTGAGTACTACACAAAGTTATTTTAAATTCTCTTTTCATCTTGATCAATAAAAAAACGCTAAAGAACTTGTTCTTAGTGTTTTGAAACCCCCAAAGCCACCACACAGTGGCGCGTGTACGTGTTTATAGTTTTACAGTTGTGCTTATCAAGATAAAACCGACAGAGGTCGCTGTACGTTGCTTTAACACGAGGATGGCGCTTGAGAGTGCTTGATTCTGTCTACAACAGCGATTATGTAACGCCGTCTTTGCTTCTCAAAGAAAATTCAGAACGAAGATTCATTCGATGAATGTAGATGTAACTTACGCTTCAATGCGTCAGTACGTCTACGTTTGAAAAAACAAACAAACAAAGTTTCCAAACAGTACTCGTATCTGAACTAAATGTAAAGTATACTTATTTTTCCGACATGTTTTTTCAAACCATGTCTCATATCGCTTTCATCAGTCTCTAGTATGTTGTCCTACTACCCATCAAGCATGGGGTTAGGCGAGTACGTCAGGCCACGCCCATACCATCCAGCTGGTGGCAACATGCTTGATGACTTCATCGCTGAGTTTGCTCATTGGCTGGTCGACGCGGCCCCTCTGGCCAATCGCACGCCGGCATGATGACGTCACCTCCAAAATCCTGCAAGTGTTGTATGGATGGGGCGGGGCACAACGGCACGTACGTTAGAGACAGCGGAATGCGGCGCAACGATTGGCTCTCGCACACGAGGTGAGGGGCTGTTGCTGAGAGAAAAGCGAGGCAGAGTGGAAAAAATTGAGAGCAGTCCATCCCGTATTCACAAGCATAGTAGTGTGAAAGTGAAATGGCTAGTCAGGGACCTGCAGAGGGGGATTCACCGAATAAGCGAATTTACCTTACTTTAAAATATTTGGAACTTAATAAATGACTGAATTTGTTTAAACAGCGTTAAAACGGAAACATACGAGTTTTTTGAAAGTGAAAGTTGGGAAGTGAAAAACTAGGGTTTTTGAGAGCAAGCGTCGCGCTGTCGTTTGTGGTAAACACGCACCTTTATTTAGGGAGCGAAAACTCGTATCGCGTTATTGGCCAGCGCTTCTTGAACACTTCCCTAGTGCCCGCCCACACCCTGTTCCTATGGTTCCCAGTGCTCTCATTGGATACTGTAACTTTTGGAGTGAGCGCCGGCTTGGTATCTAGCCTCACTGCGATTGGCCCAGAATGCCTGTCAATCAATCGGAATAAACCACTGAGAAACGCCTCTAAGTTTGTGCTGTCACATTCATAGGTTACTGTATCTGTCAGTGCGCTCTGATTGGCCAGGCGGGCCAGCTGTTAGTGGTTCATTCACCATTTTGTGACTGTAGTGGAAAAGGGATTCATATAGTTTTTAATCCCTGTCTGAGTTGCTGTTGGGAGGGGGGCAAAGATGTTTTACGGAGGACCGATATAAAGTAAAATTCCCGACAGGCAGAAGACATGGATGGACGTTACTCGCCACTTCAGACGACAGGACAGAGCCCATCTGCAATTTGCACCGTAAATTCATCGGTTACCTCTTAAGTATTTCTGCTGTTTTGGTAAGTAGTTATTACTCTGACGAATCCAGCGCTAATATTAGTGACAGCCCGTGTTTTAGACACGAGTGTTGTGTGCAAAAGACAAATGGAGAACCCTAAAATATCAAGGAAGGACCCGGAGCAAGAAGAAGGAAGGGGGTGGGGATGCAGAGTTAAACTTTGTCAAATGTTTTAAAGACAGCGTTCAAACCAAGCTTTATTAAGTTTTCCTTTTCAGAATTGTTTTTTGCTGAACGGCATGAGTTTGAACAACTTGAACACAGCAGACTGGCACTCATGCACTGCGTTACGCACTGGCAGGATTACGCTCGAGGAAGGATTGCACTACCTACAGTACTAGCGAGTAAGAACGTCACGGCGCCAATGTAAAAACAAACAAATTAATACTTCACTCCGTAACCGACGCTATTACTCGGACTTACTGCACGCGCTGTCATCGGCTCTCTGCTAGGACGGCTCACAAAGGTGAATAATTTGCAACTTTTGCTGCATGTACGTCCTTATTGACATGGACAACCTTTGCGTAGTGTTTTTGCGCGTCACCGCCAGTGTGTTTGAACACGTTTTAAAGCTTTTTTTACTCTGTTACAAGGCCTTTCCTTGTCTAATTTAGCTGTTGCGAGTGCTTGGCATAGTACTACTCCCGTGACATTGCGAAGCGCTGCGAGTACTACTACTACCACCGGCGGCTTTCGTGCGCATTCTGACGGTACGCTTTCCATTGTTGTGCATTATTGCTATAGCTCACCTCATAGTCAAATACAGGTCGAAATACGAAATATAAAAGAGCCTTTCATTCAAACTGCAGTTTTATCATCAGTTAATATTGTAATTAATATTTTAAAAGTATCATTCAGCCCTAACGGGCCTCCTCGAAGTGGGGTTTTCACATTACACACTCCTGAGATTTTGTCATCTTTAGAGATGCACGTAAATATGATGCACTCTGGTGTTAAAGAGTGTCTCCATAATGATGGCTCAGTTTGCCTGCATTAACACCATCCGTCAATTCTTGTTTCATCAGGTCATTTGTGGTGCATGCTTTTAGTAATGGTAGGTGTTTGCCACTGAGCACCTTTGCTCCTTTGGGTCAAATGAGTGATATTCTTCCATGTCTGACTGATGGTGGTGGAGTGTTGTTTTGGGCAGCCTTTCGTCTACGTCACACGGTGCATGTACTGCTTCAGCATCCATAGAGCTCGTCTGGTACGCGCTTTATACTGATTTCAAACTCTTTTGCAGGAGATTTTTTGAGTGAAAACTGCACGGCTGCTGGTTTTTCAAAGAGTGTGGCATGCGTCCCTGACGCCCCTTGTTGTGCACTCGTCTCTTGAGTTTCTCCATGTTTTTGCTGTTTCATGTGTGTGACTGTAACACCCCCTTGGTGACCCACTTTAAAGTCCATATAAAGCAGGTAATACAGTTGGAAATGGTCGGGCTTGGGGAGGAAGGAAGTCATGGCACCCATGCATGCCCCTGAGCTGCACGGCACTGCACTGCTGCAGCCCTGCACCCTTCTGCATGCCCCAGAATGCACATTTGCAGAACAATCTGTGAATGAGCACAAAATAAGTGTTGATACGCAATGTGTTGTGTGGAGTGGGCAGACGGTTGACTTGAAAATCGAACACGTTGTGGTGTATGCCACAGTCGTGGGTTGGTTTTGTTGTTTTGTTTATTTGATAATCCGCATTTTTGCATGTTTATTCTGCTTCGTAACACTGCGGTGGAGCGATGCACTGTAAGACTTATTCTCCAATTAAATCCGAGTAGTGTGACAGGCTGGCATACTGGCATCACAAGTGCGTGTGAGTCTGTGTCCCCCTTTTCTGTCGCACATCAGTCTGAATATATAAGATAGGTGCTTTATTGACCCCTGAAGGGAAAGACTTTGGTTTGAGCAAAGTCTTTGACACAAACAGTTGCTCCATTGACAACTGGTTCACGGTCAGCGGTGTGTGTGTGTGTGTGTGTGTGTGTGTTTGTGCTTGGCATTGGTGTGACGCATCGTATATTCTAGGCTTTACATTTAAAAAAAAAATATATAGATCATCACTGTGGCTTAACGCTCAGCATTAAATTCAAAATATCACCTTTTAATCTGGATGATCTGAAAAATGTTCTGGCTCATTTGATTCACCTTAATAAATGTATAGCCGGTGTGCATAATGACTGTAAAACAAATGGATTCGTTCAGCCTTATAAACAGGAAACATTTATTATTAATTCTGAAATAAATGATTTGACCTTTTAGGATCAAGGTAGTTGTTTAGTGACATCTGAAAGTATCTTGTCCATATATCAACTCAAATCAAGTGTGTATGTGTTTCTATACTGGATTAAGGTTGTAATAAACAGCAGTTGGTGACCTGAGGATGAGGATGGCAGGTTTTACAACGATGTTCACACGGAGCCGTATAAAACAGTAATGGTTCAGCTGAAAACACTCCGCTCAGAGTGTGCTTGGATTGGACTTCTGTCATATGGCTGACGTCAGAGTTTTTCTTGCTTTAGTTAGACCTTTAATACAGGTATCATGCTAATATCCAAAATGCTGAGGCTTCGCTTGACCAGCTGTAGTCACATACGTCCGAGTCAGAGCTGTCAGAGTCACGCAAAGTGGACCTAGGATTAGCTGAAAGTGCGTGTGTGTAGTTTCGCACGTCTGTTGTTGTACAAAATAAATATCTGAATGGTTTTATATAGTTTATTATTTGTAATATTATATTCAGAATGCGTTAGTCTGTCTACTTATAATTTAACATATAGATGCATATCACAGATTGCTGTGATTTAATGTTTTTTTTTCTGTTGTAATTCTTGTATTATTAGACTAGAATTCTATAAAATATATGAAAGAATCTCTTTTTGGTACTTAATAACTACTACTTCACTAGTCAGCATGTTTCATTTTTTTCCTATTTACCACTCTGAATTGATACTTCTCAGTCTAAAATTGCATATATTTTTAGATAGGAACTTATTGCTCCTTTTTGTTTTTTTTGTTTGTTTTTTTGACGGCTGAATGATATCAAAGTATTACAACATTTACTTTAAACTTGATGCACATAACTTGGGAACAAGCTAACTTGTGGTATTACAGTACTAGTTATCACTCGCAACTTGGCTTGTCCAGCTATGTGAAAAACTGGAGGCCTAAAATGATGATTTAATTATCAAATGTAATTTCAATTATCAGTGGTTTAAATTTATGAGAAGTAAATCTTCAACTAAATAGTGATTTTATGGATTGTTAAAGTAAAGGGTCACATGTTTTTTAAATTGTAGGTTGTGCAGTTTGACATCATACATGGGGTTTTCAGTTTCCTGAGCAGAATTTTTTCTAGAAGCTGCAGGGATCTGTGATTTTATGCAAACGTAGCAGCAACACGCTTAAGCTTCATAGCTGAGAAGATTATATATGATCATGGTATATTTCAAATTGCGGTGATAAATTTTCCGATCATGGGCATGGAGTAATTTGTTGAATCCTGTCAGCCATAAACAAGAAGTTGAAAAATCATTCGCAGTACTAAATTATATACAAACTTAAGGGTCATGTTGCCTCTACATCAGTTAAGCAACAACTTTGCTTATCATATATTAATAGACCAAGGACGAGGAAGACGTGGTATGTTCAGGATTTATTGTGTAAAAGATTATGATACACTTACAATCATATTATAGCTTTATTACTTAGGATATTGCAATTATGCTTTGACTTTTGAGGACAATATTTAATAACATTTATTAATGTTATGTAATGCCCTCAATTTTTTTTTTTAAGATTTTATTGTGTGTTTGCTTTATTGTTTTTACTATTTCATTAAATTTAATTGGTATGCTGGGTGACTCTAACTGAATATAAACTCGAGAATAATGTTAGCAAATTATACATCAATGTGATAAACACAACAACTGATTTACACTATGATATATATGTTATGTTATTTATTGTAAATATTGCTGTTGTTGTTTTTTTGTGAATTTACTGAAATGTGTAGTAAAGCAGTATGTTGAGATGAAATCGAGCGCAGCTTTTTCTTTTTGAAGATCGATCATGTAGTATGAGTCATAGGTTCTTTACCACAAAGGCCTAATTACTTTATTCTAAATGTTCTTAGTGTGTGGATCAGGCCTGGCCCTTGGGTATTTTTTTGCCATTATTTACTTGCAATTATTTCTTTTTGACCTCCCTGTCAGTTTCTTTATGGCTTTAACATTCCCAAGACTTTCTGACTCCCCATCAGGGGTAATACAAGGGAAAACACAATATTAAATTACCAACCTACGCTGAGGTCAGGAAAAAAAAGCTGATAATAGTGGAATTTACTCTGAATTTTGGCTTGATTGTTTGAGAGTTGGTACTATGCTGACTCATGCATTGTGTTTTGATATATGCATCTAAGTCATTAAAATTGTTATGCAATTTTGAAAATAACGTGCTGTCATACTCTGAAATAACCATTTCAGAAACCTCACAAACATACCTTCTGAAATTTCAGAGATTGTATTTAACAATCCTGAATTTTGAGTGAAGCCTAATAACATTGTTTTCTGTATAATATTCCATGTAGTAACCAGGAAGGAAATCTCTCTCCATTGCAAATAAACAGTTTAAGGTCAGTAGGAACGGTGGGTGGGGTGTCTCTTGGAATGACTCAAAGAATTCCCCAATTCTCCTTTTAAAGCCATCTCTCACAGGAATATCCTGTGCGTGTGTTGTTTGCGTGGGAGTGTCTGTTTGCACATTTTTTGTGAGTGGGTGGGAGTGTGGAATAGTAGAGAGAGTGAGAAATTGACTGTAGACGAGTGTGATTTCACACACGTGTTTGTGTATACGAATGAATAAGGACAGGCCGGTAAAGGGGGACTGGCTTAAAATGCATTTTATGTGTAGAGGAATGTTTGTGTTTTGTTTTCACTGAATTCTCAGTCTGATTTTCTTCATGCTTGTGTATTGCAGCGTGACAGCAGATGCTAAATATGTCTGTTTTGTGTGTGTAGTATGTAATGTGGGTACGGGAAAAGAGGGAAAGGAGGCGCCCACACAATCCCAATCTGGTATATGCACATGGGTGCTGTGGATCCCCCTCACCTCATTTTCATACGACTTTTGGTTGTGAGATATTTACACATAAATCACAATCAGGAGACACGATGAATTGTGCGCACATTGATTGCTGATTTCCCATGTCTTAACATTATAGGACATACAGTATTCACTTACGATACAAAGCCTGTAACAAATTATTTACAATTATTGTTATTTAGACTGTAAAAGTATACAGATCTATTGATGTCATATTGATACTTTAATTTGAAAACACTTAAGAACAAGCACATGTGCAAAATTTGTTTTTCTATCGGCACTGGCAGCCAAAGAGTAGTAACTGTCTTGCCTAAAGAAGCAAACTCCAGAGTTTAAAGGAGAAGTCCACTTTCAGAACGACTATTTAAAAATTATTTACTCACCCCCTTGTCATCCAAGATGTTCATGTCTTTCTTTCTTCAGTCGTTAAGAAATTATGGCTTTTGAGGAAAACATTTCAGGATTTTTCTTCATATAATGGACTTCACTGGTCCCCGAACTTCCAAAATGTAGTTTAAATGCAGCTTCAAAGAGCCAAGGAAGAAGGGTCTTATCTAGCAAAACGATCTGTCACTTTTTTCAAAAAATAAAATTTTGTATACTTTTTAAGCACAAAAGCTTGTGTAGCACAGGCTCTGGGATGGGCATCCACAATGCTAGGAATTAGTGATGGGTCATTCTTGAACGATTCTTTCATTTTGAACAAATCTTTAATGTGACTCCCGAAGAACGAGTCGTCTTGGGGAGTGATTCGTTCAGCCGCGCATGCGCAACATCCTATTAGGTTCTGTACTGGAATTAGTCTTCGGGTTTTTTGAGTCGTTCGTTCATCTTATGGGGCTGTCATGTGATGAACGAACGACTCAAACCCAAAAAGTTGTCAGATAAGAGGTGAGATGAGCTAATCATAGACTAAAGATCCAGGTAAACATTGAATTAATCTTTTCTGTTTCTTATAGCATTATAGTTTTGTCTTGTTTGTAGTATGATCAACGTTTGTGTATGCAGTAGATGTGTTAGGGAAGTAACACGTAACATTTTAATTATATTTTGCTAAAATGAATGAAATGACTTGAAAAAAGATTCACTCATTTTGCTGAACAAGACTCAAAGGTCCGAGTTGGTAAAATGATCCGAACTTCCCATCACTACTACGAATCATGTGTAAGTTCATCGTCTGTGTACTGAGTATGGCGAAAAACTCCATTTTTTTTTCTTCTACAACTTGAGAGGAGGACATTGTTGTATCCTATTGTTTGTAAACAGCGTTTACAAATTTACTTGCACTTTCTTAGTCTTTGCGCGTTCGCTTTGTAAACACTGGGTCTGTAGTACGTAGCATCGTGAATGCGCATCCCAGATCCTGTGCTACACAAGCTTTTGTTCTTAAAAAGTATACAATTTTTTTTTTCCGAAAAAAAATGACTGATTGTTTCGCTAAATAAGACCCTTCTTTCTCGGCTGGGAAGTTCAAAATCGGGGCACCAATGAAGTCCATTATACAGAGAAAAATTGTGAAACGCTTTCCTCAAAAACCATAATTTCTTCACAACTGAAGACAGAAAGACATGAACATCTTGGATGACAAGGGGGTGAGTAAATTATTTTTAAAATGTTGTTCTGGAAGTGGACTTCTCCTTTAAACCTGCCATCATATGCTATCAAATCCGTTATCTTGATTTTAGAATTTTGGGATAAAATCAGGCATTTTTATGGTGGATTTATTTACATCTAGTTTTTTGAGAGGGTCACATTCTTTTAAATTTGGATATGGATGTAATGGATGAAAAAAAAATACATTTTACATACTTGTTTTTAATGCTAGCATATTTAGTTAATGGGTAACAACTATGGACACACAATTTAATTATTTTTTCTACTAAGTACAATGTGTTGTCTGTATTTTTTAACTTTTATTCCCAAATAAAGTACATAGCCTTTTAATTATGATTTATTGGCTATTTATTTAAAATGTCATACAGGACATTTGTTTTGATTTCAAGCTTTTTTGGAAAACTGTTAAAAAGTTGTGTCAGGCAAAACATGTCACTCTGAAAATGCATAGTCTTGAAAAGAATGCTATAACTTTCAAAAATGCCATAACACTGACTTCACCTACTAATTTAACATAAAATAAAATGTTATGCACTTTTTTAATGTGACCCTGGACCACAAAACCAATCATAAGTGACAGTTTTTTTTTTAATTGATATTTACACATCATCTGAAAGCTGAATAAATAAGCTTTCCATTGATGGATTGTTAGGATAGGACAATATTTGAGATACAACTATTTGAAAAAAAAAAAAATCAAAATATTGAGAAAATCGCCTTTAAAGTTAAGCAAAATTAAGTTTTGCTATATTTACGGTAGGAAATTTACAAAATATCTTCATGGAACTTTATCATTATTTGATATCCTAATGATTTTTGCCATAAAAGAAACTTGAATGAACATCAATAATCTTGACCTATAATTTGACCTATTGTTGGCTATTGCTACAAATATACCCGTGCTACTTACGACTGGTTTTGGAAATTTACAGCACAGGTTCAAGCATGGGAAAAAAAACACTATCTAAAAAAATACCTTTTCTGCACACCAGAAATGTATTTCAAGCATTATGATTATTTTGTTTTAAAAATCAATGCATTTTAACTGTACATGAATACACTTTGATCATCCAGCCTTGGTTTCAGAAAAGTACCTGGTGTACTGGATAAAGCGTGTCCTTTGCGGAAGGTTTCCTGTCATTCATAAGCACATTCATGGTCTGCTGTTTTCGTCAGCCTTTTATTTTGTGTTCTATTTAAAATACGTTGATATCTATACATCTGCCGAAATATAAACATTAGATGACAGGGTTTTTTGTTGTTTTTTTTGTTTTTTTTACTTTTTTGTGTATACAGCACGCCTGTTACTATTTAGACACATTCACACACATGGAGCAATATCTTTCCAATTACTCAATATTGATAACAAGGAAATGTCTATTTATTTGTTTCTCCTTCACTTTTTTCCTTCTTGTTACAGGTTGTTGTGAGGAGAAGAAAAAGAAACCTCAAAAAAGCCAATTAAACAGAAGCAAAGAAAGAAGAAAAAAGGGGAGAAATAGTTGCCAAACTAAAAAAGATGAGGCCACCAAAGAAACAGAGAGGACGCTCTCCTTTATCGACAAGAGGAAAAGGAGCAAGAAAACGAGGGAGCAAACTTGAAGGACATTCACAGACAACACCTCCTGGACCTTCACACCAGAAATACACTCCATCCAAAGAAGATAGCTCTCAGGACAAACATATCAATAATAGCAACGTCCTAAACAGTGAGGGGATAAAAGAGCAAATAAGAGAAAGGACAATGGAAACATCAAAATCTGAAGAGAGTGCAGTAGTAGTGAATAAGGCAAAAAGCCCCAGGAATGTGAACACTAACAGTTTGACAGATAATACAGACTCGATCAAGATAGCCAGCAACGCACATGAAAATTCACATAGTAATAGCACAGACATCTGTAACACAAACACACAAAACTTTACTAGCACAAACAGTAAAGGTAGCAGTCAACATGCAAACAGCATTGCCAGCAATACACAAAACACAAATACTACAGCCAACAGTTTAAATAAAAATAACTCTTTGAGTGCCAACCACACTTCCACCACACCCTCCAGTCGAAAAACAGCCACTTTCAAAGCCAGGGTGCCCAAGAAGAAATACATGTATGAACATCAAGCTTCCAGTATTTCTCCCATCAGTTCAACACCTGTAGCCCAACTCTCTATTCATAGCAACCATCTAAGTTCTCCACACAACTCCATTTCTCAGAGCACAACTCCAGTGCTCAGAAATGATTTACTTAAAGCAGATATTACTAATCTGGACAATAGTGGGAATAATAGAAGAGAAATAGGTAAAATAGCAAGCACAGAAACTCCAAAAGGAGATAGAACTAAGGGAGACATGTTGAAAAGTGAGCTGCCTTCCGAAGGAGAAAAGGTGGTCCAAATGGTGGAAGTAGACGGATATGGGGAGCAAGCCCCAAATTCTGTGCGCTCATCATCCACAGACACAGCCAGCGAGCACTCTGTGGATCTGGAGGTGCTTGAGCCCTCTTGTGTGCAGCTAAATTCAGGGAACCATGTAAGAGCATCAAGAAGATTCAACCTGTCCAACAATTCAACCCTGTCTGTCCTCTTGTCCCCCAATCACACACAAATTGAGCAGGGAGGGTCTGCAACAATAGCAGAAGCACTAGCTAAGGGACTGAAAAACCAAAGGGTGCTAGCACGTAGAAGACCAAGAACTAATTTAAAGAAAGATGAGAAGCTGATCAAGGAATACGTATTTATCTGTGGTGTGGTGCGTGGCTCCAGTAGAGAGCAGTTGAATGTAGAGTTGCAGATTAATGGGGAGGGGACACTGCTGTCATATCCATTTCATACATTAGTAAGTCGCCCACACCAACCCATTGACCTCATTTTAGACGCCCCGCCCCCGGGAAATGAACTTGTGGAGGTTGGGACGCGTGTTTGTGTGCCTTATGGAGGAGATAAAGGTAAAGAGTTGTACAGAGAAGGTGTGGTTGCTCAGGTAGACTCTCATTCAGCTTGCCCCTACATGGTGCTTTTGCAGGAGGAATTAGAGCAGGAGAAAGACAGGTGCAGCAGTGAGGAGATGCAACAGACATCAAGTACAAAGACTGTATGGGTTACCCGCCAGAACTTGCGCCTCCTTGTTCCGCCATGGGACGGGGTTATGAGAGAGAAAGAACGGGAGGAGAGAGAGCACAGGGAGGAAATAGAAGTGGAGAGAGAGCTATGTCAGTTAAGTGAGGGAATGGATTTAGTAAGTGCAGGTCCTCCTAGGGAGAACTGCAGATTCCCATCTCCAGACACGGGGGTTCATCACTTTGGAAGCACACATCTTTCATCTTCCACTTCGCCAGCAGTTGTTATGGTAGCAAACAGTGTGTTTAGTCTAGCAACTAGGAGGGAGGATGACGGAACTCGGAATAGGGAAAGAGTTAGAGAAAGAGAACACGAGCGAAAGCAACTGCAGACTCCAGAGGTGGACATGGAGGTCTTGCGGCTTAACATGGCACCACTCAGAGATGGTGGAGGACACGTAGTCTCAGGTGGACCAAAAGCAGGTGTGCCTAATCAGCACAGACAAATTCTTTCCAAACCCCCTGGGTATCCAAGTCCCATTACAGTGGTGCGAGGCATCTCCGGGACTTCTTTAGGAAGCCCACAGCCCACCCCTTCACCTGCAGTTTTAGGGTCTGATGGGGGGATCTCTCACCCTATGCCACCCTCGGTGCCTCCTTCCCCCAGCTCCAGGGGTTCTCTGACACCTCTGGAAAAGACTCCTACACCTTCACAGACCTCCACCCCAATTCCAGGGAGTTCTGCCTCTTCGTCTGCTTCTTCCTCACGATCAAGGACACCATTGTCAGCTGCCCAACAGAAATACAAGAAAGGTGACGTGGTTTGTACACCTAATGGAATCCGTAAGAAGTTCAATGGGAAGCAGTGGCGCCGCTTGTGTTCACGAGAAGGCTGCATGAAAGAGTCCCAGCGTCGTGGCTACTGCTCTCGTCACCTCTCCATGCGTACCAAAGAAATGGAGGGAGCAGTGGGAGAGAGAGGGAGTGGAGGAGGTGGAGAGAGTAGCTCAGGGACTGTGACACCTTCAGATCTCCGGGGTCGTGCTAGCAGTGAATTTGACTGGGATGAGACTTCTCGCGACAGTAGTGAGACGAGTAGCCGAGGTACGGACTCTCGTCCACGTCTTGGCTTGCCATCACTGCTTCCTCAAGATTTCTCTCGGTTTGACTTTGACGAATGTGAGGCTGCAACTATGCTGGTATCCCTGGGCTCCAGGTCTGTAACACCCTCATTCTCACCGATTTCAAATCAGTCGCCATTCTCACCTACACCTTCCCCATCAGCTTCGCCACTTTTTGGCTTCCACCCTGCAAGTTTCAGTCCTATTACTGCCTCTCCAGTCTTGCCTCCTCGGCGCCACAAACACCCCAGTGGAACCAACAGTGGTGTCTCAAAACATGGAACAGGAGGCACAGAGAGGGAGAAAGACAGACACTTGTCTGGTATTGTGCCATCCTTCCACACCAATCTAACATTCACTGTACCTATGAGCCCAGGCAAACGCAGGACGGATGCCCCACCTCCCCCAGTTCCACTGTCGCAGGAATATGGCAAACCTGATCAGGAACGGGAAAGCTGTCGTGACCCTTCTCTCGTAACAAATCTCTGCATTATCTCTCCTCAGACCACTACTGTCACTCACCCCCAAAGACTGCCTTCTACCACTGCCTCTTCCCCACCTGCTTCTCCCCTAAGCTTAGAATCAGGTTCACAATGTACAGTCTCCCAGCAGCCTTTGAGAGACTCTCCAGTAATAGTGAGAAATCCGGAGGTTCCTTTAATAAAGTTTACAGAACTCCCACTGGCTAGAGTTGCAGAGGTGGACAGGACCAGTTCCACAGAAAACAGCCAAACTGGTGTACATTCGGAGACAGGACTCCAGGTTCCTGTTCCAATTAACGCTGCTTCCACTAATGGATCTGTCTTACTGCAGAATCCCACCTCAACTCTTGTTCTAGTGTCTACTACCTCTTCCATTCCAAACCTAACCCCTGCAGGTCTACCTACGCAATCCAGCGCCACCTTAGCCTGCATATCAGTGCCTAGCCCTGTCCCAGGGCCTGGTCTCATTGGTGCGGGTGATGGAGGGGGGCAAGATAAGAATGGCCAAGTGACACTGCAGCAGCCTGTCCCTTGTCACCCAGCTCCTACTGCCCTGTTGCCGCTCATACTTCCCACAGAGACCTTGCATCCCGTGCCATGCAAAGACATCATCATGGGGCGACCTGGAACTGGTAAGAGAATTCTATATTTACATTTAATGCTAACACCAATGTTTAAGTTGTGATTCCCTGGACAGATGTTATTTTGCTTTAATTACATAATAACAGAAGAGAAGATGCCATGTTAGACAATGAAAATTTATGGAATAAGGATGCACTATTATTTGTCAATTTTGTCCATGCACACAAAATGTCAAAACAGATTGAATATCATTTTTAAAATGTGTTTTAGAAGACTGTACCACAAATATCAAATTTAGATCATTAAACAAATGTAGCAAAGTTATTCATTTAATTACATTGTTTTCAATGGAAAAATGGTAACATTGCTCTTCTTTAAGTTATGCAACTGTTTAGTAACAAAACTATTTTACTGAGTAAAGGGCTAGTTCACTCCTGAATTAAAAGTCATCCAAGATGTTCATGTCTTCCTTTCATCAGTCGAAAAAAAAAAGGTTTTTGAGAAAAACATTCCAGGATTTTTCTCCATATAGTGGACTTCAATGGGGATCAGTGGGCTGAAGGTCCAAATTGCAGTTTCAGTGCAGCTTTCAAGGGCTCTACATGGTATCAGCCGAGGAGTAAGGGTCTTATCTAGCAAAACGATTAGTCATTTTCTAAAAAAATGATATACTATTTAACTACAAATGCTCATCTTGCATTAGCTCTGCGATGTGCGTCTGTGACTTCACACATTATGTAATCACATTGGAAAGGTGACGCACGGTTGGATCTTAATCTGTGTACTCCGGTTCAAAAGGGTAGGGTAGTTTGAAAAACTCCATCTCATTTTCTCCGCCAACTTCTAAATCGTCCGACATTTTTTTACCTTTTTTTGTAAAGGGTGTTTGACTTTTTTTGCATGTTCGCTTTGTAAACACTGGGTCAGTACTTCCTCCTACGTCACGCATGACGCGTGAAGTTGGGGACGCAGAGCTAATGCAAGACGAGCATTTGTGGTTGAAAAGTATATAAAAGAACCTTATTCCTCAGATGAGATCATTTGAAGCTGCACTGAAACTGCAATTTGGACCTTCACCCCATTGAAGTCCACATATGACGAAAAATCCTGGAACGTTTTCCTCAAAAACCTTCAACTAAAGAAAGACAGACATGAACATCTTGGATGACAAGTATTTTTTGAAGTAAAATTAAGGGACAGTTTACTTAAAAATGTAAATTCTTTCATCTTTTGCTCAGCCTCATGTTGTTCCAAACCTGTATGACTCTCCATCTTCTGTGGAACATAAAGAAATATATTTTGTGAAATGTCTTAACATTTTTTTTATATCCTCGTTTGTGTTCCTCAGAAGAAAGAAAATCATACAGATTTAAAATGATAAGACAGTAAAATAATTTTTATTTCTGGGTGAACTATCCCTTGAAGTTATTGAAAATAATATAGTTATGAAAGACAAAAACCAAACATTCACCAATACTGTGGTATAAGATTAATGTAATGTTGGGACTGAAAACAAAATCACTTTGAGCACTGAAAACACATCAAACAATCTAGAATTCTGATGTTTTACACATTAAACATTCATTCTCATTCTCTAAAGTATAAAACATGGCTGTCTGAAATACATTTGGATTTTGAGTGGTTACTGATCACATTTTGCAAAATGGTTTATATGATGACCAAACTGTGTAACTGTATAATGAATTATTGTCCCAGGCAACCAATTATCTACATAACTGTGCTAGTTTCACTCTGCAAAATCTTTCTTATACATAAACATAATTTCAGCTCTGTCAGTTTTTTTGCAATGACTGGCTAACTGTACTTTATTCCTCATGTAATATATTTATATATGTATCATATTGATGTTTCACTGGTTCATGTCTAAAAACTCAGGTTCAACAAAAAAGCATTGTTTTTTCCATTTGTAAGCAGACATGAATTGGAAATTAATTAAAAGAGCCCTGTCATGACAAAACAGTGTATATCTGAATAAAAATCAGGATATTTATGCTTATCCAGGCACTAACCAATTCTTTGTAATAATTATATTTCAAAACTCAAAAATATGCAGCTAAAATATATTTAGTTTTATTATACTTATTTAAAAAAAATGATAATTATGCTTGAACTATGCTGTTTGCATAAATTATTTGTATTGTTAAAAAGAGGGTCCTGCTTCAGTTTTTCAAAAATGTACACATTATTTTGCAGTATTTTTCACCAACAACATTTTAACATTTAACAGTTTCTGCTGATGAAAAGCAGTCCCACAACATGCTCTTCCCATCACCATTTCTCACATGGTGTCATTTTAATTGTGGGTGATGTTAGATTTGCACCACATATATGGCTTCAAAATCTGTCTTAAAAGCTCTGTCTTGGTCTCATTTCACCACAAAATCTTTTTGCACTTAGCACTGGGTCTATATATATATATATATATATATATATATATTACATACAGACTAGGGCTATGCTAAGATACTGATATTTTGATCCCGTTCTTAGCTACAGAATTAGTGTACTGCAGCTAGTATAAAAGTAATTGTTGGCCTCTCTGTGGCTTTTTTTTACAAGTGTTCTTGTGTGTGCTAAGAATGTGGAGGTACAGTCTTTTGTAGACAGTTTTTGATGTAACTTCCTGATAATTCAACCCACAGCACACATTGGGAAATTAAGACACTTGTATTTACCCTTTCCCTAAATTATGCATTTGTTTTATTTTAGCTCTGACTTGTGCTCTTTAGTCTATTTTCACAGCTGTATTTCAGATTCTTAAATTACATGACCTTCTTCTTTTTTTGTTCAGGAAATATAGAAGTTATTTCAGTGATTCACATGTAAGAACCAACACAATTTTGACCTTATTAGGGCAAGTGTTTTTGTGATCACACATGCATCACAAAGACCAAATATATGTTCTAAATTTAATGCCACATCAAAAGTACAGTTTCTCAGTTTTCAGTGCTTGTAAATTGTAAATCTCAGAGGTGATATATGGAGAATTACATTTCTTCATATTTCATTGAATTTACAATTGAATAAAATAAAAAGTTGTGCTTGGAAACAGTAATAGTAGATATCAAGATATATCTATATCTTAATTTTCTCTTAAAATTAAGCTGTTTACTTTCAGGAGTGAATGCTTTGGCATTAAAAGCAGTGGTATTCTGTTTTTTGCAGTGTGGTTGTAATCATCAGCTGCTGTAATGGTGGGTTCGATTAGATGTTGCGCAGGTCATTGCACTTGCAGTGCTGATTTTAGCACAATATTCAAAACATGCTCATTACATGTTCACTGAAAGTGAAGCAAAGTGACAAAGAACTGAATTGAAAGAGGCAAAGACTGAACTAAAATGTTTATGAATTATGTGTTCAGTTGTGTATGTGCTATGTATGCGTGTGGTAAGGAATGAGAGAATGTTGTTTAATGTGTGCTTTTATGCTAGTGTAATAAAAAAGTCTTCATAGTGTATTCATGCATATATCTAATTATGTGTGGTGTTTGTGATTTAGCTGTGATCAAGTGTGTGTATGGTGTGATAGAAGGAAATGGAGTGTGTGTTGTGAAATGACAAGAGGGCATTTGTAAAAATTTAGGCCTGATCTCGTAGGCCTGCCTTGACACGCAAGCTTGTGAGAAGGACGTTAACGCAGAGACAGACACACACGCACAGTCTATATAAAAAAATAGCAGAAAAACATAGAGTCTACCCAAAAGTTGATTTGCTTTTGTTGTTTTAACGTAATTTTGTATTGCTGCTCAGTTTTGATAGCTAACCTATGTGGTTAACCTACAGAAAATTATAAGCATTATAGAAGACTAATACTCTGAAATGTAATTATTGAAAAGTACATTTTAAATACTGATCTCAAATTATTTTTATCTTCATTAATAATATCTTACAGCATGTTATTGTATTCTGATAACTGAGGAAACGCACAGACTTTTATTTACTAATATACTTAACTTTTATAAATACTTTTATATACACTAAAATATACTAAGCTTTTTCCTTCAGCTGATGAGCACATATAAATTTATATTTCGTGATGCTGCTCATGTTAATGATAATGTGTCATCTTTCATATATTGAAATTATATATATATATATATATATAATTCAGACTTTTCTGACTAAAGACTCAGCAGATATTTCACTTCTTAAAGTAGAATGTTATTTTGTTTTTTTGTTTTATCTGCTCTCTGTGTGTGTGGTACTGGTATTCCTTACATTATAATGTCCCCACAAGAATAATACTACCAGTACATTTTGACCTTGTGGGGACATTTATTAGTCCCCATGAGGAAAACAGCTTATATATTAAGTTTTTATTAAGTAAAATTAAGTAAAAATGAGGAAAGTTTACTGTGAGAGGTAGGTTTAGGGTTAGGGTTAGAGTAAGGGGATAGAAAATACAGTTTGTACAGTATAAAAACCATTATGGAATGTCCCAGCATGCGTGTGTGTGTGTATATGTGTATATGTGTGTGTTTTTACCTACTCAACCGTAATTTGGGGCAAACTTGTACCCAGATGTAGCTAAAACTAAAACCTCTTTTTTTGTCTTAATGTAGAAATGCATAAAGTTTTCTGTTAGGATTACCGTAAAGATGTGGGTTAGGTTTAGGTTGTAGCAGTATGTAAAAACAACAAAAGTCTATAGGATGTCTCTATTTAGATATCTTTACTTAAATGTGTGTGTGGTCCTGGTATTCCTTACGTTATATTTTAATGTCCCCACAAGAATAATAATATCAGTAAAAATACCAGTAAATTTTTACATTGTGGGGACATTTTTAGTCACCATGAGGACAGCTTATAAATCATATAAAATTAAGTTTTTTGAAAATTTGAAAATGAGGAAAGTTTCCTGTGAGGGGTAGATTTAGGGTTAGGGTTAGAGTAAGGGGATACAGTTACAGAGAAAATACAGTTTGTACAGTATAAAAAAAAATATGGAAAGTCCCAGTGTGTGTGTGTGTGTGTGTTTGTATCTACTCAACCATATTTTGGGCCAAATTTGTACCCAGATGTGAAATAAATCCTTTTTTTTTTCCTTAATGTACAAATGCACAAAGTATTAGCGTAATGATGTGGGTTAGGTTTAGTATTTATAACTAGCTGTATGAAAAAACAAAAGTCTGTAGGATGTCTCTATTTAGATAGCTTTACTTAAATGTGTGTGTGTGTTCCTGGTATTGCTTATATTATATTGTAATGTCCCCACAAGGATAATAATATCAGTAATAATACCAGTAAATTTTGACATTGAGGGGACATTTTTAGTCACCATGAGGAAAGTTTCCTGTGAGGGGTAGGTTTAAGGTTTAGGGTTAGAGTAAGGGGATAAAAAATACAGTTTGTACAGTATAAAAACTATTATGGTATATCCCAATGTGTGTGTGTGTGTGTGTTTGTAAAATATATACCAAGATGTGAGCTAAAACTAAAACCTCTTTTTTTTTCTAAGTTTTCTGTTAGAATTAGTGTAAGTGTATAGGATGCCTTGATTTAGATACCTTTACTTAAACGTGTGTGTGTGGGGGGGGGTATTCCTTACGCTATAATGTCCTCACAAGGATATTAAATATCAGTAAATTTTAACCTTGTGGGGTTATTTTTTTTTAAATAACAGAATATTTTTTTTTTGCAAATCTAAAATGTTTCCAGTGAGGGGTAGGTTTAGGGTTACGGTATGATGGGGACAGAAAATGCAGTTTGTACAGTATAAAAACCATTATGGAATGTCCCAGCATGTGTGTGTGTGTTTGTACCTACTCAACCATATTTTGGGGCAAATTTGTACCCAGATGTGAGCTAAATCTATGTAATCTACTTAAACGTGTGTGTGTGTGTGTGTGTGTTCCTGGTATTCCTTATATTATATTGTAATGTCCTCACAAGGATAATAATATCAGTAATAATACCAGTAAATTTTGACAGTGTAGGGACAGTTTTTAGTCCCCATGAGGAAAACAGCTTATAAATCATATAGAATGAAATTTTTTTGAACATCTAATAATGCAGAAAGTTTCCTGTGAGGGTTAGGGTTACTGTACGGGGATAGAAAATACAGTTTGTACAGTATAAAAACCATTATGGAATGTCTCAGTGTGTGTGTGTGTGTCTAACATTTTTTGGTCCCCATGGGGTTAAACAGCTTATAAATCATACTGAATTAAGTTTTTAGAAAATTTAAAAATGCAGAAAGAGGGGTAGGTTTAAGGTTAGGGTTACAATACAGGGATAGAAAATAGTTATATAAAACCGTTATGGAATGTCCCAACATGTGTGTGTGTGTGTGTGTGTGTGTGTGTGTGTGTGTGTGTTTACTCAACCATATTATGGGGCACATTTGTACCCAGATGTGAGCTAAATCCAAAACTTCTTTTTTTTCTTAATGTATAAATGCAGAACATTTTCAGTTAGGATTAGAGTAAGGATGAGGGTTAGGTTAAGGTTGTAGCATTTATAGCTATATTTAAAAACAACTGAACTCTATTGGATGTCTCTATTTAGATAGTTTTACGTAAGTGTGTGTGTTTATGTTCTTATTTCAGATGTGTTTACTGAATGAAGGTGGATGTTTAGCATTAAACCCACGTCTGGTCCATATATGTATATGTTGTCCTAGCTATATATCTGTTATATATTGTATGCAACACTGTTTAGGCTAATTTATTTCACAAGTGAAATTACTATCAATTTGTTTTTGGACAAAATACTCTAATGCAGTTTACAAACCCGTCACTGCATCATAAATAAAGAGGTCATATTTTTCAGTTGTTGTTATTAGCTTAAAGGACGCCTAAAAATAAATTTAGACGACTGGTTTTGAGGGCACTCAGGGATCATGTTTGAATACAGTAATTATGATGCACAAAACTTTTTTAAGAGAGAAGAAATACCATTCACATACATTGTGAGCCTCAAGTGAAAAGTTGTTTAAATATACTACTTACTAAAAATATTACTTATATATCAGCGAGAAAATATCTTCACATCAAAGCGTTTGAATCACTGAACGCCAGAATTGGCAGTCTGTTTTCAGCTGTCATTTACTATGGCAATGATTCCAAACATTCTGTGTTTCATTTAATCCACACCCTCTGCAAACACAGATGCACTACTCACTACAGCCGTCACAAATACTAACAATATGCATGTCTTTTTCTGTTGCTATCTGTTGCTAAAACTATACTATAACACTGTATCTAAAAGAAGTTAACATCAGATTTATGCTGCAAATTTTAAACTGATAAAAGAGACCTCTGTTAAATATATTCAGCACCATCCTCAAACTTCAACTCATCACTTTAATTACACGTATTGCAGGCTGTGTGATTTTATTTTGGTCTATAGTATAATTTTGTCCGTATTTGATACTGCGTTTCCGATAGCTCTCTGCCTCAGTAGCGCATAGGACGTGATCTCTTCCATTTATGTGCTGAGTTCTGAGTCGCCATCTGTCGTATAGTCCAACTCTGCAATGTTTATCACTTATATGCTTGAACGGCGTCTCGCTTTTCATCATGTCTGTACTCATAATGTCAATTTAATTCTCTTTATATTTTATTTCCATTCACCCACTTATTTGTGTCAGAGTTTCTACTGTTTTTCCCTCACCTATTTCTCGCTCTGTCTTTCTCTCTCTGGTGCAGTGCAGAAGTCTCTGTTTCTCTGATCACAGAGCGTTCCCGGGAATGCCAGCCATTCCCTTTATGTAGGAGATTTCTTACAAACATGTAGATATTTATAGAAATTACAGCACATACTTTTTCACTGCTGTATTTTGTGCTTTCATATTCAACATTTTAGTTCACGCCAGCGTTCGTTGAATGTTTGATTTCTATGTTATATCTCAGGGGAGATCACAGGATCTAAAAATGTATTCTCGTACGACTCTTGCACATACATTCACATAAAAGCCCCCGTCTCTTGCTGTAATCTCTCCTTCACTCAATTCTGTGTCTGCTGTGATCGCCTTGGTTTTTTTTCATAGGGCAGTGCTGCCTCCTTGTGAGTAGAGTGTGCCATTACAGGCTTTAAAGAGACGTACCTGCATAGAGTTTCGTAACTACCTTTCTTAAATTTGTGCTGCATTTCATAGACCTGCACCTAGTCTATTAGAGCAGTGCTAAAAATGTTCTAAGTGAGTGTAAGTGGATCAACAGACGTTAATCCAACATGACAGATTTTTGGTTAGCCATCATTTTTCATGTCTTTCCCCCTCCATATGTCCTTTGGAAAAGAGCTGGAATGCCTGTACTGGCAGATGGCAGCAGTGATATAAATATCTTACAAAAGGGCAGTGTGTGTGCGTGGAGATGGTCAGTGGTCACCAAAGTGGCATGGGTAACAGTACCCATAAAGCTGTTGCCATGGAAACAGGGAGTGGGCTTTTTGAGATTGTGTTTTAATCACGTAAAAACAATGATTGGATAGGAGGCACAGAACGGTTTTGGAGCAGTGTTAACCCTCAACCATACAGAGCTTTAGCCATCTCTGTATCGCTCACAGCTGACTAACTGCTGATTCAAGATATTTTGTTGTTTTATTTTTCATGTATTTAGCTATGTCCATATTACTAAATTTACAAGTACTAAGTGATGTTAGATTTCGCCGTGTGTCATTCTCAATGGAATCGGGCTGGAAAGAGTTAAAAACTTGTTTACTATAATCACAGTCTGAGCTGGAGGCTCTCGGCCTCACCTCATTGGCTGTTGCCAGGAGCTCACCGCAAGCCCACTGGCTGAGAGAGTGAGTAGCCCCTCCCATAGGTCTGACATTGTGTTATATAGAGGAGCAATGTCTCTTGATAACACATTCTTACTTCAGTTCGATTTGCATGGATTTCAGTACACCAGTTGAGAGTGTGTAAATCTGTTCCCACATAATCACGTTTTCTATCATCGGTTCTTATTTCTTCAACTATTTATAGACTGTCTCTCCTCTCCTGACGTTCGATTACCATCTTCCCACATACAGCGAGCGAGGCCCTGTTTTCACAACTTTCACAACTCCCTCCTCCCCTCGTCTCCATAGAATGACTCTTGTTCTATTTTTATTCGCCTGACTTGCACAGTTTCCCCTTCCCACCCATTTTCCCTCTCTTTTCTCAAACATTCCACACCACTTTTTTTTTCATCCACTCTTGAGTGTCTTTCTGGTATATAAGTAATGTGTACTTTTCATGCATAAATGCATTAATGTTATGTGTTTGTGTGGAAAATGTTGCTGCATTTACGCTTACGGTTTCTCTGTAGGTTTTCTCCCTCACACACAAATCTTTCTCATTGTAGCGTGACTGTTTGTGAAGGGACTGGCTGATACTGGGCACAAGGCCAGTACCCCTCTGCCCCATACAAACAAACCAGCCACTGAACTCGGCACACACACATAAACCTACACACAGGCACGCTGACATTCATAGGCGCCATGAGAGTTGTACACACTGATAATGGTGTTTTGGACAGTCACCTTTGCCTGTGACATAACCACTATCAGCCGATTCGCTGGTCAATGTCCTGACGGCAGTAACAGTGGTCACCAGGTTTAATCTCTGACCTATTTTTACTGCACTCAACCAAAACAAAATTTGCTGCGCTAGTAAGTTAGTAACATTAAACAAATAGTAAAAGATGGGGGGAAACATGTTACGTGAAGAATTTTTCTCCACCTTTCTTCTCTCTCTTTTTAAATTGCCTTAGATTATAACTGGTTTACATAATGTTTGTGACGTTTGTACAGCTGTATGGTCTCCAAGAAAAAACCCTGCCCACTGTCAAATCTTATTTGTGCTAGACATTAAAAACCAAAGCCATACTCTTACCCTTACTTACCACTCCAGAGAACTGGTATAGCAGAGTGGTATATGTGTTCAATTCACACAAGCAAGAGCAATGTAGCGCATGGAAGTGAATCAGCTGTCCATCAGCACAACTGCGAGTGTGATATTGCTTTTATACAACAGCTCCATAAGCTCCATTAAATAAATTAATATCAAACGACTTTCATTTCAGACAAAATCGGGCAGTTCCCTTACATAAAAGAAGCCAAATCATCAAGCTTTGTGCATCACCAAACACCGCACAGACAGAAAGCGTGTCTGGAACACTCAATGAACAGCAGAGTGATACAAACCGTTACACTAAACATCACTCTTGAAACGCAGCTCAGCCAATCAAATTCGAAGACTGGAACAAACTGTTGTATAATGCTTACTACAGTGTTTTTGAAGTGAGGGTGGAACATGTGTGAAGCGTATTGCTACAGTAGACTTTATTGTACTGGTATTGAGATCAGGGTTGCCAGGTTTTCACAACAAAACCCACCCAATTGCTACTCACAGCTAGCCCAATCGGGTTACAGGGGTTTCCCTCGATTAAAAAAAAAAAGCATTTGGAAGGGTAAAATACAAGTTTTTTGGTGAGGTTCCCATGCTAAAATTTGCATTCCAGGGGATAATTGTCATGTTTGTGGGGTCGCTTCAACCCACAGACATGAAAAACAACCCTTGGCAATAGTGTTAAAGAAGCTCAATTCCGCGGGAAAACCGCAGACTTGTCAACACTGATTGAGATCAGTCTGCATTTGCTGATTAAGCTGTCATATTTTGACACCTTGACTGCAGATGTGGACTTAGTGTGCGAGGAAGTGGACATGTTACACAGACAGTGTAAAGTAAAAAGCGATTTTACGGCCAAATTTAAATTGAGTGTATTTTAATTACTTAAAATAAGTTTTTATTTATTTAACGTGGATAAGTAAAATAACAGTAGAAGGTTTTCACTTACGTCACGTTTTGGTCAGTTACCTGGATGCGTGGCCATATTGGAGATACTCGAATGTAAACAACTGCATGGATTGCACGGTTAATGTACTACTGAATACGTTGTTCTGCTAATTTATTCTGTCTAAACCACAGAAAAAACACGTGGAAGCTGCTAAATCATATAGACAGGGACTTATTAACTTTAGTTTGTCGAAACATTGCACAATTTCCTGCTTACTAGGTGGTAAAGATACGTATGAGCAGTATTAATCAAGATATTAGCCTAATATTTCACATACCTGACCGGAAATGATAAGAACAAACACGAATGTTGTCAAGATTCTTGCCCTGGAAATCCTAATTAACTTTGGCCAACCACAAACGCCTTTCTTTGATTTATTGTAACTTTTGTCAGTTTATAGTACTCCAAATGTTTTCCCGGTCTGACCGATTAGTATAGCCCAAAATATGATTATAATTGAAATCAGCAAAATATGCAAGTTCGTTCAGTTCAGTGGCGTTGTTTACATTCAGTGCCACCAATATGGCTAATGGATGACGCGTCGTGAAAACCTTCTACGATTTGGTCAGATACCTGGATGTGCGGCCATACTGGAGATACTCAGATGTAATCAACAGCATGAATTGCACAGTTAATGTACTACTGAATACACTGTTCTGCTAATTTATCCTGTCTAAACCACGGAAAAAAACATGTGGAAGCTGCTAAATCATACAGAGAAGCACTTAGTAAGCAGGAAAGGGCGCAATTTTTGGACAAACTAAAGTTAATAGGTGATAAAGATACATACGAGCAGTATTCATTAAGATATTAGCCTAATATTTCACCTATCTGACCGGAAATGATAAGAACAAACACAAATGTTGTCAAGATTCTTGCTTTGGAAATCCTGCTTTAGTTTGGCCAAACACAAATGCCTTTTGTTCCTCAGACAGTTTTTTGCACTCTTTTCATTGATGTCCAAATGTTTTTCCCGGTCTGACCGATTAGTACAGCCTAAAACATGACTATAACTGACCATTTTCAGCAGCAAAATATGCGAGTTTCATTCTGTTCAGTGGCATTGTTTACATTAATTGCCGCCAGTATGGCTGATTGATGATGCGTCGTGAAAACAGGCTATTTGTCTGTTTGTAAAGTTCTATGAAATAAATGTAATAGGTGTGTGTTTTTGGCACCCTCTTTTTTAAAATGCCCACATTACATTTTAACTTACGTTTTGAAGGGAGAGGTTTGTCCAGCTGATGTGAGGATTCATGTCACCTGCCTTTAATTTGTCCTAAAATGATACATTCGTTGTAACCCATAATAAACCAAACCCTGCAATATATATAATACCTGTTATGACACGCTGTGATTCTTTGCCCATTAGAGTAGCGCGGTAGCTTCAACGTCACAGTGAGACCAACTATCACGAGAGCCCACGTAAAGTTATGCCCCAGATTCTGTCGTGTTAAATATTTATTAGCTCGTTTTTCAGTCGCGTCCAGTGAGAAGCCGAAAGCCAAATCCGGATTTGCATATGACTGACATTCCAACGCACGCTCCCACCAATCAGCGTGTCGGATTGTCTTACGATAGGTTGCGTCGTAGACCAATCTAAGAAAGCATTCGGAGAGTAAAAGGCGGGTCACGGGCTGGGCGAGGTTGACACGCTGATAGAACGAAAGAGGGCAGCCTACTATACAACAGGAGGAAGAGGGAGGGAAAGAGAAAGAAAGAACGGCTTTGCGAAGCGAGAGAGGAGAGCGAAATCGAGGGAAGAGTCGTGGCCAATTCAGTGATGTTATGAGACAACGACTTCTTTACTACGAACGCCTACGGAGCGAGCGGAGAGGAGCGCGTAACGTTAATCGGCCGACGCGGATCGGAAAGTGACCCCGCTGCAGGAGAACCGCACTGGACTTTAGGGGCTGTTATTACAATTCAGACCCGTCATTTCATCACAACAGCACTGCGCCGGATCATCTCGGTCCAGCTTTTCTTCCCTGTTTTGTATTTCCCCGCCGTTGCCCGTAGCGGGTTAGGGCACGGCGGAGTTTGACCGTTTCGCGCAATCATCTCTTAGTGGATTTCTTACGAGTTTGGCGATTGAGCCGAAGGCGAGGAGTTTACTGCACGATTAGCCTTTTGGATGAGACTCTTTGGGGCTGGGGTGTGCGCGAGGGAGGGGGTGTCGGAGCAGGCATTTAAAACGAGAAGTCGCTGCAACTAGAATTCGTGCGTCCTTTTTTAAGCCTGAACGAGATCAAAATAAAACTGTGGTGAAAGGAGAGCGGGACAAAACGATGCTTTCTGTCTTTAGGGATAGAGGATCAGCGTGCGGTTGTACAATCCATAGTGGTTTCGTTTTCTTTGACATGATATGAGATGCTGCTATCATACTGGATCTAGTGAAAAGTACAATTGTGTGTGGTAGAGTAGTATTTACAGCAAAACATAGAGCATTTTAATGACAGGAGGATTAGTTAAACGGTTTTTTACTAACGTAATTACAACAGTGCTACTACAGTGTAACTAATGATTGTTGGTCTGGAACACTGCACAGGTGTTGTCTTTCTTACTCGAGACCCCTGGCTTTGGTAGTTTCTCCCAGCCAGACGCGGTCGTCTCTTCCCCTTTTTAAAAATCGGGTGTTTTCCGTGTAGTGCTGCTAACTACAGTTTTGCGGCGTGACATGAGGACAGGTTCTGTTGTAGTGCCCGGCGGTGCGGATGCGAGACCAGGGGCGTTCCCGAGGGGACGGACTCATCTGGAACTGTGCTGCTGAAACCAGGTCCAGATCTCCCGAATGCAGCCCCTAAACCAAAGTAGCAGTACAAAATGAGTCCGGTTACTGCTTGTGCACTGGGCAGGATGTAATTATGCGTTTGTCAATCAGAGATTGAGTTGAGATCAGATGTGAAACAGGATGTGCACTGACAACCAGAGAGAATAATAGTGACCACGTGAAAAAGACAGATGTGTATTACATGTGGCCTTTTATTCTTAAGCATTTGATACGTATCATTTCCCCGCCTGAGATTGCATTTCGTTAATCTTTTTAATAAAAAATCGCTTCCGTTGTGTGTCGCAACCCAAAGAATAAATTACACTCGTACTGCGGGTGTGCATAGTAGCACCATGACCATGCTAACCTGCTAATCTGGCAGATTCGGGCTTCCCATTTTCACGACGATTTACCGTTTTCACGCGTTAGGCATCGCTTATTTGATACCCGCAGTGCTCTTTGATTTTTATAGCCGTATTTAAAAGTTTTTTATTGCCAAACTAGTTATTAATCGTGATATTATACATGTAAATCCCCGTGGGCTGAGGTGAGCTCAGGTCGCTGACTGTTGCACTACTCGAGCCCGAGGATGACCGAGAGGCCTACTTAACCCCTTCATCCCCGCAGCTATCTGTCAATGTAAACAAGCTCAGACGAGGAGGGGGCAAACAGGACCAAAAATAAACTACATCATCCAAATAAAACCAAACCCGTTTCCGCATTTCGAACCTCAGCAGTGTGCATACTAGTAACTGTGTTTACGACAGTGTTTTAACGCCAAGATCGTCATTTGTTATTATCTGCGCGTTCCTGAAGGTGGAACGGCGCTTTACGCTCTTCTGTGCGGTACCTGATAGCACGCTGTCATCATTTTTACTACAATATGATCTGGTGTCTGAGCCAGGAAATCTGAGAATACAGAAAGACGTGATTCTGAACTAAAGATCAGTGTGACTGAACGACGGCATGTCATTACCAAGAACATTTGGTACCAACGTGAAGAAACTCCAGTAGACGGATGCTGGCAGCATCGATTATGGCCGCTTATTTTCATCGCTGGACTCAACAACATCACCTGTCTGGGAACAGCATCATGTGGATATTTCATTTTTAATCGCAAGGACTTGTTTTACTTTATATCAGATGAACGTTTGAATCAGCACCTCTATTTAATAGTACATGTTTGTGAAGTTTTTTAGTAAAAAAAAGTATTTCAAGCCTCTTACTCAACCATGTTTTCATCGGAAAGCCCGCAGTATCTTCGCCAAGGACTCAGCATGTTTGGTCAGTCATTATTACTCAACGTGTCTGATGTTGTTTTTCTCCATAGCAGGACTTTTCCTGCTGAAATACAGTATCTCTATGTAGTTTTAACTGCAGCAGAAAATAACTGCACGAACAGCCTGTTCCTGAATCATGTTGTTTTAGAAATGATTGTTTGGCGCCAAATACTGCCTGCTTAATATCAGCCGGGAACAATATGTTCATGCACTTACTGTACGTCTTCGTTAATCTGTTTTCGTGATGTGAAACAATATTTGTGCTGCAGCAACACGAGTTTACTTTTATAATATTCAAATATTCATGCTGGTTTAATAACAAATAGCTTTCATAAATAAGGTTTCTGTTAAAGATGCAAAATGTTTTGATCTGGTATTCATGCCCTCCCTCTTTTTGTCCGTTTTCATGCCTGTTTGGTATTTATTTTGATATCATAGAGGGTGATAATTATAAATAATTACTGTGACTGCATATGCATCTAGTCATTTGTATGGCTCATCAGGCTGTGATTTTGGTGTTGATATTGAGTTATTACTTGGTGTTAATACTGGCTAGAATGAATGCTCTTTTATTTTCTCCCGTAGTGTGGACTAATGTTGAGCCCAGATCGGTTCCAGTGTTTCCTTGGCATTCATTGGTCCCTTTCCTGGCACCCACCCAATCAGATCCATCGGCTCAACCTGGTGAGGGCCAACAAACTGTCAGTCATCCGCAGACAGCTTCTCTAAAGAAAGGTAATTTAGCTCATACAGGCATTTGTCTGAAACCAAAATTAGCTTGAAATCATCTAGAGGTTATTAAAAAATACTTACGGTTGACATTAAATAAATTTGGAAGCATGTTTCCCGGGATATCCCGGATGCTGTTATGCATTTGGCCTCTCCTGTCACATCTGCAGTGACTCTCTGTAACTCTAGCCTCTGTAATTTAGCCATTACCCAGTGCAGCGATTGACCTCAGAGGTTGCCAGATTGAAGGGATTCATTTAAGATGTTGTAATGAATAACCTGTCTTTCTCTCTCAGAGTCTCAGAGCGGGTCAGTGCTGAAGGAGATTATAGAGGGAGCACCTAACCCTTCCTCACGCCCCGCTCCCTCCGCTGACGAACTGCCCCCGGAGAGAGAGAAGGATGCGGAGCGAGAGAGACCTGACAGTGAAACAGAAAGTGACGTGGATGATCCGTGAGTGGTCCAGTGTGTGTGTGTGTGTGTGTGTGTGATGCGTCATTTTCTGTTCGAATGTGTTTTGTAGCTGGTGTGTGGAAAGAGCTGCATAATGGCACCACAAAGACAGAGAGAACAAAAGCATTCCACTTTCTCCTCTGTCTGTGTATGAATGACAGCAGCAAACCAGAGGCAGTTTACATTAATGAACTGTCATCTGAATACACTTCCCTCACTTGTTTTTCTCTCTCCCTTATGAATCACGTGTAAAATTCAGCTCGCTTTATAATCATCAAGTCATCTAGTACAGTTCCTGCTAAATGTGCTCTGCACATTAAGCTTATTGTGTTATCTTCACATTAAGGTGTTATTGACATTTGTGAAGCATCCATCCCTTTAATACTGTACAGACGTGTTAAAGCTCTGTGCTTTCTGTTTTGGCGGTGGGCTGCAAAGCAGTAGCTCATCGACACAGTGCATTGCAGTTTTCAGTAATTGGCTCGGTGCATTCTGCTGTATTGTTTCACGGCACAGTGAAGGGCCCTGAGGGTTGTGAGAGTGAAATTGGTGTATCTTTTGAGCCTTTTTTTGGGACACAGTAGCTATATAGTCATGACTGTGTAATAGTTAGATAATAGAAAAATCCATCTTCAAAATTAGGTGCATGCAAGTAGTAATATATCATCGTAATGTCTCAATTACTAAAATAACTGGCGTGTTGTTGATGATGCTGTGGTGGCCTCACACTTGTTAAAAATAGGCAGCTGTGATCAAATGCTTCCTTTGTATTGATGCTTGTAGTGTGAAAAATAATGTTCCTTGTTGTGAGCTAGAAAGAAAGGTTGTTTGAGAGTGAGCTGTTGTGCGTGTTTAGCAGAGGTAGATTAATGCATGATGCTGAATCCCCATTGATTCTTCTCCTCAATATGTCATATTAACTGCCATTTTTGTGTATAGGTTTTTCCCTGGTGTTCTTCCTGATCCACCAATTTCTGCATCTCCTGGAAAGCGTAGATCTCAGTCCCTCAGTGCACTGCCCAAAGATGACAAAACGAGTCCTGGAAAGGTACACATTTACACATACTTTTTAATAAGACTTTTTGATATTTTTGAACAAAGCAACTTATGCACACCAAAATTTATGAGATCAAAAGTACAGTAAAAACAACAATATTAATGTATTGTTACAATTTAAAATAACTGCTTTTCTGTTTTAATATATTTTAATGATATTATACTATATTATATTAATATATACTCTAGTTATATTTACTCTAGTATTCAGTGTCTGTGAAATCAGTTTAATTTTTGTGTTTTTTTTTCCATTTTAATTTCTTTTGGATTCCGTTTTTTTCATTTAAAGTTCACTTCCAAAACAAAAAATTACAGATAATTTACTCATCCCCTTGTCATCCAAGATGTTCATGTCTGTCTTTCTTCAGTCAAGAAGAAATTCTGTTTTTTGAGGAAAACATTTCAGGAATTATCTCCATATAGTGGACTTCAGTGGTGCCCACGAGTTTGAACTTCCAAAATGCAGTTTAAATGCAGCTTCAAAGGGGTCTAAATAATCCCAGCCGAGGAAGAAGGGCCTTATCTAGCCAAACGAAAGTTTTTTTATCTAAATTACAATTTATGTATTTTTTAACCTCAAATGCTCGTCTTGTCTAGCTCTGTATTCCGGGTCAAGACAGTTTAGGGTATGTCGAAAAACTCCCATCTTATTTTCTCCTCCAACTTCAAAATCATTCTACATCGTTGCAGAAGTCGCAACCCAGTGTTTACAAGTGAACGTGCAAAGAAGGTCAAACAGCCTTTACAAAAAAAAGGTAAAACAGCAATGTAGGGCGATTTTGAAGTTGGAGGAGAAAAAAAAGTACATGCAGAGCTAGACAAGATGAGCGTTTGAGGTTAAAAAGTATATAAATTGCACAATTATCTGTAAATTTTTGTTATGGAAGTGAACTTCTCCTTTAAATTAAAATTTCAAATTTTAAATTCTACACTGTTTTAATGGTCAAATAAAAAATATATTAACCAAAAAGCATGTCCAGTTAATTGAAATTATGACTGATTTATTAAAATTAATTGTTTTTTTTTTTCTCAAATTCCTTGTTTTTTATTAATTGTTTGGATTTCATTTATTTTATTGTTAATAAATTATTTTTTATTCATATGTTATTTTATTATTATTTTAATTTAATTTTAATTTTAATTTTTTAAATTTCTTTAGAAATTCTGTGTTGTGTAATTAAATTTTTTGGGTAAATTAATTCTGATAAGTAATTTCTCTGGTAAATATTCCTTATATAATATTTTTATTATAATTTTAGTAGTAGTAGTAGTGCTATAATGACATTAAGTAATATATTTCTGTCACAGATTCTTCAAGTTAAACCAAACTTTTATTTTGACGGGTTTCTGTAAAGACCTATATGATGTTAACTTTTCTCACAAGAAACATTAAAATGCTCATGAAGTGACTCTCAAAGCAGTTCTAGAGATTGTTTATGTTTATGTAACTATAAATTGAGGTGGCAGAGGCTGAAAATACTATTATCACGTGCACTATAGTATGTGTGTAGTAAATGAAACCATGTGTCTGTGCCATTCATTCACACAGAGACACAAAGAACATGCAGGATTCATATTTAAATAGTATTTTGGTGCCTTAATATTCACAGACACTAGTCCATATAATGTTTTGATTTAAATGTTCTGACCTACTTTTGGTTTATTCATCACAAATTTGGCAAATTCCGTGACATGTTATACAGTAAATTCAGTTTTTATGACTGGATTCCACAATTCCATCCATGTTTTCCACATTGCGTAATTCGTAGTGCCCTAAATATGTTGATTTAGTGCTCAGGAAACATACCTTATTATTATCAATGTTAAAAACGTTCTCCTTAATACTTTTGTAATAACTGTAATGCTTTTTTTCAAGATGATAAATGGAAAGTTCAAAAGAACAGCATTTATTTAAAAAAGAATTTATTAAAAAAGCCTTTACTGCTACTTTCAATCAATATAATGCGTCTTTGCTGAATAAGACTTAATTTCTTTACAAAAACATCATATTGACCTGAATTTTCGAATAGTAGTGTATCCTTGTGTGAAAGCCTGCCTCTTTCACACAGACACATTTACTCATTCCTTATTACCCTTTCATTTTACAGAGGGAGAAAGACCACATCCGAAGGCCTATGAATGCGTTTATGATCTTCAGCAAGCGGCATCGCGCTCTGGTTCACCAGAGACACCCAAACCAGGACAACCGCACTGTCAGCAAGATACTTGGAGAGTGGTGGTATGCTTTGGGACCCAAAGAGAAGCAGAAATACCATGACCTCGCATTTCAGGTTACTGGAACTGTCTTGCACTTGCGGATGTGCACGTTTAGACACCTGAATAACCATAATTAAGGCTTTCCTGCCTCCATAAATGTTTCTGTCAATCATTCACAGGTGAAGGAGGCACATTTTAAGGCACATCCTGACTGGAAATGGTGTAATAAGGACAGAAAGAAATCCAGCAGCGAGGGACGTGGTGTTCCAGGGGGCAAAGACATCCGCGAGAGAAGCATGTCAGAAACCACAGGTGTGGAATGGGACAAGAAGTGCAGATTGTCACTATGCACAGTGTTATGGATGGATTTTATGGTGGTATATACATGGATTATAGTTTCACAACTTGTGCACATTTAAAAAAAAATGTTATATAATTGGTTCAATATTTTATCAGTTTTTTTAATATCTGAAAAAATTTTGCTTCAACAACAGGGTTTTTCTCTTAGCCCGCAATTTTAGTTTTTTTCTGCACCGGTAAGGTTTAGCTACTAATTTTATATTTATAATCGATATTTCCAGGAAGTTCCAAGACATTTCCAAGAAAATGATGGCATACTTGGCAAAACATTAGTCTGGTTTGTCAACTCATTCTTACTCATTCTTTAGACTATGATGACTTTATAGTCTTAAAGAGTTACTCCACCCCAAAATGAAAATTTTGTCATTAATCACTTACCCCCGTGTCGTTTCATATCCATAAAAGCTTCATTCGGAACATTTTGGATGAAAACCAGAAGGCTTTTGACTGTCCAATTGATTGCTAAGTAAATAACTGTCAAGTCCCAGAAAAATATGAAAGGCATAGTCAAAATAGTCCATCTGCCATCAGTGATACAATCTGAATTTTATGAAGCGACGAGAATATTTTTTGTACGCAAAGAAAAAAGAACTATTTTACTATTTTAAAATATGTTAAATTGTGTCCCGAAGACGGATTAAGCTTTTACGGGTTTGGAACGGCATGGGGGGTAAATGATTAATGAGAATGAGAATAATGAAAATAAAATTTTCATTTTGGGGTGGAGTAACACTTTAAGAATGAGTAAAAATGCAGTTCCACCAAAACCTCTGAATTTGCCAGCTAGATAATTTTACCTATTTATTTTTAATGTTGACGACCAGATTTGCAAGTGTGGAATGTAGGTTTATTGATTTATGATTGTCTGCCATATTTACCCACCAGTTATTTATCCTTAAAAGGAAAAAAAATAGTTTGGCATTTGTGCTATCTTGCATTGGTAACAGGCCTCTACAAGCTTTCCTGGTTGCGGTTGCCAGATGTCAAGAGCGTAAATCCCCCAGTCTAGAGATTTTTTTTTTTTTTCCTTTTTTTTTTTAGGATAGGACAGTGTAGAGGAGACAGGAATTGAAGTGGGAGAGAGAGAGAGAGAGAGAGAGAGAGGGCAGCGGGATCGGGAAAGGTCCTTGAGCCGGGATTTAAACTCGGGACGTCTCTGTTGAGATATCTGCTTAAATAAAAGTATAATACAAGGTCTTTTTTCATCCACGCAGTTGTTTTCTGTGACTAAATCTTTGTGTATACCATCCTTGTTGACGATTTGTACTTATGTGAAAGTGCAATTATTAATATAAATTATATTTTTGAGCAAGAAAATGGTGATTAACTGTTTAACCATTATCATGCAGCCCTAGTGGAAGCTTTAAGAATGTATACATGTGATAAAGAAATGTAAGATAAAGTGGCTGTTAGGGCAAGTGACAGTTTCATCTCGCACATCCTTATAGAATGCAGAAGTCGGGTTCCGGAAGTAAAAATTCCAGTAAAAATATTTATTTCTGTAAGGAAATTGATTTTTAACATTAACTTTTGAGGACAGTACTCTATGCGGTTGTTCATTTATAATATATATGCTTTTATTGAAGGCATCAGTTTGACACTTTTTAAACAATCATATTTAACCGCACAGTGCCCGGTGAAAAAACTACCCATGATTCGGCAGATAAATATCCACCAAACAGAGAATCACGGCTAGCAAACTGCACCAAAGTAACTCTCAGCAACTCTCAGTCCACTCCCATGAACCACTGTGAATGATGTCATAGATTCATGTAAAATGTTGTTTCTATATATGTTGATGAACATTTTTAAATCAGTAGATGTATGTTTTTCTGTTGTTTTTAATGTGCTTGTTTATCACAATGCGTCATGGGATTATAGTTCTTTCCCTCTTTGAAGATGTACTTTTGAATGTTATGATTCACCTTGTAGCTGGTTGGTTTGGTTTGTGGATTGTAAGGCATTCACAAAGACTTTATTTTAATCCCTGTGGTAAAAATGAATGAGGAAAATATCTTCATAACCAAGGCTGCTGAAAAAGTGGGCCGTGACTGTTGCATTCTGTTGTGGCCTGTTTTTCCGTTATGAATGCACAAAATAATATCTATTTCGTGTCTAATTCAGAACCTCCATCTGTGTCAATGGGAATGGAGCTCAAAGGTGTGGGGCCTGGCATGGTGAGCGTGTCAGAGCGAGTCGGGGGTGACGGACATGGCCAATTGCCTCGTCCTCGTGCCTTCTCCCAGAGCGCAATGCACAATCTGGAGAGAAGCGAGAGAAGCAATCCACAGGCACTCGCTGAACTCGCACAGGTATTACACATGCACTCATGCAAGTGACACATTTTCAGAGATTCATGCTCAACTTACTCTTCCTGTATTTTTAGATATGTGGTGATGGTGGTCAGGTTGCAGGGCGGGGTGCTCTTTCTCAGACACAGAGGGGGGTAAGTGAGGACATGACAAGCGACGAAGAGCGTATGGTCATCTGTGAAGAAGAGGGGGATGATGATGTCATTGGTGAGTCAGACTTCATCATCTAAGATGCTTTTTCAGGTCCCATAAGGGTTTTCTAAAAATAAGTTAGTAAGTGCTGATGTCATTTCTATCATCATGAATCCTTTTGTGTTTATTGGCTGTTGTGGCATTCTGTTGTAACGGTCATTATTGTGTGTCATGTGTTATTCAGAGGACTCGTATCCGGGCAGCTCTATTGACTTGAAGTGTAAGGAGAGGGTGACAGACAGTGACAGTGAAAATGGATCTGGAGATGAAGGAGAACGCAAGGTATCATCTCAAATATTTGATCAGTTGGTCTGTCCATGGTGATCTGTACAAAAATGTCACGCTTAAAGGAATAACTCACCCAAAAATGAACATTTTGTCAGCATTTACTCAGCCTCATGTTGCTCCGGGACACACAAAGGATGAAATATTAGAGAAATTATGCTTTTCCATATTGTGTAAGTGGAGGATGATTTATATTGTTAAATTCTAAAAACATTTGTTTTTGACATTTGTGTTAGATTTAAGTCTAACATTTGAAAAAAAAAAAGTATAATGTAGGATGTAGTTATTCACTGATAGACCCTTATTCTGCTGAAGCTCTTGAATCTCATTCTCGCTTCAGATCAATTAAAAAATGGCACCTTTGGACGTGTCAGACCAGGTCATTGACGTCATTGGTGCCAAATGTCGTTAACTTGATTGCTGTGTTTGAAAATATTAAAGGGATAGTTTACCCAAAAATGAAAATTCTGTAATTATTTACTCACCTTCATTTCGTTCCAAACCCGTAAGACCTTCATTCATCTTCGGAACACAAATTAAGATATTTTTGATTAAATCAGAGAGCTGTTTCTGAGCTTTTCTGGTCCAGAAATGTAGTAAGGACATCGTTAAAATAGTCCATGTGACATCAGTGGTTCAACTGTAATGTTATGACGCTATAAGAATACTTTTCATGCACAAAGAAAACTAAAATATTGACTTTATTTAACAATTTCTTTTCTTCCGTGTCAGTCTTTGACAGGCGTTCACGAGAGTACCACAACGCATGACTGTAGTTCAGCATCAGTGAACAATTACTAAAATTACAGTCTGTTTCTTACACAAATCTATTGTTTGGCTACAAAAGGAAGAAATCTAGGAATTTACAAATTAAGTCAAATAGCCTATGAATTGTCCTTTATGGAGTTTGGCAATATACATGAGTATCCACCAGAGTGTATGAAAACGAGAAATACAGGTTTTCAAATGGTTTTTACGTTGCTTCAAACTAGGCTTCAAATAGCAATTTTAGTATACGCTATGGTGTTTATCAAACAAACTCATCAGTTAGCCAGTGTTTTTCCCAGTGTGAAAGGCATTTGAACCCCACATCATAAAAAAAATTCCACTGCATTGACTTAATTATAATGTTCATGTTGGTCTGAACCGATGCATTAACAACCGTTCATTCAAATTGAACTCTTTCCCCACCAAACTTTTCTGTTATTCTGAGAATGTTTCCTTGTAAAACACATAATAATCCATGTCTTAACTGTTATACACTTGGGGGCGCTATTACGCATCCCTTGAAATAGTCTAGAGTGTGCTGATGAAAACACAGATGAGGTAGATGCAGAAACGAGCGATCTCATATATAAGCATATGCATATGAAAAATAATGCGATCATCAAAACTAAACAGGTTAACTTAAAGAGTTTTTTGTCTTAATTAGGTTTACTTATAATGTTAATAAAGGTTTTTGCATAAAAAACAAATATGTGGAAAAATGATTATTATCAACCTTCATTCCTCTGTCTAAAACGACCTGTTTTAAGGGGCGTGTCCTTTGAGGCTTGTCAGTAATTGGCCACTGTTATGATTGGCTAACGCCAATGCATAGAAAACAGTATCAATGCCCCACCCACTCACTATTGCATGTGAGTGTTTTGACAACATAATCAAAATAAAACGGTAATTTCCAGACAAAGCATTATGAAATCATTTTACTTACCGTTTGTGATGCAGCTGCAGTCAGATCTAGTACCGCTTCATCTTTCAACAAATGTTTCTTTGTGAACTCTCCATGACACTATGCGTTGTTTACAAAACAGCATGCTCCAAACAATTCTCTGACACGATCCTAGATGCCACATGTTTCTTACGCTGGGATGCTTCTGATATCTGTACAAAGATGCGAACAAGATGTTTAAACCAAACGCGTCAAAGTGAAAGTTCTTTCACTCCATTTGTCCTATTGACTGTCAGAAATGCGCTTCTGTATACTGTATTCAATGTAGACAAGATAGCGGCAGTGATTGTACTTTCTATTTCCTTTGAAGCGACACAACACTCTCATTTTAGCGTAAACAAGTGTCAGCCATTAAGAGACTGAACGCCAGTGGGCGTGGCCTATGGTGAGAAGAAGACTATTCGTCGATGTCTTGTTCTGAAGGCAGTGTTTATGCAGACAACTGTGTCCGGGTAATGTTACCCTGCAACTTGGATCCAAACAAGCCATTTTCTAAGGGTTATTACAAAAATGCTTTGATAATATTTTAAGTAATGAAACTTGCAGGATGTATTAAGCATACAAAGATGTCTTCTATGTCAAAAGATCAGGGGAAATTTGGTTTCTCATGTCATGAGCCCTTTAAATGTTTTTGCAATAAAAATTCATCTGGGTGTGAACAGGCCTCAACATCTTTAATGACATTGGGATGAGTAAATGATGACAAGGTTTTGGCGAACTGTCCCTTGATGAATGTATTCCCACAAAATAGAGAAATGTAGAACACTTTGCTCTCTGTAGAACTAGAAAATTGCTTGTGGTCCTTAAGCAGTTTTCCTATGTTAATTATTAATGAAGTTTACAGAAGGCTATTACACAGTATTTTTATTAACTGGTAAAGGATCTGTGTCATTGCATATACTTGCTGTCTTTGGCTAATTTATGTTCTCCTTTTTTCTCTGCTGCTTTCGGCGTCAGAGAGTTTTTGCTCCCGTGATTTGCTCCTCGTCTTACGGCCCTGGACACGGTCGGAGCGTGTCTCTCTCCTCCTACCCCACCTCCAGACGCTTTAGCGATGCTTCCTCAAAGAGAAAGCGAACAGTGGAGGGAGGTGATGGAGAACGAAGGGAAGGTGAAGGAGGAGGGTCTCAGTCCTCTGCGGGTCAGTCCATCCTGGTCAGCTCTGGCGGGGGAGTGTCGTCAGTGCTAGGAGCGGTGAGAGTGGCGTCCACTGTTGTCACTAACGTGGTGCGTCCTGTGGTGAGCACACCGGTGCCAATCGCCAGCAAGTCCCCACATGACCGGAAACCCGCTCCACCACAGACGCAGCTTCTCATTGGACCTGGTACCACAGGAAATCCAGCAACAGCTTCAGCTGGAGGGGGTGGGTACTATTCCTCATCATCGCCCAATCCTGTAAGTGCATCCGGAGCCCAAGGGGGCCTGGTGACCAATCTAGTTTTGGGAGGCACATTCCAAGCCCCGCCCGCTGTACAGCTTGTCACACCCCCTCCTCCACAAAACCCAGCTTCCCCGGCATCGGCCCCACTTGCTCATAGTAACGGTCCACTTCCTCTGCCCGTTCTGCAGTCGCACATTCTCCCCTCTGCCTCAATAGCACCCTCATCAGGCCAAAAACCCATAACACAGGTCCAGTACATTCTCCCTACCCTCTCTACCAACAATCCCAAGAGCCCCTCCCCTCAGCAGGCCAGTCAGCCAACCAGTATCTTCACCCTACCTACAGCTTTGCCCACTCACGCCTCGTTGGCCAACGGGAAGCAGTCGGGATACATCTCCAGTCCTGCTGTGGGTGTAGTTAGCCCAGGAGCCAGAGGTGAGGATGCATACTTTTTAATAATACACTGAGTGATCAAAACATTAGAGAATAATAATACATGTCATATGTCACCATATTAATACTCTTCCATTTGAAAACAATAGCCACTTTCACACATTACCTGTTACCTGTTGCGATAAAGACTACCTTTTATAGTAAATGTACAATTTCAATACAAATGATTTTTGTATTGCTACCATTCACACATCGTGAAATTGTCAGTAAATATTTGCAATGTATTTTGCTTAGATTGAGCATATCCACTCCACTGTAAAGAAGTTAACAAAAATATACGTCAGTTTTGATGCAAATGCTTGGCATATGTGCTGAATGAATAGCCTTTCAGAGTATACTTTATTTTATAGCATGCACGAAAACAGCTGCTTAACACATGCACTAGAAAGTTTCATCCTTGTCCAGTTTTTCTGTAAATTCTCTTCAAAATTTATGACTGATAAAATGTCTATACTTGTTTAAAATAAAGTTGGATGTATATAGCTCGCCAATAGGGCTGGGCGGTATACAGGTAGATGCGATTAACTGATAGAAATTTGTCAACCGGTAGAAATTTTCTTTATTGCAGTTACAGGCTCATGTGACATTGCTGTGCTATGTGGTCACGAAAATGTATCATTTGCATGCGTTTTTAAGCGTTGTGGTTTAGAAACAAGTTATTTTTAAGCTGTTCAAAAACAATTGGCAGCGAAAGAGAACTCATTTTTCTATATACACGCTGCCTGAGAGAGACCTTGAAAGGTTACATACACTTGTGTGTATCAAAATGCCCTTATTTGCAAGTATCCTCATAATAATTAATTTAGTTCTTAAGTGAAAGTAAACAGCTGAGAGAGAAAACACATGTCTAACAGTATATTGGATCCAGGCAGCTCTTAAAGTGACAGCGGTCTAACATTCCTGCTGTCTGTCATTCACATTCATCAAACAACAAAAGAGAGAAAATCTCTCACTGCTCTTGACCAAATCCAGGGATCTACAGTGCAACCATTTCAGAAAACTACTGCGTGTGACTATGAAACAATATTTAGCAGTGCCAGTGCGACTGACCCGATTAGCATATTTGTGTTTGCACTGAGGGGAGCTTCAAAGGTTTCTACGTGTTTTTGCAACGTTAAGTAATGTATCACAGACATATTTCACGAGTCCTTTCATAAATAAAGTGTGGACAGTTTGTAAATAAGAAATTCATTGTGCAGTGAAGAGAGCTTCGTTGATTATAATGGAACTTGAAGATTGACATTTAATGATTTGACATTTAGAGATTGACATTTAATGATTTTTAAACGAGTTTGTAAATGCGATGTTGATTTAATACAACGGTTAAATAAACAAGAAGTTAATATTAAGTTACTAGAACACGATTGCCTGATTTTGCTCTATTTTGTTGTCGAAAATAGTCTGAAACAAAGTCACAGCTGAGCCGCTGCACATTTCCATTCAAACACAAACGGTGTTTTGTTTATGAATGAATGTGCGATTTAAAACGAATCTAGTGAGTCAGTGATTCAGTTTCCCATTCATAAGGACAGTCACTTGCTTTATTCCTGAATGAATCAGCTGTTTGAACGAATCGAATGAATGGTTCAGTGATAAAGTCAGTGACTTGCCTACTGGCAGTTTTAGTTTCGTTTTTAAAGTTTTTTTAAATATTCAACTCATTTAATATTTCTATATAAAAAATTCTATATTTAAAACATTAATCTTAATGAATTTATTAATTTAATTGCTTCATACCATCTCTGAGCCTCATTAAACGGCTGAAAATACACATACAAGCCACTTTTGGGTGCTGTTTCGTCTCTGTAGTACAAATACATTTTGATTGGTAACTTATTTTTCTTATTCTGCTTGTTCTTATTTTGTTGTTTTGATTAGAAATTTTAAAAACCTTATAAAATGTTATTAAAAAATCTGACATAAAAGGTGACATACATTTTATAATGTTAGAAAAATGCCATTACAAAGGTAAAAACAAAATTCCCCTGTAAATCACTTTGAATCAATATCACTTAATAAATCAACCATAATAAGAAAATTATTGTATTAAATTTACACCGTGAAGAATATGCAGTGTTTTTATCCATTTGCTAACTTCATACACTGTATGTATAATTTCTTAATTATTTGTTCTACTGTAGTTTTTTTTTTGTCCTATTGCTTGTAATTAGTTTTTTATTCTTATTTTAATCACTGACTGTTTACTTGTCTTCAGTGAGCTTTTTTTAGAATTACTTTGTGATACTGACACTGGTGACAAGAACTATAAAAATTCTGTGGTACCAAATTTTGATGATATAAAGACCTTATTTAAAGCAAAAACAAAAAACCAAAAAACCTATATTGTTATATGGCTACCATTAAATAAAATTACCCATATCGTGATATAAGATTTTGGTCATATCACCCACCTCTGCTCACCAACGTGGTTTATTTTTGCTGCATCTTCAGTTTGCTGTATGTCTTTTTCGACCAAAAAATGTCTGAGCGTGTATTATGCTGTTGATTAAATTCATGTCAGTTGCAGTGTGCGTAACCTAATGTGTAATAGAAAAATATACTTTGGGCTTAATTTGAAAGCTAAAATCATTTTATTTGAGACAGACGGGGAGTTTAAAGTGGCCGAAGCAACTGCAATTTGTCAAAAAAAGGAAAAAATTCGTTCAAATTTGCAAGTATTATGGACAAACCACAATTTACATTTTCAGTGCAGACAGCTACACTATATACATGTATGAATTATAATCTTAATTTGATGCACTGCTTTTGTCTGGTCCGGACAGGATTTTTGACAGCAGGCGGCTTTGTTCACACAGCACTAAAATGGAACTTCACCAGTACCCAGGAAATTGCTGAAGCTCTTAACACATGATTTCTAAATAGAAAAATGCTGTTCATTTTCCATAAAAGCCTGTATGTGTGAAAGTGCCGATTGTCTTTTTGATTGTATTGTGGCTCAGAGCCATCATCATGTCTGCTTTTTGTTTTACAGGTACTATTCTCCATAGTTTTGTTCTGTGCCAGATAAGACAGTCTGTGCAAGACCCAATTATTTTAAACACTTTGTTCTTTCTTTCTTTTTTTCTTCCTGCAGTGCAAACACAGTCACCAGTCTTGCAGGGCAAGATGCTGGTTCCCATGGCAACAGTGAGGGCTGCTCCTGCCCCCTCTCAGCAGTTTCCCTTGGTAGCCCCTCCTCTTCCTGTTCAGAATGGAGGACAAGCAGGAAGCAAGGTGAGATCCCAAATGGTAAATGCTTAAATAGCAAATTGACACTGAATAACCAAGTAGTGCTAATTATTATTTGTGAGCGTGATCTTTTTTTTGATCAGCATCTGTCTTGTTTCCTTTCTAGATTATTCAAATTGCACCTATGCCTGTCGTCCAGTCGCAGCTTCCCTCTACGGGACCAGTGCAACCCGGGAGCCCGTTTTCTGTTACTATGGGAACAGCTACAGTGGTCGCCCCAGGCTCTACCCCGTCTCAGACCGTGCTGCTACCGCCCCCACCTACAAGGTATAACACACACTTTTCACAGGCCTACTTACACTCACCTAGCCGCACACGCACAAACATCTCCCCCACTCTTAGTTTAACAACTCCTACACTCCTGAAGTGCTGCAGCACTAGAGAATAACCCTGCATTGCTGCTCTCACTTTTTGTAAAAGCTGTCTAATCTGGTTTCTGTAAATATCACTTTTCTCCTACAGAATCACTTATGTACCGTCCACTCCTGGGGTTCCTTCTCCTTTGCCATTAGTTCCCACGACAACAGGCTCCTCCTCTCAGACAGCTTCAGGAGCACCTGGATCTGCTTATGCTCCTTCACCCTTGGCGACCTTTGCAGCGATCGCTCATCCAGGACAGACTTTGGTGCAGCCACTGATTGCAGGTCAGTGGACTCAAAATTAATAGAATTTAATGCATTTTTAAAGGGACAGTTCACAGAGAAATGAAAATTTTGTCATTAATTACTCACCCTCATGTCGTTCCAAACCCTTAAAGGAGAAGTCCACTTCCAGAACAAAAATTGACAGATAATATACTCACCCCTTGTCATCCAAGATGTTCATCTCTTTCTTTCTTCAGCCGTAAAGAAATTATGTTTTTTGAGGGAAACATATAATGGACTGGTATGTCGTTAGGGTATGTTGAAAAACTCCCATCTCATGTTCTCCCTCAACTTCAAAATCGTCTTATATCGCTGTTTTACCTTTTTTGTTGAGGCTGTTTGATCTTCTTTGCATGTTCACTTTGCAAAGACTGGCTTGGTACTTCTGCAGCGATGTGGGATGATTTTGAAATGATTTTTGAAGTGTTCATGTAGAACATCCTGCATCAGCAGCATCACACACGCCTCATGTTACTCCTGTGAACATGCGGCGAAGACTGACACGGAAGAGAGGAAATTGTTAAATAAATTCGTTATTTTAGTTTTCTTTGCACATAAATAATATTCTCGTAGCTTCATAACATTATAGTTGAACCACTGATGTCACATGGACTATTTTAACAATAGTCCATGTCCTCACTAGGGCTGGGTGATATTGACATTTTCATTTTTGGATGAACTACCCTTTTAAAAACGTTAGGGCAGTCAGTTGATAGTTTATATATTCTTTTGTGATTTAAAAATACTAATAATTAAATAAAAGCTCATTTTTGGGTTAGTTTGCATTTTGGGTGTTTTTAAAGTGTATTGCATTGCTGTCATCTATTGTTTTACCAGGCCAGCCTTCGCTGTTGGCCCCGGCCCAGTCTCCCAGCGCCCCTCACGCTCCTGCCATCACCGCCATCTACACCCCTACAAATGTGACCTTGGCAACTGGGGTGGTGTCTATGGCAACGGTGTCACCCAGTGTGGTGTACACAGTGTCCAGTTCCTCTAGCCTATCGCCACACATCCTTCCTAAACACACCACAACAACCTCCATGACCTCTGTAACCTCGGACAGGCAGGGGAACGTATCCGCACATGCTGAGCGACAGTTGCACCAGGAAAGAACACTGGACAGGCAGCACATGGACAGTCAGGTCTACACGCAGTCCTCTGAGAGACAGACTGAGAAGGTTGCTCTATTACAGCCGGACAAACAGTTCCAGGTCCCGAGTAAAAGCAGCAGCAGTTCGGTTGCGCCCCCACCGGGCACCTCAGTGCCACTGCAGCCTGGAAGCCCTGCTCAAACGTCTCATTCTGGTACTAGAAATTTTAACACCGTAAAATCCATCTGTTTTCATGGTAGTGGTGATTTCTTTGAGACACAGTCCCTCTTTTCTCTTTCAACAGGAAGTGCTCCCGGGACGCCTAAACTGATCACACCAAGGCCTCCTCAGAAAGTGAAAGCCACAGTGGCCAACATCCCAGTGGGCAGTTATGATGGAGGAGGGAGAGGCAAAGAACGAGAAAAGGAGCGGGACAGGGAGAAAGAGAGGGAGCGAGAGAAGGACAAAGAGAGTGCTAGTAGGTTCTCATTTGAGGTAGAGAAGGCAGCTGAGACGAGCTCACCTGCAACCTTTCCACCAGAGGAGGGGTCCGCAGATGCCCCCGCCCACTCTGTAGCGGAGAGTGCTACACCTAGTGGCCGCAGCAAAGAAGCGAATGCTAAGGAGGTTAGCTTTGTTAACCTGACTGCCAATTACATTATAAGCAAAAACAAATTCATTTTTATATCAGGGTGTTAGTTGTCAAATACAGTTGAGGTCAAAAGTTTACACCCCCCTTTCAGAATCATTCAAAATGTTAATTATTTTACCAAAATAAAAGGGATCATACAAAATGCATGTTATTGTTTATTTAGTACTGACCTGAATAAGATATTTCACATTAAAGACGTTTACATCTAGCCCACAAGAGAAAATAATAGTTGAATTTATAAAAATGACCCTGTTCAAAAGTTTACATACACTTGATTCTTATTACAGAAGGTTCAAACGCTCACTGATGCTCCAGAAGGAAACACAATGCATTAATGAAAACTTTTTGAATTAGAAGATCAGGGTAAATTTAACTTATTTTGTCTTCTAGGAAAAGTGTAAGCATCTTCTGTAGCTTCTGAAGGGCAGTACTAAATGGAAAAAATATGATATTTAGGCAAAATAAGAAAAATGTACACATCTTCATTCTGTTCAAAAGTATACACCCCCGACTCTTAATGCAAGGGAATGTAAACTTTTGAATTGGGTCATTTTTGTAAATTCAACTAGTATTTTCTCTCGTGGACTATATGTAAACATCTTTTATGTGAAATATCTTAATCAGGTCAGTACTAAATAAACAATAACATGCTTTTTGTATGATCCCGCTTATTTTAATAAATAACATTTTTAATGATTCTAAAAGGGGGATGTAAACTTTTGACCTCAACTGTATATTAGGTTTTAAATGTTTCAATTAATTAAAGCTGTCTATGCAAAATAACTTTACAGAAAGTAACTGATTTGTATGTAGGCAAAAAGTAGATTTTTTTTTTTCATATTAATTCCTTTTGTAATAAGCTTATTCTATTTTTTTTACTCCATCCAGGCTGAATGGAAGGACTCCCGCCCTTCTTCTCCATTGCCTCCTCCATCTGGATCAGATCCTGCTCTGGCTCAGTCTCATGGTGATAAAGATGCACCGCCCAAAAAAGTCAAGGCCCGGCCCCCACCACTCAAACGACCATTTGATTCTGTTGACAAGTATGTTTTGTAAATGAGCTTAAATTGATTTTTACCTTTATAAAGCCGCTTTTTTTCTTACCTGATTAAATGAATGCATCATCTTTTGTGTCAAGTTCTTAAGTTTAATCAGTAAATTCAAATAGTAAGACACTATAGGGCTGTTACCAAATGAAATCAGTGCAATCGTGCTGATATTTGGAGAAAAACGGCACTCTTTGTGTGATATTAACTATATCAGATGATATAAATGTAAAAGACATGTAAAAGCCATACGGGGACATTTTTTACCCATTTACCTTGAATTTTGGGGAATTCTGAATGTATTTTAATAGACTAAATCACGCAGTGAAAGCGTGAACTCTAAATGTGCTTGCACAGTAGTATAACCTACATCTGTGTTTGCGTGCACTCTCCGAGTGTGTTTTTGTTTGGTTTTCACAATATACTTATATCATGTCACATCACATATCGTTTAAACAACAGTTACGATTATATCGTACACCCCTAGTTGGTTGTAATTATTTTCAGTGAGGGTCCAGGTGATATTTTGCAGGCAAAAGGCCTATTTTTTTAAAATATGGTCACTTTCAAACCAAGCAGCTTTCCGTTGGTTAACACAGCAAATTCATTTGACTGTTTTGAACATGACACACCCTCACAACAAATTGTTTATCATGTGGATTCCTATTGAAATGACTTGAGTTCATGTAAATTCTCTCAACAAACTTAAATGTGACCTTAGGGTCAGTAATTTATTTTAGTAAATTATTTTAGTGAATAATGACAAATTTGAATCAAGTGCTAACAAAGTGACTTGGAAATAATCCAGAATCGTAAATATTTTAATGTATTAATTAATTGCGTTTCAATTGCATTAATGTGATCTCAGTTTTTGGACCCACTGTATGTATAGAGTAGTGAAAATCTTGTGATTGGTCATGTGTGCAGGGTCCTGTCAGAAGTGTACTTTGAGGAGCGATTTGCAGAGCTGCCAGAATTCCGTCCAGAGGAAGTTCTGCCCTCTCCAACCCTGCAGAGTCTGGCCACCTCCCCACGAGCCATACTAGGCAGCTACCGCAGGAAGAGGAAAAACTCCACCGGTGAGAGTAAGATTCAAACCTCTCTAAAGACTGAATATGAATTATGCAGTTAATTTTGTTCTTGCATATCAAATCACAAATCAACTAACCCTCAATCCCCCTTTACAGACCTGGACTCATCCACAGAAGATCCCATCTCTCCAAAAAGGAAAAGCCGGCGCAGATCGAGCTGCAGTTCAGAGCCAAACACACCTAAAAGTGCTGCAAAGTGTGAGGGGGACATTTTCACCTTTGAAAGGCCAGGTAATACTTCACCACCCACAGAAACTTCAGCATTCTGCAGCCTATATTATCCTGATTCAACTACATTATAATTCTCTCTTTATCTGGTACAGATGGAGAGGATATTCTGGGGGAGCTGGAGTTTGATAAGGTGCCCTACTCCTCTCTCAGGAGAACTCTTGATCAGAGGAGAGCTCTTGTCATGCAGCTATTCCAGGAGCATGGCTTCTTTCCCTCAGGTAACACACACATTTCTATAGAGTACTGTACCACCCACACAGCTCTCAGATAGCACATAAAATAAAAACACAGAACAAATCTTAAAGGGAAGCATGGGTATTAAGACATGTATGGCTGAATATAACATAAATTATGTCTCTTACTAAAACATGTAGTAGAAAATTTTCGTTATTTAAAAAATTCAGTTTTATACGTATTTGTACTATGGAGGGCACCATTATTTTGATGATGTGAAATGGTTGCGCTCTGTGAGCTACCTGTTGATATTTTTACAGCAACACAGTTCAAAACACACAACACAGCTACTGTAAGAGTTTACAGGTGGTGAAGGATATAAGTGTAGACTTAAACCAAATGCCATACCATTTGTGGATTTTCCCCACAATGTGTCTAAATGCCCCGGATATTGATTAAAATCTGTGGCCGTGGCATTATGACAGGCATCAGCATGTTTACATCCTGCCAGGATGGCATCTAGCGTTTCTTGTCTCTGCTGTTTGTAAGCTCTTTCAGTAGTTTACAAACAGAAAAGCAGTGAAGATTACATCGCTTCTCTTGTTGGCCTTTGAATGAAAATTACAACCAAAAAAGCCGTACAATGTGGCATCGTATCAGTATTTTATTTCCAAGGTCTGTTGCGGCAAAAACAGCAACAGGTAGCGGCAGTAGCTCACTCGGTGCAGCCATTTTATTATATTAAGCCATACAAGGTTCCCTTTAACAAAAGCAGATGCTATCAGCATAAAATTATTCGTTAGACCCATGAATTTCAACCAGGGGTTTTTTGGATCGATACAAGACTAATGGAATCTTAACAAAATATAAACTAATAGTTATAAATATATTTAGCCAAAAAAAAAAAATTATAATAATTAAATAAAATTATATATATATATATATATATATATATATATATATATGAATATCGTGAATATTTTTGGCCATATTGCCCAGCCCTAGTGCACAGTTCCCAATATTAAAGGAATCAAATGAACATTATCTACAATTTTTCATCATCACATCATTCCAAGCATGTCTGGAGAACAAAAATGGAGAAATTATAGGCAATCTTTTTCATGCAATTACAATGAAAATTGTATGAAGCTTCAAAAAGGACCATAAATGCATCATAAAACATTTACACTTCTGATGCATTGTGATGGCTTTGTGTGATTAAAAAGACCAAAATTGAAGTTAGAACTTATTAAGAGAATCTTGCTCTGATTTATGTTGGTAGTCCTTAAAGGAACAGTCCACTTTTTTTGGAAATAGGCTCATTTTCCAACTCCCCTAGAGTTAAACAGTTGATTTTTACCATTTTCTAATCCATTCAGCCGATCTCCGGGTCTGGTGGTAGCACTTTTAGCATAGCTTAGCATAGATCTTTGAATCTGATTAGAATGATAGCATCTCGCTCAAAAATGACCAAAGAGTTTCAATATTTTTCCTATTTAAAACTTCACTCTTCTGTCGTTACATCGTGTACAAAGACGGACGAAAAATGAAAAGTTGCAATTTTCTAGGTTGACATGGCTAGGAACTATACTCTCATTTTGGCGTAATAATCAAGGAACTTTGCTGCTGTACCATGGGTGCAGCAGGCGCAATGATATTTCGCAGCCTTCAACTCTGCCGGCTGCAACTCTGCATCTACACAAACTTAGTGCCGGTCACTTTCAGGTGCTGTGATATCATCGCGTCTGCTGCATTCATGGTACAGCAGCAAAATTCCTTGATTATGTCGCCGGAATGAGAGTATAGTTCCTAGCCATATCAGCCTAAAAAATGGCAACTTTTCAGTACACAATGTAACTACAGAAGTGTCATATTCTAAGATATGCAAAAAGTGCTACCGCCAGACCCGGAGATCGGCTGAATGGATTCAAAAATGGTAAAACTCAACTGTTTAACTCTAGGGGAGTTGGACAATGAGCCTATTGTCATAATTACTCACCCTCATGTTGTTCCAAACCTGCAAGACCTTTGTTCATCTTCAGAACACAAATTAAGATATTTTTGATTAAATCCGAGATTAACGGATACATTTTAACACAAATATGTAGTAATGACAATGATAAAATAACAACCCTGGTTTAATTCCCGTCTCGAGTTTGTAATCCGATTCCGCTCCCCTCTCTCTCCCAGTGCTTACCTGTCAACTTTCGACTGTCCTTTCTGAATAATAAAGGAATAAAAAGCCCATAAATATAACTAAAAACAAGAGAAAGAAAACTTGGATTTCTTCAAAAATATGTTAATTTGTGTTCTGAAGATGAAAGAAGGTCTTACGAGTTTGGAACAACATGAGGGACAGTAATTAATGACAGAACTTTCATTTTTAGGTGGAGCATCTTCTGAGATTATAAAGGCTGAAACCCCTGCATTAAATAAAACCCCTTTTAGAATTTTCTAAATACTCTCTTTCTCTCCCCCTTTCGCCCCTCTCTCTCGATCAACAGCTCAAGCTACTGCTGCGTTCCAGGCACGATATGCCGATATCTTCCCTACTAAGGTGTGTTTACAGCTCAAGATCCGTGAGGTCCGGCAAAAGATCATGCAAACGGCAGCTCCGTCGGAATCGGCCGGCGCTTCAGATATTTCCTCATTACCGGGACCTTCCGGGATGGCGGTGGCCGCCGGTGACATAGCTATGGGGGCAGAGCCTCAGGAAAAAGAGGCTGAGCGGGAGGGTGATCAGAACAGCTCGGAGGAGCCCAGAAACGCTGGCGATTCACAGGACACCAGCAGATGAGGCTGACGGGCAGATGGATGGCTTGAAGACCAGATGTGTCTCCCCTCAACATCTGCATGATCTACATTTGTTGTCTTGTCTCTGCTATGACCGCCTCCGAAGGACATAGAGAGAGAAAAAAGCAAGAGCAAAATTTATGTATATGGAGCAGATGAGGGGAGACGCCCCAAAATGCTTTGGGGAACGTTTTTGAAACTTCTCAGTATTTTACGTGACGTTGAATTATGAAAACTTTACATTCAGACACTTAAACGCAGACACTCTTGAACATACACTCTTGAATTTACAGCATTATATTAGTCATTAGGCTTCCTTTGGACTTTGAAACTAGAGGACTGTGGGCCTGTCCCATACGCCAGTGAAGTCACAGTGCTGCTGATGCCTCTAGAAAGGCGGGACGTGCGATCCATCCCTTTTCAGACTGAGTTGTGTTCGTATGGCAGTAGCTTGGCCACAGGTGTTTTTTTCTTATTGGTTTGTGGGTTGCTGCCAGTCATTGTGAGGCGGGCCTCCATTGGCTGAGTTTAAGTGATAATGAAGACTATTGGACTTTAATTTTTAATTTTTAATTTTTTCCCCTCTTTGTGGTGTTTTAATTTTTGAAGACTTTTCACAGAGAGCTTTGTTTAGGCACTGAAAACCTTCGGTGAGGGACTGCGCTGCCATTCGTAAACCTTTCGTCCTATGATTGGCTTTAGTGGTTGTCAATCAAACTGGAGTCATTCCAAAGCCTCTGATTGGCTAGCCATGAAGGAAAAAGGTCATGGAAGGGAAGTCAACAGGCACATTATTGCCATTGATTTATGTTTTTTTTTCCATATATTAAGAGATTCCACGTATTTAAGCATTTCTTTCCCTGCCTTTTTTATTCAACTTGTCATGAGCTGGTGAAGCACGGAGCAAAGAGAATGTTGGGAATATATTCTTAAGAATTTACTATAAGAATTTTATTAACTTTTTAGAGGAGAAACTTGATTTTTCAACACGTAATGCTACAGGTCATTATGTTATAAAATCTCATTATTACTGTTCTTATTAATGCTTTGTTGTTCTTGTGGATCTGATCCTTATAACCTATATATACTGTATTCTTATTAATATACTCTTTCTTTAGCAGAAACGGAGGGACCGGGTTCTACGTCACCCTCCTCCCTCGCTCCTAGAGGCACTTCCACTACCTTTTTTAAAACATTTTTCTCTTACACTCTTTATCTTGATATTCACTGTATGTTTTATTTCTTACCAGGAAGTAATTACATAAGCCTTTGTTGTTACACTCCAAAAAACATCTTTCTGGTAGTTGTACTTGTTTTTTTTATTTTTTCGATTTGCCACTTACATTCCTCCCCTTGCTCATTCCTCTTCCTGTCACTTTATCGTTCTTTCCTCAATCACTTTAAGGCTGTGAGGTGGGACTGGGAGGCCACTGATGGTGATTTTCTCTTGCAGCACTGGTCTTTGTTGTACATAAATACAGTAAAAGAGTCCAAAGACTCAAGCATCACAATAAAGAGCAAAAATATCATTGGAATAAACAAAGCCAGTAACAAGAAATGAAATTGTATAACAAAAGGAGAAATAAAGAAATATGGTTATAAACTGTTCTTAGTGCGTTACCTTGTTTTGCTGATTTACGTATCCGAGAGACTTAATACGATAAGCTTTAAATTTGAACTGTATCTCTCAGTAAACAAATAAATAGATGTTCAAAGAAACAGACTCTTTGTTATAAGTAAAAAAGATAAGTACTGACTCTCTTTATTGGACGCTGATTGGGTGATGTCATAGATGTGAATTTTTTTTTTTTTCATTTATCTATTTTTGTGTGTGAAGTATTGAGTTCTTAAAGTTAGAGTATGCCTGAATAGTACATAAACTTATTAGATGTAACCATAAATTTCCATATATTTTATCAATCACAGTTTTACTCCCTTGTGAAGATTAACTGACTCTTCGCATTAAGTTTGATTGACAGGCGATCTGCCCAATCATAACGCCGAATCTGCCATTTTGCCCGACAAACAAACCAGACAGGAGAGTAGATTAATGCTGCCTTCACGCCATGTCGTAATTACCGTAATTCCGAGATGAGGACACGTGACATTTTACTCATAGCTTTCCATGTTGTTGGATTCGGAGGTAGCGCCTAAGTAGCGCCAAAACGAACCTGACGGCGGTCACATGGTACATCTGTAACTGGTTTAAATCGTAATTCTAAAAACATTACGAGTTTACAAGCTGTAGTTAGGAATCCAGGAACACGTGAGGGCTTTGGCGTTGATAGTGTTGCCATAGAAACATAATTCAGATAAAGTAGAGTGTTTTCGGTGGACTTAAACTTGAAAAATGGCATACTGACGTCTTTTCGCGATTAAAACTGGATATTTTCTGATACTTTCTTTCATGTTTATTTCGCGCTATAACTAGTAAAGAGGAAGAGACGATCGGTTCAAGTCATCTGTCAAGACACATTGAAGAGCCACAGAACGGTAACGTTATTTATTGTTTGAATTTCTTAAAAAATGACAACATTTTAAAGCTGAGACTTTGTTTCATAGCTAAAGTAACCTGCTCTGTCTTGTCCGTTGGCGCGTTGTCAGTGTCCTCTTCGCTCCGCGATGTATTTTTTCAAACTAGTGGAATGAGAGCGCCATGGTTTGTAGGACATAGCAACAGTAACTAAAGGTAGCGGGTCTTTGCTAAGGGTTACTCCAGTAAAGACACTTTTATGATCATTTCCTTAAATTGGTTCAAACCTGTATTACTTCTGTGGTACACAAAAATGTTTTTTAAAAAATCTTTTATTATGGTATTTGTCCATACAATGAAAGTTATTGGGGTCTAGTGTTTTGACCCCCTTTTTGACTTAAATTGCATGTACTAAGAACACTGAAATATTCAAAATGCCTTGTTTTTGTTCTGTAGAAGAAAGTATTGTAGGTTTAAAATCAAAATGGAAGTTTTTTGGCTTTTAGTATGAATATGTTAGCCGTAAGGTGATCTATAAGCTAGTCTGTTTAAAAACAATGACGAAATTCGCATTTACAAGATAAGCATTCATAACTTGCAGTCTGTAACCTCCACCAATATGGATTCGTGATTATGATGACATTGGCCAGCACTTCAGCTTCTCATCAAACTTTGTGTCCAATCAAATGCTCTCTTGAATCCGAGGCATCCCGCCCCCTACACTGTTGAGGGTTTGCACTTACGTCACAATTCGCTCAGTTACCCGGATGCATGGCCAAATTCGCGATACTCGGATGTAAACAACAGCATGGATTGCATGGTTAATATACTACTAAATACTTTGTTCTGTTAATTTATGCTGTCTAAACCATGGGGGAAAAACGTGTGGAAGCTGCTAAATCATAGAAAAGGGCGCAATATTTTGACAAACTAAAGTGAATAGGTAGTAAAAATACGACAAGCAGTATTAAGTAAGATATTAGACTAATATTTCACCTACCTGACCAGAAATGATATGAACAAACATGAATGTTGTCAAGATTTTTGCCCTGGAAGTCCTGGTTCAGTTTTCTGCACTCTTCTCCTTAATTTGTTACAACTTTTGTCAGTCTATAGTACTCCAAATGTTTTTTCCTGGGCTGACCGATTAGTACAGCCCAAAACATGACAATAATTGACCATTTTCAGCAGCAATAATCAGCAAAATATCTGAGTTTCGTTTGGTTCAGTGGCTTTGTTTACGTTCAGTGACACCAGTATGGCCAACTTATGAAGTGTCGTGAAAAAATCTATAAATAGACACTAAAACTGCAGTTGAAATTAGTCTTGTTCACAGAATTTGTATTTTCTGTATGGTAAATGGCACGTAGTGCACTATATAGGGAATAGGGAACAATTCAGACAGTGTAAGTATGCTTTCTATTGGGGTGAAAGAAGTCTGGTTTCGTGTCGTGTCACACACAGTCTGCTCTGTTTCAGAGACACAGTAGCGGATCATATGCGCAAATCGGTGAAGACCACAAAACATATCGTGCCCATTTGAATTCTACACATATTGGTATATTTTATAGCGATATGGATGAGATTGCAGCAGCCATATGCTGTCAAATGCGGCTTTACTGAGCTCAATGTCTCTGGCCCAAGCTATGATATAAACAAAACGCTATGATATGTCCCTCCGTGTCTTCCTGTTTCAGTTGAAATTATGTCAACACAGAATAACGCTGCATGTTTCAAAGCACTTGAGTGGACCTTTAAAAGCATGAGGTGAAAAACATGATGAGAGAATGTTTATTTTTGAGAGAACTATCCCTTTAAGATGTCATTATTTCTGGTTATTGCTGTTATAACTACACTTCCTCAAAGCAATTACAAGCGAGACAGATGAACTGTTTAAGTTTATTTGTAACACTTCTCCAAATCAGCATCATAACATTAAAAATGCTACAAACATTCAGTGTACAGACTGAAAGATGGGAATACACAGAAATCCTTTGTCTGTTGCAGTGATGGTGCATAATAGCTGTCCACGATGATGATTCCTCTGCCCGGTTGTCTTGTTCTTCAGGTCAGTGCCCTTAAACTACCTCCTAACAAGAACTGCAGGTCAGAATGTTAACCAGTAAACATTACACACAATCCTGTGGTATCAACCTGCTCCACTGGTGCAGTTCTTCACTTTCGAAATCTGTGCCTTCATACCCTCCATCTGCCTCTGTCCAAATGTCAGAATGAGAGTGTCATGCAGTGTGTCATTAGTGAGACAGACTGTCCATTTCTAGTCCTAAAACAGGAGCCATCTTATCAGTTGCATCCTCTAAAATCAGCACTCTTTTAAGATTGTTTGCTGAAATTATTTTGAAAAATGTCTTAAAAATGAAAAAAAAAAAAGGCTGAAAAATATCTGAAAGGATGGTCTAGAGTGGCTTTTTGAGGTATGCTTGTTCACACATTCAATGACCTTAATGGAACTTAATACAATGCCTTGAATTTCAAACACTTTCTCTCACACTTGTTCTGGCCCGTCCATTTATGCTCTTCTTTTAATCACAATTTTCAAATCTCCAAGATGATGGCCCTGGAATGCTGCACTGTTTTTCACATTAACTGCAGGCTGTCCACAGTGATGGCCTCCATATTGATGCCACTCTCCAGTGCCGTGTGGTACAGCTCGATGGCCTCTGCCAGATCTCCGCTGGTCTCAATGATGGCTATAGTCTCTCCGAGCTCATTACACATAATAGTGGGAGTTCCCTGAGTCTGAAACGTTGAGAAAATACAAACCATTATTTTATGCAAAAAAAAAAAAAGAATACGCAAAACTAGCAGAGGACCCACACTCAGGCTGTTTACACTAGTGTGTTTTCCTTTTAAAACACATAACTTTTGCTCCGTTTACGCCTGGCATTTACACTATTCTGGCGTTTTCGACCCTCGAAAACGGACACTTTCTAAAGTGCTTTCTAAAACGTCTTAGTTTGAAAACTTTGAAATGGAGACGATGGCATGGCTGCCCACATTGGCTCTGTACATCCATGATGACCGTGTAAACAACAACACCATGCTCATTATAAAAGGTCATGTGACATGCGTTTTCATTTGTGTAGTGTGGATGGAGATCGTTTCTGAAATGCAGTGAAAACGCCAGTGTAAAACGAAAATGCACTAGTATAAACAGGGCTTCACAAACAGTAGGACAGTGTACAAAAATTGCTTGGTTACATGTAGGGTTGCCCCCTAATAGTCAACTAACCATTAGTCGACGAGAATAGGCTTGGTCGACCAAAATTTTATTAGTCGCTTAGTCTGAGGAAAAACATTTGTGACAGACAGATCTTTAACAGCTGGTCTATGTGGTAATGCAGTACATTGGGCAGTACATCCAAATGCTCGCCTATCATTCATCATCAAATATGGCTTACCATCTAAAATATGTAAGCAGTAGCAACTTTAAATAGTTGCTAAAATGTATGCTATTAATGTGTGTGTGCGAAGTGTGGAAGCTGAATAGTAGTGGGTTTACTGCATGACAGATGGAGGTGTTGGTGCGGTCACTTGCTCCTAAAATACTATTACAGATAAGAGTAATACATCTTTTGAATCTGTAATATTCTACGTCTATTTGTGTGCACTCACAATAACGACAGAACATTGTGCTTTTGTAAAATAATGAAAGCAAACAGGATGCGCTTAGTGCCGTCTCTGTCTCTGTAAACCTGAGCGCGTCACTTTGAAACTCTGTGTATTCTTGACCTACAGACATGAAAAAAATCTATCCATAGAGAGCGAAATGTCTACTTTTAAATGAATCAATTCAAATGGAAAACAAATATTCTCAGATTATGTAATCCGTATGAAACACGGATACAGGTGCATTACTGATGACGAGTCAGTGTCGTCATCTCTGACTTCATCTCTTAAGCCGGTTACTTCTGTCGGTGTACTGTGGCGAACGTTATGTGCATGCTTGAGCGCTTATTAGGCTATGTAGGCAATTATAAAGGCTCAATATTATGATTTAAATGGTTTAAAAAAATAAACATCCAATTAGTCGACTTATGCTTAAAATGAATGACTAGTAGCCGACCAGAAAAATCTTTAATTGAGGGCAGCTATGATATGAAGGCTTTCCTCCTTTTAAACTTTCTTAGTGTTTATTGATTATCATCATCATCAATGTGCTTGTATAAGAAAAATGTCCACATTTACAACTTTATAAACTATAACCTCTAGCTTCCGCTAACTGTCGTACGTGTGTTCACGAGAGAGTGGCATTTCAGTGGATCTGGCTGATCTCGCAAGAACCAATTTTGTTTACAGCAAAGTCTCCTCTTGGATTATATTGAAATTCTGCAACATTTTTCTTTACAAATGCTTGTTTTGTACTTCTAATTCATGACTGGTGTTTTATTTTGTTCTCTCCTCTGCGCTTCCGCATTCGTCACTGTATTTGCCTACGTCATATGTCATCCGCTGGAACGCCACTTTGTCGTGAATGCACGTACAACAGTTAGCGGAAGAAAGAGATTACGGTTTATAAAGTTGTAAATTTGTGTATCTTTCTCATACAAACACATCGATTCACTTCAGGAGGCATTTATTCACACCCCAGAACTGTGTGGAGCATTTTTTTTATGATGGGTGGATGCACTTTATTGGACTTCAAAATCTCAACACTTTTTCAGTGGATTCACTGCCATTACAAAGCTTGGAAGACCCAGGAGCAAGCTGACTGTATTTTTCTGAAAGTAGAAAGTCATATACACCTAGGATGGCTTGATGGTGAGTAAATCATGGGCTAATTTTCATTTTTGGGTGAACTATCCCTTTGAAGAGGAGTCGATTTCCTTTGTTTTGTTTTTTTTTCAACCTTTGCAATAGATTTTATATTGCAATAAATTTTCAGAATAATTTTTTGGGAAATCAATTCCGAGCTTTAACACACAGAAGTAACAGCTTCCTACCTGTGTCAGGTTGGATGTCTGTATTTGAATGACTTGGGACTGTCCAAGCTGCACCTCTTGCTGGCAGAAGGCTGGTACGGCTGCTGTCAGGTCCATCTCAGAAGCTTCCACAACAGCAACAGTTGCTGTCTCAGATTCTGCAGCCACTGCTTCTCCGCTGAGTTCTGGCTCTGGTTGTTTTTGAGTGCGACTGTGGGTTTTACGATGGTTCCTAAGGTTGGAAACTGTCTTAAAGGTCTTTCCACATTCACTGCAAGCATGCGGCCGCTCACCCGTGTGTGTACGCCGGTGTTCAGCCAAATGCATGCTTTGCACGAAGCCCTTATCGCAGAACTCGCATCGAAACGGACGCTCGCCCGAATGTGTGCGAAGGTGCTCCCGCAGGTGTGTGTTCTGGCGAAACCGTTTTCCGCAGATCGCGCAAGGATAAGGACGCTCACCGGTGTGTACTCTCTGGTGAAGCGTAACACTTGAGGCTGAACCAAAGAGTTTGCCACAGACCGGACAGGGATGAGACTTCCCAGTGGAAGAGCTGGAGCCTCGTGGCCGGCCGGGCCCAAGTCCGTGACTTAGTTGGTGCAAGCGGAGATTTGCAGGAGAGTTCAACCGCTTGCCACAAATAGTGCAATCCAGATTAGGTTTTGCCATTGAAGGAGCGCTTAGTTGCTCTGTATTATCCGTCGAGCCCTGTTGACTGCTATCCTGGGAGTCTTGGGAGATGCTATGAGGCTGTATCAGATTAGGATGCTCCTCCAAGCAATGTAGGTCTCGCTGACGCTTCCGCAAGAACCCCTCGGAACAGTGCGGACAAGGATAAGGTGCCGGTGACCCTGGGTGGTGAAGAAAACGATGAGCTACAAGTTTAGCAGGACGGATAAAAGTAGCCGAGCAGTCTGGACAGGGAGAGGGCGTCGCATTGCTGTGAAGATGCTGACGGTGTTGCCGAAGATTTGAAGATTGGCTGAAGGCTTTATGGCAAATGTCACACCGATACGGACGGACTCCCGTGTGTGTGAGTCCATGCCGGGAAAGATTTGCGAGAGAGGAAAAGGTCTTTCCACACACGCTGCACTGGAATGGTCGCTCGCCTGTATGCGTGCGCAGGTGGTTTCGCAGATGGATCTGCTTCTTGAATGGTTTCCCGCAGATGTTGCATTTGAAGCGTCTTTCGGTTGTATGAGTGGTTCGGCGATGACGCAACAGACGGACCTGCGAGGAGAATCTTTTTTTACAAATCGAGCAAGGGAATTTTGGTTCTTCCTCCGCAGCAGGAGTCCCATGTTTACTTTCTTCCTCTATTCCGCCTCCTTCTTCCACATTGGCAGTAGCTGAATAGTTGGGGTCGTCTGTCAGTACTTTCCCTCCATTTTGGGTTTGTTCTGAGTTTGACAGTTCAGTGTGAAGCCCATTTTCTGTTGGCTCTGAAGACTGGGAAACCACTGCAATACCTTCAATGAGAACAGGACCTGTGTCGCTGGACTCTTTTCTGTCATCTTTCACAGGAGGAAATGTCACCGCCTGTCTATCTTTCCTCCAAGCAGCCTCTCGTTCTCTTGCTCTTTGGATGATAGAGAGAGGTGACTGCTGGGCCAGTACAAACTGCAGAGAGAAGAGGTTTGAATTAATCTTATTTTTTTCTTAGCTAAACATTCACATTCAATTCACTTTTAAGGAAAAGAGTATATTAATAGGCCTTTGTATAAGGATTAAATTTCATTTTGATGGAGTAAAATGCCTCTAAATGTAATAATAAGGGAAATGAGCATATACATTTAAATACTGGTAAATATATGTGACCCTGGACCACAAAACCAGGAGATGTTCACTTCCAAAACAAAAATTTACAGAGAATGTACTCACTTTCTTGTCATCCAAGATGTTCACGTCTTTCTTTCTTCAGTCGTAAAAAAAATGTTTTCTGAGGAAAACATTTCAGGATTTCTCTCCATATAGTGGACTTCTATTGTGCCCCCGAGTTTGAACTTCCAAAATGCAGTTTAAATGCAGCTTCAAAAGGTTCTAAACAATCCCAGCCAAGGAAGAAGGGTCTTATCTAGTTTTATTTTTTTTAAAAATTGACAATTTATATACTTTTTAACCTCAAATGCTCATCTTGTGAACTCTGTATGTTCCAGTTCAAGACAGTTAGGGTGTGTCAAAAAACTCCCATCTCATTTTCTCCTCCAACTTCAAACTCATCCTACATTTAGAGGCCTTTGAAGCTGGATTAAACTGCATTTTGGAAGTTCCAACTCAGGGGCACCACAGAAATCCACTATATGGAGAGAAATCCTGAAAGGTTTTCCTCAAAAAACAATTTCTTTACAGCTGAAGAAAGACATGAACATCTTGGATGACAAGAGGGTGAGTAAATTATTTGTAAATTTTTGTTCTGAAAGTGAACTACTCCTTCATGGGTCAGTTTTTTGAAATTGAGATTTACACATCATTCCATTGATGTATGGTTTGTCAGGATAGGACAATATTTGGCCAAGATACAACTATTTGAAAATCTGGAATCTGAAGGTGCAAAAAAAATCTAATTATTGAGAAAACTGCTTTTAAAGTTGTCGCAATTAAGTTCTTAGCAATGCATATTACTAATCAAAAATTACGTTTTAATATACACTGCCCTCCAAAAGTTTGGAAACGACCTAGAGAAGTGGGGTTTTGGACAATATTGCTATGAATCCTTTTTAATTTGTGATAATTTTGCACTTATAAAGGACAACACAAACGATGAAAACATATTTTACAGTTTATACATAGAAAAAACTTAAATTTTCGATTCATCAAAATATCCACCATTAGCAGCTATTAAAGCTCTGCATAATCTGGGCCTTAATTCATTGTATTCTGAACTTAATTGGCAATCAATTGTTGAAGCTATTAAGGTGTGCTGACCCAAAAAATTTTAAAAACCTGGGCCAAGTTTAAACCAGTAACCAGACATCACAGCTGGCAAAGGGGCATGTATATATTGCCATTATTATGTAATCAAAATGAAAATTATTATTGCTGGTCTTCAATGATAATGTCAACATACTTTAATGCATTTGCACCAAAAATGATAATGATTTATGCTGATATCGTCCAAAACCACACTTTGCCAGGGGTGTTTCCAAACTTTTGGAGGGCAGTGTATTTACGGTAGAAAATTTTAAAATATTGTAACATTATCTTTACTTAATATCCTAATGATTTTTGGCATAAAAGAAAAATTTATAATTTTGAGCTATACAATGTATTGTTGCCTATTGCTACAAATATACTCGTGCTACTTACAACTGGTTTTGTGGTTCAGAGTCACACCAGTATTGACCAACATGGATACATTTAACAATAAATTTCAATAGTTCTAATACTGGCTAATAAACCAATATGATGGTAATGTTGTGCATAACTAAGTCAGCTATTACCTGAGAGACTGGTGCGGTCGGCTCACGTACTCGGTGAGTACGCCGATGGTACAAGAACTTGGTCATGTTGGTGAAAGTTTTGGCACAAAACGGGCATTTGTGCAGTGGCTCAGATGTATGGGATTTCCTAAAGTGGGAAAAGCCGAGAGAAAATTAAGTTTTGATAACAGTGAATCCAAATCATGAGAAAGGTTTGATGTTTGACTATACAGTTACCTGTGTATCATAAGAGTCATTTCTGTGGTAAAACCATGTCCACAGTCCACACACAGAAAACGTGCCTCACCAGAGTGTGTGCGCATGTGAGTCTGAAGGGACACCAACTTCTTAAACACTTTATCACACTCTGGGCACTCGTGTGTTCCTTGTTCATGTACTCGAAGATGTGCCACAAGACGATTGGCAGACGTGAATGTTCTTTTGCACTCCTCACATCGAAGATTGCTGGCTGGCGGCGTCAATCCCAAACCAGCTGAGCGGGCCGTGTACGTACGCCTCCCAGCAATAACTTTGGCAATTTTGCTGCCCTCTTCTGATCCATCGCTTCTTCCTTCATCTTCCTTAGCGCCAGAACTGTCTTCATACCCCACCATCACCCCAGTGTCCCCACTCTCTTTGTCCTGGCCCAAGAAGTGCTCCCCCTGGTGTTGAAGGAAATCCTCTGGTGTGCTGAACAGCAGATTACACTCAGAACACTCATAAGGATGGATAATTAAAATCTCCTCATTTTCCTTCTTTACCGTGTTCACCTGACCAGAAGAAGGGAGGAGGTTCAAAGTGGTCACGTTGTCCAGCCGGATAGGATCGGCAGGTAAGAGAGGGGCGAGGAGTTTTGCTTTGCGGAGAGTAGCTGAAGCAGAACCATCAGCGATTGCTTGGGCGGAGCAGAACTGCAGGCGGAGCATTGCAGAGGTGGAGCCAGGAAGGGAAGTGTTTGCTGGCACTAGCATAGTTCTGGGAGGGGCTGCAGTTTTAGATGGATTTTCCTGCTCTCGAAGAGCCTGAAAAATAAACGCAACAAACGTAAGCTAGGAAATATGGGATCTGTAAAGTCCTGATTTAATAAAATGGGAGAAACCTGATCCTAACACCATGTTTTAGAGGGATAGCTCACCCAAAAATGAACATTCTGTCATTAATTACTCGCCCTCATTTGGTTCAAAACCCATAAGGAAAGTATTTTCGTAGCTTCATAAAATTTACGTTGAACCACTATTTTAACAATGTCCTTAATAACTTTCTAGGCCTTGAATGTGTCAGTTGCGTTCCTGTCAGAAAGCTCGCGGATTTAATCAAAAATATCTTAATTTGTGTTCTGAAGATAAACAAAGGTCTTACAGGTTTGGAACGACATAAGGGTGAGTAATTAATGACAGAACTTTCAGGAGCACTGCAATGTTTTACCAATAATAAGTTTTGGAGTAATGAGTGGGCACAACTACCCAGTGTCAGAAATCAAATATAACTTTTATTGCATCACACCCAGTTATATCATGATGTAAAACAACCCTGCTTTGAGGAATGTATTTGTTGTGTGCGTATAGATGTTTGTAGCATAAAACAAACCTGGGCTAAGGTCAGGATCTGGCCTGCCTTCTGTTCATCCAGCACTAAATTCTGAACATTGAGCAACTGAACTGGAGTGACTGAACCATCTGCCTGAAGAACATACTCCTGAAACAGAACACAAAATGAAATTAGAAACTCCTAAGAAGACCACAGGATAAATATTTTACTGTGCAGTATGTACACACAAGTTGTTTGTTGAGCACCTCAAGAACCTGACACCGTGGTTTTCTCAGTGTAGACATTTGATTTGTTTAAATAAATACACATTTTTCTATTAGACAGCATTATTATTATTATCATTCACACGGGATGTCAGCCTTAACCCTTCTCATTTACTTTAAAGGGGTGATGTCACATGTTGCCGAACTGTAATGTGGATCCATCGCGTCACGCCATTGGCGTTGCTCGCTGCAAAGGTTGAAAAACTTTCAGCCAATCAGTTTGCTTTATGTAAATACCCTAGTGCAGACACTAGCCAATCGCGTTCAAGCAACACCAGAAAAGTAACGTGACTGGCTGTTGTCACTTGTCACTATGATGGTTTCATCAGCACCAAGCTTCAGACAAACCCTCCATCAAGCATTGACGCTGACGCCCCGTGTGAATGGGGTGTTAGCTGATAATATATTTTTTTAGTTTGTTGATATCTGTCAAAATTTGGTTTTAACACTAGTGTCAAAAGTTAAAAAAAAAAAATTCAAATACACTGCTGTTTTGAACTTTTTATTAATCAAAGAATCCTGAAAAAATCTATTACGGTTTCCCAAAAAATGTTGAGCAGCACAACATTTTCAACAATGATAATAAGGAATGTTTTCTGAGTACAAAATCAGCATATTAGAATGTTTTCTAAAGGATCATGTGACACTTAATGGCTATTGAAAAGTCAGCTTTGCCAACAAAGGAATAAATGACATTTTTACAATTTAAAATCCAGTTCTAATCAAAATTATTCAGAGAGTGCAGTACTTTACAAATACACGTTTTTCTGAAGATCCAGGATTTTATAAAAACTGTATCTACAGCAGTTTACTGGGATATTAAAAATAGTAATGTCAAAATATAATGTAATGTTTTTGAGTTATAGGATTTTTAAAAATAATACAGCTATGTCATAATTATTCAACCACTATTCAACATTGCTGCTTTTAAGTCACTTATTTTATGGTAGGGAACAAAATTGTCATAAAACACAATTAAGCCTTTAGAAACGCTTAATGTTTTACAATATTACTGTTTTTACTGTATTTTTATATCAGTGCAAATCCTTGGTAAGAATAAAAGACTTTTGAAAAACATTTAAAAAAATATTACCAACCTCAGGCTTTGGAACAATAATGTACATTAAATTATTTGATTTATACCTGTGCCATATTAAAACATTAAAAGCTTTTCAATTTTTTTATGGGAGTTTATTATTTTATAATAAATGTATATTGTTATAAAATTAATTTTACACATAAATAACATAAAAACACATTTAAAAAAAAACTTTTTCCACCTGAAGTTTTCTTTAACGCGCATCAACAGAACTGCATAGTCTGAGCTCTGTTGTCATTTTTTAAAATGAAAATTTCATTTATAAATACACACTGCAACTGGAATATTCCCAACTGAATTGGAATCTAATCAAAACAAATTGAGAGCGAATGAGAATCAGCATGGATACCCAGCCACATTTATCAGTGTGTGTGTGTGTGTGTGTGTGTGTGTGTGTACACCTACTTAACCATATTTTGGGGACAAATTTGTACCCAAACATGAGCTAAACCTGACAAAATCTCCAAAAACCTCCTTTTGCGGACATCCTCATTTGCAAAGCGGCTATAAAAATAAAGTTATTGTAAAATTGAAAGTTTTCTGTGAGGGGTAGGGTTAGGATATTGGTTAGGATTCATTTATAAAATCTATAACCATCTGTATATAAAAACCAATAGAATTTTATGTAATGTCCCCATTTTGATAGCTAAGTAAAAGGTTGTGTCTGTGTGTGTGTACTTACTGTGTCAGTGCTCAAGCTGCTGTGGGTGCTGCTTCTATTGTGTGTCTGTCTGTGAGCCAACCACAGTTCAGGTGTATCAAAGAGAGCCAGACATTCCAAACACTGGTACTGGATTGGCACTTCTGCATCAACAGCATCCACCTCTGTGACCTCACATAGCTCTGAAAATAAAGCATTCATGTGCTGATTACATGCACGTCCAAAAAACATCTCCATGTAAGCACATCGAATACAAGACCGCACTCACCCTGGCCGGCTTCTCTCATGTGCAGCTCTTGATGCAGCAGCAGTTCATCTGGGTTCCTCAAGATGGCTCCACACTCCAGGCACTGATACTGACTCTCCCCAGCATCACAGTCCTCAAGGCTCGGCAGGACCTCGACCTCGTCCCCCTCTGCTCCGGTGTGGATCTGCTGATGCACCAGCACCTCCTCCAGCGTATTAAAGAGCTGCTGGCACTCACTGCACATGTACTGATGCTCCACATATTCCTGCTCACTCATGGTAACTGCACAGTTCTAAACCTGTTAAGATGCAAAATGTCTTGGTGTGCTGAAGAGCAGATGCAGTGCTGGGGTTATGACTCACAGTCACTGGGTTCAGGATGCATTCTTATGCTCAATATGAATGCTAAACCTCAAAATAACCTGAAAAAAGAAAAAAAAAATACAACCTAAACAACAGAGATATGCCAGAAGACTCCCAGAAAAACTGTCTGGCCTTGCATTTTCATATTAAATTTCATAACTACTATTCAGGATAAAATTTCCACAGGTCACTAATTAAATAGATATTATGGACATCATTTATATAATCAGTGAGACATGAGACAAAGTATGTTCTACAACTTTATGCGCCATTTAGTTTCTAAAATATCAAAACTTTTGAGATTATACACAATTTACAATTTCACATAATTTTCTCTTAAATTTTATCATTCAATAAAAAATCATAAAACCACCTCAGACCAGTTAGATCAGTGGTTCTCAATCACAAGGGCTCAGCAAACATCCAAAGGGTATTTTGTCCAATAAATATTATTTAAATGTACCTATATTAACACAATCCTAATCAAACTGCTAAAAGACACTTGTATTTGTATGATCAAATATACAAGAAAAACGGTACTAATATGAAATATTATTGTATTTTAAAATAGTGGTAATATTAATATACTTTAAAATATAATATATTTCTGTGAATGCAAAGCTGAATTATGCTGCATTACTGCAGTCTTTAGTGTCACATCATCCTTCAGAACGGATTAATGTGAAATATTATTGTAATTTAAAATAATGGTAATATTAATATACTTTAAAATATAATATATTTCTGTGATGCAAAGCTGAATTTTGCTGCATTACTGCAGTCTTTAGTGTCACATCATCCTTCAGAAGCAGTATTATTTTCTAACAATATACGCTACCATTGGAAAGTTTTGGGTCAGTAATTATTTTTACTTTGTTTTATATATATATTAGCAGCAAATAAAGACTTATTTTAAAAAAAAATAAAATCACAGGTTCCAATAAAAAAAATAAAAACCAGCACAACTGTTTCCAACATTGATAATAAATCAGCATATTCAAAAGATTTATGAAGGATCATGTGACACTGAAGGCTGGAGTAATGATATGGAAATTCAGCTTTGCATCACAGAAATAAATTATGTTTTAAAGTATATTGAGATAAATTGTAATAAAATTGAATAAAATGTAATTTTTCACATTATAGTTTTTCTGTATTTTTAATCAAATAAATGCAGCCTTGTGAGCATAAGTGACTTATTCAAAAAACACAAACATTTTTGAAAGCTAGTGTGTGTGTGTGTGTGTGTGTAATATAATATAATATAATACAATAATAATATAATATATTATAATAATATATTATATGGTTTTGTAAGGTTTCACGGACGTGTCCCTACTTTTTGTAAAAACAGTAGGGAAACTATCAGATATTTCTGAAAACATCAGGCCACAAAAGACACTTATACGTGTATTATGAAAATATTAACACGTATCATATGGATTTTAATATGAAGTCGGTGCGTAACATATGGCAGCTCCGTAAGAGTCCACAATTCAATAATTTCGCTTCATCAATAAATAAGAAAAATATGACGGGCATTACAAATGCGATACAGAGGCAGGTGTTAATACAGCTGAAAACCACGCAAAACTTCTTACTAGTCGTGGCTACTAGCCGTGTCGGAATCGGTACTAACAAACAACAGCATTTAGTGGGTTTCGGACGAGTGGTTTACCTTGTGGCGAGCAGTTGGTGGCGCTCTTCAGATTTTGCCAGAGCTTATGGAGCGCACCGCTGTCTCCTGAGCGAGCCACCCCGATGTATGGCGGTCGTCAGGCGGCGCTCTTCACTTTTCCCCGCAGGTCTAAGAGCGCAGAAGGGAGGCCTTCTTTCCCCAGCCGTTTCCGAACCTCTCCTCGCGCGCTGCAGTTGGGCAATCCCTCGTGCGGCGCTCGTCGGCCCCACGGAAGCTTCCTGGTGTTCACAATGCGTTTCCCACCGCAGCGAAGCAGTATTATTTAGTGCGACGCACTGTTTGCTAAATATTTTGACGTAAAGATGATCATGGATGTGGAAATGTACCGTTTGTCTGGCCTCGGTTCCTTGCTCTGTGCATGTTGCCCCGCCCCATGGGGGTTCGCGTTTGTCTTGTGCAAGGCGCTGATTGGCTAGAAAGACTGTCTGTCAAAATCTATCTGTTGTGATGGACAGTCTCATTTTTGAACGCTAGAGTATGTTCATCTGCTGATGGAAAGGTCCCTTAACCAACAATAAATGTATTATTAATTATCATCATTATCATCAAAAATAAAATAAAAATAATAATAAACACTTTTTAATATTACAATTAACTACCCAGAAAATACAAATGTGAGAAAACATGCCATGGAAAAGAGCCAGGGGTTCAAGGATGGCCAAACAATCATAGCAATTAAAATTCGAGAGAGTGAAAAAAGAAAACAAACAAACAAAAAACAAACAGCTTTCATAACCTTGCATTTGTTGATCAAATAGGGAAAGTAAACATTTCCATATTGCTTCTCAAGAGTGAAAATTCCAAACAAAACATCGTTAAAGAAGGGAAAAGCACTGTTTGCCTTCCATGCTAATTGGCTTTTTGTCAAATAAAACGTTTTAATACAACAAGAGAATTTAATCGACAACAAATGTGACACCACGTTTCCTCTGAAGCCAAATTAATCATTTCAGTATTTATTTATTGATGTATTATATTATGTTATTGCATAAGGTTATGTAATGCATGGCTTTTCAAACATTCTGCTTTCTAAAGACTGATTGGAAATTTGTTTCGAGTATTTTATTTTAGTGACGGACATAGTTTTTACTGGTAAGAAAAAAAAAGATTTAGCATTTTTATTTATGTGTCCTCGGCATTCTTAGCTAGTCATTCTAATGCTGCAGGATCTATGCACGTGAGAGCGTTGTTGAACTTCATTACCCAGAAGACAATGCGCATAGAGCGTCACTGTGCGTCAGCGCCAGTTGCCAGCCACAGAGAAAGAAAGGAGGCGCACAGTTTGCTATTGATAGAATAGTTCAGCAATCTTTATTTATTTTTTTTTTTAACGTTTACTGTAGTTTAAATTGACATATCCACTACGCGCCTGGGCCAGTCTACAGGCACACTTTACCCCCGCTCTGGCACACTTGCAACCCGAAATGAGCGGCAGCGGGCGGCCCAGGACTAGCTCGTTTGCTGAGCCTCCGGGGGTCCCGGGAGCCGCTGCAGCCGCTGCCGGATCAGCCGTCGCCGGTGGAAGCTCTTCAGGAAAGACGGGGGGCGCGCAGGCCTCAGGCGGGAGTTCGTCTGCTTTCGGAAACCTAAAGCTGGGCAGTGAGTATCATTCAATGACATCACACGACAATCTCAATAAATGTGATATTAGTAGACTAGTAAACGCCGAAGTGCGAGACCGTGTAGCTTGCTGTTCATTAATTTGTTTGATTATTTTGCCTTGATCGCGTTAACCTACTTTAGGCGGCTAACTGGCTAAGCTAACGTGAGCTTGTTTTTATAGACGGATCAAGGGCTTTGATTGCACTACATTAGCTCGACAATCCTTCATAATAGCATGGGCTAAACGCATCTCTTGTGATCGATACCAATGCATCACATTTTGCCCAGTGTGAACCCTTCTTTAAAATATGATTCGTGGTTTGTAAGATGTTTAGACGTCGCGTTATTCAAGATGTGCTCACTTGGTAACAAAGCTCAGTTAGCCCAGCCGGCAACATCTAACAGACTGTATTTTCAATTTTGCATTTGATTTGAATGAATTTATCATGTGCGACCCTGGATGCGTTTAGTCGCATCCTAAATATATTTAATGATACTCTTAACACCAGTGTAGAGAGGACCAAAGTGGCGTTTGCCTGTTCGTATATTTAAAGGGTAGAACATCAGGATCAATATTTATAACATATTATTAATAATGTAACGTTAAACGACCCCCAGTCTTCCTCCTCGTAGTCTAACACAATCATCACAAAGCTTTCATTTCAAACACTGTGAACGAAAAATGACCCAATGTAAATTTGTGGTTGGCTACTCCTGTGAAAACTAGTGGTTTCCCTAGAGGCATAAACCTCTTCATTTGGTGCTCCATAAATGATTCCCAGTGACTGCAGTGCTGGCAGCAGCGTTCATCTACGCTGGTGCTGACTGCTGGATTTCCATGGGAATGGTGATGGGTGTTATTTGTAGGAATGAGGGGAGATGGAGTGGGTGGATGGATGTACGACTGTAACCCACGAGAAACCTTGAACCAGTAGTTACAACACACAACAGCCATTGCTGTTTTTCTCTACAGTTGTTTTCAGCGCGGTAACCACTTTAATTACTCTCCTAAAACGTGATGCATATTATGTATCATTAACATTAATTTTACGTAATGTGTAAATTTTTCACATTTTTGTTCTTATAGTGATATGCACATGTCTGATGGAAGCAGTGATATCATCATTCAAATTATCACCGAAAGCCGCTAAATGGCACAAACATGAACGATGAACACTTGATAAAGTGACTGGCCATTAACTGGCCTGAATCCATCTCTCTCATCCTAGTGGATAATGCTGGCCAGTCTTTTTAATGACAAGCTTTGGCTCTGACATTTCAGATTCATAGTTTTGATGATGATTTTTATTATTTACACTATCAGTCAAAAGTTTTTAAACAGTAAGATTTTAATTTTTATTTAAAAGAATTCTCTGCTACTTATCAACCCTGCATTTATTTGATCCAAAGTACAGCAAAAGCTGTAATATTGTGAAATATTTTACTATTTAAAATAATTCTATTTAGATCATATAAAATGTAATTTATTCCTGTGATCAAAGCTACAATTTCAGCATCATTACTCCAGTTTTCAGTGTCACATGATCCTTCAGAAATCATTCTAATATTGCTGATTTGGTGTTCAAGAAACATTTATTATTATCATCAGTATTTACAACAGTTAAGTACATATTGTTTCAGGGTTTGTTGAATGGAAAGATAAAAAAAAAAATCAGCATTTATCTAAAAAGAAAAGCTTTTTTAACATTATACACTATACTATCCAAAAACATGGAGTTAGTAATTATAGAAATTAATACTTTTATTTAGCAAGGATGCTTTAAATTGATCAAAAATGATGATAAAAACATTTCTAATGTTACAAAAGATTTCTGTTTCAGGTAAATGCTGTTCTTCTGATCTTTCTATTCATCATAGAAACCTAAAAAAATCTACTCAGCTGTTTTCAACCTAATAATAATAAATGCTTTTTGAGCAGCACATCTGAACATCCCTTTAACTGATATCTCCTACCGTACAGTTGGGATAACTTTGAATAGGGAATAAATCTATCGAAAGGAAGAGATGAGAGAGCAATCTCTGCACAGCTATACTGCCCCATCTTTGTGTCTGCTGTTTCCATGGAGGGATGGGAATTTCAGGTTTTCAAGTGAGAGCAGCAGTTTACAAACTTACAGTCAGTCACACAGAAGCGAGATTGGTGCTGGTCAGTCATCAGATAAAAGGGTCAAACAAGCAGTCAAGGAAGTAGGGATGAAACCATAAAGTTGTTGTGAACAGGGTAGAGGGTAAAGAACAGAAATATAGCAAAATATATGAGAAATGCAGAAATGTTCATTTGTAATAATTATCCGAATCATGCGTGCCCATACGGTTGATATGTCAAAGACATGGTTGCTTTACGGCTATATATATTATGCAGACACTTAAAAATATTTTTTTAACTTTGTGGACCCTGAAGGTTATGAGATTTATCCAAGATACAAATAAAGTTAAAGTAATGATTATTATTGCAAAATAACTCATAAAATAGTTCTTTGAAGTTAAATCGAGATTTACCATGGACTGTTGTCTCAACCGTATGGTAGAGTTTTATAAAAAACATAAATTGAAAAAGAAAAAAAAAAGTGCATAAGGCTATTTATTAGATGTCTACTAATAAGAATTTAATGTTAAATAATTTAATTTTTTCATTAGCTCCTTTTAGGGGTGAAAGTTAAAGGGATATTAGAATGATTTCTGAAGGATCATGTGACTGGATTAATGACGCAAAAAATTTAGCTTTGAAATCACAGGAATAAATTACATTTTTTTTTTTATTATTCAAGTAAAAAATTTATTTTAAACAGTAAAAATATTTCAGAATTTTACTTTTTTGCTGTACTTTGGATCAAATAAATGCAGGCTTGGTGAGCAGAAGAAATTTCTTTAAAAAACATTCTTACTGTTCAAAAACTTTTGACTGGTGGTGTGTTTTTGTTAATCTGAGATAATTATTCAGTCACATGACTTTGTGAGAAAGTCACAAGAATTTTATGCCCATGTTGCAGTTTATTCTGTGATAATGTTTCTCTCAGTTAATGAGCTTGTCTTCCTGAATAAAATGTATCCACCTCAAATGTATCCACCTCACTTTTTATACAAAAATGGCATTAAAATATGACTTTCTACGTGATGCTAATTTAAATCGGCCGCTAACCCACAGTGTCTTTCATCCTGCTTGAAACCATTATTCTGAAGAAAAATTCTCAATAGCAGCAAGCGTCTATGTCACGCATGACGACAGCTGTCTGCTCTGCTTTGATCCGGTAAATAATAGTTTTGCCATGTAATAAAACAAACCTTTTGTTTTGGTGAATCTGTCATTTCTCCTCTAAATCTAAACTGACAGCAACTGACGGAAAAACATCACCCAAAGGCTCTGTTTGTCTCCAGGCATCCCCATTATTCAGGTCTGCTCTTGGCCGCAGGTGGAAATGTGGTCAGACTTTAGTTTTTTCTCATCCTCCACCCATGTTCAAATAGTCTTAAGGGGTGTTTCTGCTATTCCTAGTGATAAGCTCTAGCCGTTGTTCTGTTGTGTTTGGACACGCATCTAAACACGGGTGTTGGATTACTATTAACACCTGTCAGACAGAATGGCAAACAGGCATGGCGTGCCGGATAAGAGTTCACAGAGGAGTTCAAAAAGATTCAGCCGCCGTAGATCTAATGCTGGAGTTGGACTCTATGCTTTGATGTGATCTTTAGTTTTTTCATATCTTTTGAATATTAAGACCTCTCAAGTATGCAGGAGTAGTTTTGAGGAATATTTAACGTTACGCACTCTCATGTTGATCCAAACCTGATTGACCTTCTTCCATGGAGTGTGATAGGAGAATTCTTTTAAAAAGTGCTGCTAACCAGTTCCCATGCAATTGCAATGAATGAAGGCAGGTGTTTTTCCGACTTTAAAAACACATGCAAGGCACAACAAAATAACAATAAGTGTTGCATGTGACTTTTCAAATCATCACACTCACCTGCTGATTAGAACTATTACTCATGTTTTTCTCAGCTGAAATTACACTGTAGATTCATAATTAATACTGTCAGAGCATAATTATGCTGTGATTTTTACCATAAGGAACATGTCTACCACCAATACTACAGCATGTTATAACTACATGGACACAACACAACAAAAATGACAATTTACATTCACATTTATAGTAGTAAGAGTGTTTTTCCTAGTAGGCTTATTCAAAATGCTGTATCTTATCACACAGATATTACATGCTATTACATTTTTTTTAATGATTAATGCTAAAAATGAAATAAATGTTACTGCTACTTGCAAAGATTTAAGTAAGCCACTTTCAGTGGCAGCATGCACTGGTCTGGTGGTCTTTACAGAAGCTAAAGCAGAAGTAAAAATTACAGAAAAAAGAGAGAATGATAAAGCTTCACCTGTTGTACAGTGGTATAATTCTGTTTTTGTGATTAATTATTATTTAGAGACCCACCAATTGTAATACCAAGTCAGATGTACCAGTTGCACCTAAATTACAAAAACAGTTTAGCAGATAAGTAGTAAAGCCAGTCTGTTTTTCAGTCTCATACTTACAGGGTTAGTTCTCCCCAAAATGAAAATTCTATCATTTATTCTTGATTCTTCAAAACATTTGTAAAAACATCAAGAAGTAAATCTATATGAATTGAGCCAAGAGACATTATTGCTTTACCAATGTTTATATAAAAAATAAAAGCCTACAATAAATCTGTTCTTCATATAAAATGATCGTGTCTCAACAGGCTTGGATTAAATCACTCGGTTCATATGGATTTATTAAATATTTATTATTTTTAAATTTTTTTTTTATGTCAAAATTATGTGTAAACTGCCTTTCAGTTAAACACAGAAATCACTTAGATTTGATGGAAAAATATCTTAATTTGTGTTCCAAAGATGATTGAATATCTTGTGGGTTTGGAACGACATGAGGGTGAGTAATTGTTGAAAAAGTTTTCATTTTAGAGGTGAACTCACTCTTTTAAACATTAATTCAACTGTGATCATTAAGGTAAATTGTCAAATGTCTGCCACTATTTTAAAGGATGTTCTTTTTAGAATTTCATCACTGTGCAAAAATGATGTTTAATAAGCAACACAACAGTCATATACACGATTAATCGCACGATGTTGTGAGGCGCGTTTAGTCAATGAAGCCGGTACATTGATTAGTAGTAAAGCTCCATCACGTGCGTTCAGCTGGAGCGGCAAGTAATACACAGAGCTGTACATCACTGACAAGCTACGCCAAAATCGCGCTCAAAATCGAATTCGATTTTGCGCGTGATTTGGCGTAGCTTGACAGTGCTTTACAGCTCTGTGTATTACTTGCCGCTCCAGCTGTGAAGAGACTGCTGTGGTTTAAGGCTGTGTTTACACAACAGCGATGTAGTCAAAAACAGAAAAGTTTTTCCCTTCTATTTTTAACAGTAGTTGGATGCTGTTTGTTCACACTTGCATTTAAAATCGATGCATACTGCACATGTCTGCATACCTAACATGTACTCTGCACAAGCATGACGTCACCTTTTTCAAAGATTCCCGTATTGGGTGTTTACACAGAAATAATAACGTGGCGTTTTCAAAAACTTGCACTTTGAAATCTGTTTTCAAAATGATGCATTTTCAGTTCCCAAAACGCTGTGGTCATGTAAACGAACAGGCAAAATGCATAAAAAGTTTCCCGCTGTTGGCCAAAAATGTTGTCATGTAAATGGCCCCTAAGTCTCCATTCTACTGAGCAGGCAGGTCTTTTGGTTAAAGGCCTTTTGTTTAAAAGAAACGTGTTTTGTTGTGTGTTCAGGGGATAGTGGGAAAGTGACAACGGTAGTGGCCACACCAGGGCAGGGTCCCGACCGCCCTCAGGAGGTCTCGTACACAGACATCAAGGTGATTGGGAATGGCTCATTTGGAGTGGTGTACCAGGCTCGGCTCATCGACAGCCAGGAGATGGTGGCCATAAAGAAGGTGCTTCAGGATAAGAGGTTTAAGGTAAGATGAGTAAGAAAATCTGCTTGTGTGCAAACTAATGTCAGTATCATAATAAAACACCCTTAAATGCGTAAAACCTGCACAAGATAAAATACTGCCCTTCAAGTCCAACATGAAATGTTTGTATTTCAGTTTGTAATGCCAAAGGCATTTTAAATAGGGCTGCTACAATCACGTTGTAATTTTTGCATTGTGATTTGAACAGTGATAACCATTTAATATCTCATACTGCTTTTGCTTCGATTTCAAAGTTAAAAGAACAAAAAGGCTTAAGATTGCATTGAAACACCCCCTTTCTTGTTCAGCTGTGTTTTATAAACTTCAAACTTGCAAGCATTGCCTTATGACTCCAAAATAAGTTGTTTTGTCCAGACTCTACTGCCTTGAGGAAATGTTGCTCTCCACATTTTCAGAAGACCTAACTCTTTCAAATTCACTCAAAGTGAACAGGGCTAACAAAACAGCAATGTTATTACCATCGTACCTGGTAGGACTGGATATCGTTCAAAAATGTTCGATATCGATGTCAATACCTTGATTTCAGTACCAGTTCCTGGACGATACTTTTTCCGATACCAATTTTATGAAATCAATTTTAACAAGATTACATTATCTCAAAATGTTTTTTTTTTCTGCTTATTGGCATCTCTACAGATTCAAAGACTCCTGTTCTACTGCACAAAGGAACAGAATATGTCCAACACAATAAATAGTGAAAATAGTTTTAATAAAGCTCAAAGTTTTCAGTTTACACATCTGTTAGGCTACATTCACACTAGTGCATGTTTGTTTTAAAATGCATACCTCAGACAGAATCATAATTTCTATCCATTTTCCACTAATTTACTGACAAGCACTAGCACCTTCCAGTGCTGTCTGTCAATATGTATAACGTTATATGCCTTCTCTCTTCTGCAAATACTGTTCTGACTCAGAGGACATAACATATTTCAACAACATTACATGGCCAAAACACACATTCGACGGCACACGGAAATTATTACAAACACTTGCTGGTGGTTTAAAATGAGTTTTGAGTAAAAGCGGAATATAATTCTTATTTATTGTCTTATGTAGCATCATGCTACAGTGTTCATGAATGATCACGTAACGCACACTTTCGATCGTGTAGCATAGACAGATATCTTTTCTGAAGATATGGATTGTTTTAATATTTTTTTTGAACAAAAACGCACCAATACAAACATAGCCTTATATCTAAGGGGGTTGTACGTTAATGCTTTGACACTACAGCCTCACGTGTGAGCCGCAGTGTGATCAGTGTAAACTAGCAGGTGTGTTCGACTTTGTTGCGGCTCTTGGCAGGATCAAGAGAGCTATAGCAAGCAGACTGCTTCGTATGCTTTCGGATCGCTCTCGTGGATATGCCGTGTGAGGACGGTTTGCTGCGTCAACCAAAGTGCACACGCAGCGGAGTGCACCACTGGCACGCAAGCCGCGCTTAAAGTTCAAATTAGTTTAACTTTTGCTGCTGCACATTCTACGTTCAGTGTGAAGGCCGCCGATCTGCCGCTTCTAGTCGAACACACCTGCAGGCTTATTGGCACACTGACGTTGATGAGATTAACCCCTTAGGTATCGATGTTTGGTACCAAGAGGTTTTTCGATACTCAATGGTATCGAGGCGTTTCGGTCGGTGCCTAGAAAGTATCAAACTCGATACCCAGCCCTAGTACCTGGGCTTGAAAATTGACTTGGATCTCTTTTTGATCCACTTTAGTTGTAAGAGGGTATCAGTCCACTTCTCAGACACACTGTTTTTCCACTTAAATATATTATTGTAATGTAATATTTATTATTTAGTATTAGGATTGTATTAAATTAGTGTTTGTGTAATATATTACTGTCATAATTTGTGACAGAATTTTATTTCTATATGTTGTTGAGAGTATTTTTTTTTTTTAATCTCCTCCTTCAGTCTGCAAAACTAAATTTTCCACACCTTCGACATTTATAGAAGTCAAATAGTTTCAAATAGTTGTATCTCGGCCAAATATTATCAAATCATACATCAAGCTTATTTATTCAGCTTTCAGTTGATGTGTAAATCTCAATTTCCCAAAATTTGACCCTTATGACTGGATTTGTGGTTCGGGTGCATATATTTTGTGAAATTTAAATTCTTGATTGTGCAGTACTAGTTTTAAAGGGATAGTTCACCCAAAAATGAATATTCTGTCATTAATTACTCACCCTCGTGTTGTTCCAAACCCGTAAGACCTTCGTTCATCTTCGGAACACAAATTCAGATATTTTTGATGAAATCCAAGAGCTTTCTGACAATCTATAGGCACCAATGCAACTAACACATTCAAGTCCCAGAAAGGTAATAAGGACATCATTAAAATAGTCCATGGTACTCTCATAAGCGTGCGTCGACACAGAAAAGAAGAAATTATTCAATAAAGTCAATATTTTTGTTTTCTTTGTGCACAAAAAGTATTCTTGCAGCTTCATAATATTACGGTTGAACCACTGATGTCACATGGACTATTTTAACAATGTCCTTACTACTTTTCTGGCACTTGAACTATTGTTGTTTTACTCAAAAAATATGATGTATGGCCATAAAAGTAATTAATAGACTGATCAATATGATCAGTATTTGATGTCTTAATACAGGCTGAGAGTCTTACGTGCCCTCCATTGGGCAGTACTGGTGCTTTCCATTGGATAGTGCCAGTAAATTTAAGTGAATTATTGTACTTCTGGTGGTTTCCACAACATGACAAATACAACACAAACAAGTTTGATGTTTGACACTTCCAACCAATAGGAGATGGCAGAATAAATGTCATTTTAAAAATGGCCGAGCTGACCAGATGTCTCAATTGGACAATAAGCCAGGAGGACTTTTAATTGTGGCAAACCAGACAGGCGAAACCAATACAAAAAAAAAAACTACGAATTTTTGGGTTAAAAAGACTGATAAGAATAAGGTGTAAGTATGGGTGCCCAGATAGACAAAGGCTTCTCGAGCTTCATTTATCTCACTGAGAAGACATTGCATGCTCCACGACAGAATTTGTCAGTTGCGTTGCTGTCTATGCAGGGTCAGAAAGCTCTTGGATTTCATTAAAAATATCTTAAATTGTGTTCTGAAGATGAACGAAGCTCTTACAGGTTTGGAACGACATGAGGGCGAGTAATTAATAACAGAATTTTCATTTTGGGGTGAACTATTCCTTTAAATGGGCCGCACAGTCAGAGAAACACATTTCCACAGATGAACGCATTAAATAAGACGTTTGATTTTCATGCCGTGACTTTATCGTCCTTCACACATCATTTCTTTCTCCACAGAACCGTGAGCTACAGATAATGAGGAAGTTGGACCACTGTAATATTGTCAGGCTACGCTACTTCTTCTACTCCAGTGGAGAAAAGGTTATTTTTCTGTCCAGCCTTTGAGTCTTTATATCCCTGTGATATTAATTTGTCATGGTTAATAATATATATTTGAAGAATGTTATCTCTGTTGAACAATCTAATCTGCCTTCTCTCTTTCTCCCCTCAGAAAGATGAAGTGTATCTAAATCTGGTGCTTGATTTCGTACCAGAAACCGTGTACAGGGTGGCACGCCACTTCAACAAGTCCAAGACCACCATCCCCATTATCTATGTCAAAGTAAGTCTCTGTGTAGTCATGACTGCTGCTTCTGTGTCTATTCATATGTACATGCACAATAAACAATAACATCTTTTTCTATCTTCTGTCATTCCTCCCCCACAATCTGTCTTTCTTTCTCAGGTGTATATGTATCAGTTATTTCGCAGTCTGGCATATATTCATTCCCAAGGCGTCTGCCATAGAGACATAAAGCCACAGAATCTCCTGGTGGACCCAGACACAGCTGTACTCAAACTGTGTGACTTTGGCAGGTGTGTGTCCCGACATTTTGCTATGTGGCATGTATTTGAAACACACCCATGTATTAAATCATTATTTATGTAAATATGTGCTTTGCACTTTCCCCTCAATAGCAAAATGGTAATGGTAGTTCAAAGATGTTTGCTAGCCAGAAAGTTTGCTTTTTAATTTTTTCTTTTTCCTCGAAGTCACACCAGTTCTTTCGTCAATTGTACTTTAAGTACAGTGGTCAACATTTGAAGTGGACCAAAAAAGTTAATCAAAAGTGTCCTAAGACAAGAATGGGTATTGTTTTGGTTTTCGGACAACTTTGAAAGGTTTTGATCTACTTCAGATGTTGACTACTGTACTTCAAGTATAATCGCTAGCATTTGTGCCCTGGGGTGGCAATCTTTCAATTTGATTTAGATTTGATTTAGATATTATTATTTTTATTTTTATTTTTTTTTTATTTTTATTTTTTTGGCACTGATGCAAGTTTGCCAATTGTACGCCTTCATATGCAGCCCACTATACATTTTAACATGTATTTTTGATGACAATTTTATAACCCTCTATTGTGTAATCTCCGCAGTGCAAAACAGTTAGTTCGTGGGGAGCCCAATGTGTCATACATCTGTTCGCGGTATTACCGCGCTCCCGAGCTAATATTCGGAGCCACGGATTACACATCCAACATTGATATCTGGTCAGCTGGCTGTGTATTAGCAGAGCTGCTTCTGGGACAGCCCATATTCCCCGGTGACAGTGGAGTGGACCAGCTAGTGGAGATCATCAAGGCGAGCAGAAGATCTGCAGTGCTGTATTTTGAAGAGTAAGCAGAGGCACAAGTCCTAATGCTCTCTCTGTCCACCCTCTGCAGGTTTTGGGGACCCCGACAAGAGAACAGATCCGAGAGATGAACCCCAACTACACAGAGTTTAAATTCCCACAGATCAAAGCACACCCTTGGACAAAGGTAAAAAGCACCTGTTGCTACATTTGCTGTGACATGCAACATGCCTTTATATTAAAATTAAATGAAACCACTTCTCATAAAAAAACAAGAACATGGTTTTTAACATCAATATGACAGGCAACAGCAAGTAAATTAGGCTGCTGTCCATTTAAAACCGGATACATGGATGCAATCTACTAATACACGTCTGATATTCTCCCAACTGTTTACATTTAAATAAGACAACCGAGTGTGTTTATGTGAATACTCATCAAAACAGACAATTCAACATAATTTGTGTGTATTTCTCCGTTCATGAGATGCAAAGGGGTACTTGTGCACTGTGTGAGAAGCACTGCTTCAGTGTCTACGCTCAGAAAACTGGACGATTTGAGTTCTTTTTTGCATTGTCAAATTTATGCGTTTGTCTGCTCTTCTCTTACTCCCAGATATTGACATATTTGAACGCTTTGAGACGTTCAGCAAATATATGCCAGCTTATGTCCCGCAGGATAGATCAATAGGCTATGATACAGACATCTAACCTCCTAACCACACATCAGATTTGTTCTGAATTAATCTCTTCCCAAATCGTCCCTCCTTAATGTGTCTCGTTATTCGTTGACGAACATGTTTTTGCCTTTGTCATTTAAAACAAGTTTTTGTTTCATTATAGTCTCATTTTTGTCTGTGGAAAAATGTCACTGACACCAATTATTCGTCAATGAAATTAACACTGGTTCCGGTCAATGATTTTGGCCCTCTAAAACTGTTTAGGCTGAACATTAATTTTTAAACTTGTCAGATGTGACATTTCGCTGCAATTCTGTGCATTTGTGTTAGGTGTTTAAGCCGAGGACCCCTCCTGAAGCCATCTCATTGTGTTCTCGTCTGTTGGAGTACACGCCGGTGACGCGGCTCTCTCCGCTGGAGGCCTGTGCACACGCCTTCTTTGACGAGCTGCGCCAGCCGAATGCCCGTCTGCCTAATGGCCGAGAACTTCCCCAACTCTTCAACTTCAGCCCCGTGGGTGAGTTGAACCGAAAGAACTGCCACTTCTATTCAGATTCAGCCTTGTCAGATTAGTTGGAGACTCACGCTCTAGCTTTCTATATCTTTGTCATATCTCGTACACATTAGGAAAACTCTTATGGTTTAGTACACTGAGGCGGAACTTGTATCTAAAGAACTAATTTTGTCTATGACAGTATTTTAACCAAAATGTGTCGCTGTGAGTATCTGATCTGAGATGTTCTTCATTGCCTTTCCAGCACAAGAAATGTGCCTGACACACATGGTTGTTTTAGAAGTAAAAAAAAAAATAAATAAATAAATAAATAAGTAGCAGCACAAATATGTGAATACAATGGTTACACACAGCAAAGTATTTAGTTATTAATTGATTCTGGCACTTCTGATGTTCCTAAAGGTTAAACATTGTTTGTTTTAGCTTTACAGCTTAGTCTTATATATGCTAAAAATGTGTTACTTGTTTAATTAGTATACCATTCAATACTGTGAAGCTCTTTTGTCTAGTTGCAAACGTGTTTTTAACTTAACTACATGCTGTCAAATGAACAACCAGTCAGTAATTAGACTGATTTAAGTCTAATGAACCTAAACGTCAACACTGCAGACCAGTGGTTTCCCTGTTCATCAAAAATGACTCTCTGATCAGTGATTAAGTATGTTAGATTGAAGCTTGAGTGTAATTGGAACAAGTTTGTAAGTCATTAATTTACAATTTGAGCATCATAGTAGCTTGCATTCTGCACACAGAAATATCCTGAGTAGCAGAGCACAAATCTGCATTGACTAAAGATTTAGTCTTTTAGTATAAACAATTAGTCGACTAATTGCATGTTTATTAATAAACCACTTAAATCATAATAATGAGCCTTTGATAGCCTAATAAGCACTCAAGCGCATACATAAAGCTTTCCACAACACATCAGCAGAAGTAATGATTATGAATGTGTCAGGGAAAAACAGTGAGGCTGCATTAACATATTATTAATTTGTTGACAAAACAGTGCTTGTTTTGTTTTTCGGCTAAAGAGATTAAATCAGCGACACCGATTCATCTTCTCTGCAGTAGTGGATGCGCCTGCATGTATGTTTCGTACAGATTACATAATCTGAGAATATTTGTCTTCTATTTAAATTGGTTCATTTGAAAGTAGACACTTTGCTCTCTATAGATACATTTTTCATGTCTGTAAGGCAAGTATACACAGAATTCCGGCTGACATGCTCAGGTTCACCGAGACAGATTCTGAGTGCACACAAATAAATTCAGAGTCTTTACAGATTTGAAAGATGTATTACTTTTATCTGTATGATTGAAAATGACAGAGTATATTAAGAGAAAGTGACCGCAGCGGCGCCTCCATCTGTCATGCATTGAGTGCGCTACTATTCAGCTTCCACACTCCGCACGCACACTCTTAAATTGCACATTCTTCTAGGTTAACATTCGATTGAGCTGCCATGTCAAGTTGGTAATATTTACATGTTTCAGATGTTACGCCATATTTAAGGTTAATGAATGATAGGTGGGCATTTAGATGTCCTTAAAGAATCCACTTCCAGAACAACAATTTACAAATAATTTACTCACCCCCTTGTCATCAAGATGTTCATGTCTTTCTTTCTTCAGTCATAAAGAAATTATGTTTGAGGAAAACATTTCAGCATTTTTCTCCATATAATGGACTGCTATGGTGCCCCAATTTTGAACTTCCAAAATGCAGTTTAAATGCAGCTTCAAACGATCCCAAATACAGTTGTAAATGATCCCAGCCGAGGAAGAAGGGTCTTATCTAGCGAAACGATCGGTTATTTTAATTTTTTAAAAAATACAATTTATATACTTTTTAATGCCAAATGCTCGTCCTGTCTTGTTTTTTTCTGGTTCATGACAGTTAGGGTATGTCGAAAAATCTCATGTTCTCCCTCAACTCTGAAATAATTTTATATCGCTGTTTTACCTTTTTTGTTAAGGGTGTTTGATCTTTGCATGTTCACATTGCAAAGACTGGGTTGGAACTTCTGCAGTGATGTAGGATGATTTTTAAAGTTGAGGGAGAAAATAAGATCTTTTTTGACATACCCTAACTGTCTTGAGTCAGAATACACAGAGTTTAGGGAGAGAAAGGCAAGATGAGCATTTGAGATTAAGAAGTATTTAAATTGTATTTTATATATATATATATATATATATATCTGTCACACGGCAAAAAGAGCAATATTACATGAGTGCTGATTTTGTCCCGATCTATCATGAGCTTAAAAGTGATTTTATAAATGTTCAGTAAATAAGAAGTTGATATTGTGTTGTATTTTAAAGACAATATTATGTGTTTTTGTCTTAATTTTTGACTATATTACCTTTGAAGCCACAGGAGAATTGTTGTGCGTCTCTGAGCAACACAGTGGTGTTTAGTTTCTGAATTAATCCGCGTTTTGAACGAATCGTGTGAACCAATGATTTAAAGGCTCATTCATAAACAGAGCCATTTATTTAATTCCTGAATAAATCAGCCGTTTGAACGAATCGAATGAATAAATGACTACAAAGACATTTTCTGCCGCCTGCTGTCAGATTTAGTTTCTTATTTAGAGTATCATTTAATTTATAGTAATAATGTTTTTATTTCTATTATTAAAGGGACAGTTTTGTTATTGTTTACTCACCCTCATGTTGTTTAAAACCTTTCTTTTGTGGAATATAAAAGTATTGAAGACTGTTGGTAACAGCTGTTTTGGTTACCAATGACTTTCATTGTATGAACAAAAAAATACTGAGGTGTTTTTCAAATTATCTTTTATGTTCCAAAGTTTACGTTAGGTTGTCGCAGCCTAAATGTTTATGTGTAATAAATTTTATGTTGAATCAAATAAAATATTTCTTTCTAAAGCTACAATTTGCAATGTCCAAACTTTCTAATTTAACACAAAAATAGCATTAAATAATCTTTTGTGGGTATTTTCACAGTTAAATTTACTTTGCGATTAATCAAAACATCATGTAATTAATTAGATTAAAGATTTTAATTGACTGACAAGCCTAATTTAAAAAGTCATTTTAATTTGTACAACATTCACACTATTATTGGTCTTACTGTGTTTTTGCTCAAATAAATCCTGAAAACTTATTTTCAAAAACATTAAAACTTATTAAAATCTTCCTGACCCCAAACTTTTGAATGGCAATGTATACAACTTACATTATTTCACTTTACATGATGTGCAGAGGCTTTTGAGATTACTGTGTCCCTTTAACACAGCTCATGGTCTTGTCTGTTTGTTAAAAGGCAGCAAACTATAAACTGGCCACTCAATGAGCTGAAGTGCACTTGATGTATTTATACTTCTAGTGCCTATAGAAACAATGTGCTGCACTTATACCGATGGCAGAGCTTGGAATTATGATTTGATGCATTGCTTTGTTAATCTCCCAATGCAATAGATCCTCAAAATGAATCCACATAAGTGAACTTAAGCAAAGATGTCAGCGCCATTTATGTTGACTCATTGTGTAATTTGCAGCTAAAAAAAGTGAAAATTTCACTGTCATCGTTTCCTGAGTCTGGAGCTCTGAAAATAGTGGGTAAAATGATGCATTTAGTAATTCAACTCAGTTTTGTCTTGAGCTCGTCGCAACCTATGCATCAAATTATGGCTTTTAGGAAACTTAGAAGGGAGCTTGTAATTTAAAACTGCTTTCACATCCTGTGACGCAAGTAAAAAGCTATCTAGGGTTTTGACACGTTTAGATATTGATGGCTAACTTTGTCTTTCTCTCCCCCCCCCCACCGCAGAGCTGTCTATCCAACCACAGTTGAACTCCATTCTCATTCCTCCCCATGCTCGCTCGCAGACGACACCTGCCTCACACGGTACTGATCGCACATGCACTCCAAATGCCTTTTATTTACCCTTCCTGTCACTCTGTATGGATTTGTGAATCCACACGCCCTGCAGTATTTTAAATCCTTGTATGTGTTTGTCTTCACAGAGGGCAGCGGTTCAGACGGTCCAGCCCAGTCTAGCTCAGCACCGGGACCCCTGAGCAACAACACCTAATTGTTCCCTTGGCATTACTGCGACGTTATCACCCTTCTCTCCTCATCCCTTCTTTCTCATTCCTCTCTCCTTCCCAAAAGCAGCTCCAAACAGTCTCCCTTGCACGTACCCTCTCAGAAACACACAAGCACGCACACTTGTCACCTCGTGTTAGGCGTCGTCATGATGGTAGAAGTGTGTGATGCCCAGATTAATGACGTCAATCATCACAGGAGGAGATAATGAGGTCGATGTAAATTTAGTATGGTGATTGTCATGTTTCGGTTTAAAGACTGCGAAGGGCCGCTTAGGGCACACGTGCCCTCTAGTGGCAGGAAGAGCACCGCACAGTTCCTGCTCTCTCTGCCTCTTCATTTGACTTTTTAAATGATGAGATATCAAGCTCATTTAAATTTAATTTTGCTCTTAAAGTCATACGTTTTAGCTTTCTTTAGCAGTTCTTGCACAAAAGCAAGGACTGCGACGTGTTTTATGAAGCAGCGAGCGTGAGATGTCAGTGTTTGTGTGTCAAGATGTGCTGTTTCTCTTCACGGAGATGAAAATGGGTGTCTTAATATGTGCGAATGTCAATTTTAAGTAATCATTGCACACTCTTTTGTTTTAATTTCTTTTAAGGAGAACAGGTATTTGGATAAGTTAAGACAGGGTTTATCTGGGGGGTTTGTCAGTTTCGTTATTAAAAATGTGCTCACTTTTGTTTTTGTGCATGCGCATACACAAACACACGTATATAACTGGTAAGTCAGTCCCATCGATAGCCGTGTTAGCTGTTCCGATTGATTACATTTGTGCATTGAGTCTACGCTCTGTGTGTGTGTGTGTGTTTATATAAAATGGGGATTTTGCGGATGTTCATCCAAAAGACACATTGATACATGAGCCCACACACACCATAAATACTTAGCAAATGAGACTGGAGCTGTTTGTCTTTCCCTTCTTCTTCCATCCTTCCTCTCTCCTCCTCCTCTCTCATTGCTAATATGTAAATGCCATGTACCTTTTATTTTGTTATTTTTGTTATTGTTATTCTGTTGTCCTTGTAATTAGATTTTTCTCCTAGTGGAGCAGTGCTGGTATGAGCAGAAACCAGCCTTTCTCGGTCTCTCTCTATCTCTTTCTCTCTCTCTCGCCCTCCCTTCCTCCCCCCTCTCTCTTTCCTTCCACCTATCCCTTCATCATACAACTGTATATAACATTTCATCCAGCCTCTCTGCGTCCTGGGGAGAAAGACGAAACTGAACAAAATTTTGTTTTTACCTGATATCTCTCTCAGTCTCTTTCTCTTACTCTCTCTCCTCATCCGCCCAACCGACCGCCCGCCCGCCCGCCTGCCTGCCTGCCTGCCCTTCCCCCTCCTCATCAGTGTTAATTCTGATCCTTTTATTTATTGTATTGCTGTCTGATTCTGTTTTTAACAATCTGATGGGGGAGGGGTTTGTGTGTGTGATGTCATATGGTGTAACGTTCATATCTCAAACTCTGGAATATTGTCTGATGGAACGTTCTGGAAAGGGCAGGTACACACTACCACACACAGGCTGCTCGGCCCATCAGTGAAAAGATGAACGGTTAAAGGGAGAGAGAGGGAGAGATAAACAATGTTTTTGTTTGTTGGTATAAATAATAAACTCATTAATAAAGTTATGAAATGTCTCTGTGGGTTATATTATTTATGCACCGTGGATTATCCAATTGTTGATGCATTTTTAAAAATTAAAGGCCATAAAATGTCAACAGGCTAAATAAATCATTTTTGTTGCCTGAAAACATCTCGGGTTAAGCATGTAACGCAGGGGTGCCCAACCCTGCTCCTGGAGATCTACCTTCCTGCAGAATTTAGTTCCAACCCTGATCAAACACACCTGTCTGTAATTATCAAGTGCTCCTTCAGATCCTAATTAGTTGGTTCAGGTGTGTTTGCTCAGGGTTGGAGCTGAACTCTGCAGGAAGGCAGATCTCCAGGAACAGGGTTAAGCCCTCTGATATAACGGTTCCTTGAGAATAGGGAACGAGACACTGCATCCTCTAGAGGGTGCTATGGGGTCATGTTGGAGGCACTCCCCATAGCGCCCTCTAGAGGACGCAGCGCGAGTTCCATTTTCAATTGAGAACGTCTTAGGTCCTGCATGTAACTATGGTTGCCTGCGAATAGGGAATGAGACGCTGCATCCTCTAGAGGGTGCTATAGAGACAGAGTGCATTTAGGCCATGCCCACACATCCAAAGCTCTCAATTGACTATTGCAGAAAGCTGCCTCCTTGTCATTTCTGACTTAAAACAAAAAGCAGAACAATGTTTAAAAGTTGCTATGTGACAATGTGTACACTAAACAAGCTAAAAAAACAAAACAGAACTACTGGGTATATGTCAGGGTATTTCACGTTGAGTCATTCTGTTGGATCATTACTCCAGAAAAAAAAAAAATAAAGGAAAGGGTGCACTGACATAGACCGATGAAGTTTAGTTTCTCAATATGTCATCTCTCAGGCTTACGAAGGGTGGTGAAATAATCTCGGCATCTTATAAAAGTTCTGTGTTTTTTAGCTTGTTTACTGTTACTGTTAAATCAGAAATGACAAGGAGGCAGCATCCTGCAATACAAAGTCAATGGAGAGCATGCGCGTGGCTTTCAGATTGACTCCTGCAGCATGACCCCATAGTGCCCTCTAGAGGATGCAGCATGAGTTACCAAATATGCGATGCCATTCAAACTGAAAATCGTTTTGAAAGAAATGTAACGAACACAAATCGAACATAAATAATACAATATTACTGTATTTAACCATATATATATCTTAAGGGTTTTTGGTAACATTTATGCCTTCATCATGCAAATGCGTATTACTATTGCGAAAATTTACTAAACAGCTTGATATCCTTATTTAAAGGATTCATGACTTGAGAAATCAAATTTTCCTTGATTTTTGGCATATAAGAGGTCTTTGTACCATTAAAACATCCTGCAAGTTTCATAGCTTGAGACATATTCCTCATTATAAACAAAGCATTTATTTAATCAAGCTCCAAAAATGGCTCGTTTGGATCTGAGGTGCAAGATGACGTCACAGGGACACAAACATTTGCATAAACACTGCTTTCAGAGCAAGGAACCTACGAATAGTCATTTTTTTGCCATAGGCCCCGCCCACTGGCGTTCAGTCGCTTAATGGCTTGACACTTGATTATGCTGAATGAGAACATTGTGTCACGTCAAAAGCAAATATGAAGATGCACTTCACTTTCTGACACAGTCCACATGCTTGCTGTCATTTCAGTGGAGTGAAAGAACGTTTACTTTGATGTGTTTGGTTTAAACAGCTTGTTTGCGTCTTTGTACAGATATCAGAAACATCCCAGCATAAGGAACAAGTGGATAGTTAACTTTTAACGGCATCCCGGATCCTGTCAGAGAATTGTATGGAATATTTTGTTGTAAATGAGAAACAGTGTCATGGAGAGTTCACAAAGAAACATTTGTTGACAGATGAAGCGGTACTAGATGTGACTGCAGCTGCGTCATAAACGGTAAGTAAGTTATTTCATAATACTTTGTCTGGAAATGACCGTATTATTTTGATCATGTTGTCAAAGCTCTCATATGCAATAGTGAGGGGGCAGGGAATTGATACTGTTTCCTATGCAATGATGTTAGCCAATCATAACAGTGGCTGATTACTGGCAAGTCTTAAAGGACCCACCCCCTAAAAACAGGTCATTTTAGACAGAGGGTCAGAATGAGGGTTGAAAATAATAAATTTTCCACATATTTGTTTTTTGTGCAAAAACTTTATTAACATTATAGGTAAACCTCGAACATTAAAGTAATTTTAAAAATCTATGTCATGACCGCTTTAAATTTATTTGTATTTGACAGTTGAGAGAGGCGGCAGCTTCTTATTATATATACTTCGCACTTGTTATCATTCAAATTTGGCTGGGTGGTTAATAACACATTCTTCTGTGGTGTGACAAACTCAGAACCATATTTATTGCTTCACACTAACTTTTAGTAGGCCTAATTGGCATTAATATGCCTATTGTCTTCAATTTCGTTATTTTAAACATGCAGATACCCTGCATTTGTTAAATGGTGGGTGTAGCTTCTGAAAATTAGGTACAAAACAATGCAATGCAGAACATTCTTAATATAAATAACATTGTTTAGGAGTTTATTAAAGGAAGAGAATAACTAAAATGCTGTCTAGAGCAGAATAGGGTTGAAGGCACCCCATGTTTTTGATCACCAGTTGGGGTCCTCATGGATTCAAAATCTTAACATCCTTCAAATTTCAGTTACTTTATTTTTTCCTCTCATCGCTTCAGCTGGGGGTCACGATTTTGAAATGCCTTATTGCATTTGTATGATTACAGGACATTTGCATTGCCTGACATTCAAAGAATAATGGCACCAGATGTTTAATTCTGAGTAGACTTTCAACTATGTGTTTAGACTGATCACAGTGCACTGAAAAGCCCCTGACAACAAAAGCCAATCAGGAGGTCCTGGAAGTCTCTGTTGTCCTCTGTTTACACACTGATTAGGTATTAACATTTGTAAATTAGCTTAGATTAGAGGGTGGAGATAAGAGATTAAACCATGAAAGGAAAAAAAAATGTTGTTTGTGTTGATTTGACCTTATAATAATTATTTTCAGTGTTATCTCACTTACTGAATTCTTTTTTCTTCAAGTCCACAAATATAAATATTCCATGTTCTGTTCAGAAAGGTGTAGCCCTACTGTCTTTTGTCCACCGCTTTTACAATTATTAATTAATTCACATTTTTAGCCACATTTTTACAATTATATGACAAACCATAGGCCCACAATTTGTGACCACAATTTAATTCACTCTAGAAGTAATATAACCTTACTTTTTCATTAGAGGATACAGAGACCTCAGCTCAAGTACTTTGGCATAACTTTGATTATTCTATAAGCCACTGAGCCGTCATACACTGAATACTAATAGAGTGATTGTTTCAGTGGACAGACAGGCAGATTTGCAGTCACCTCTCTAACTTGAACTTCAAGCAACTTCCTGTCATTTCTGCAGTCTCATCACTCACTACCTCAAAATTCTTTTGTCTGAATAAGGAACTGCAACGCACCTAAACCTTTAGACTTACAGGTGCTGAAAAAAACGTTTATTTGTTAGATTTTGAACTGCTGTATGTAATCTATATGGATTCAATATATGGCGTTTAAAAAAAAAAAAAAAAGAAAACATTTACATGATTGTCACTAGATATTTGACTTTTTCCATCTAATACGCTCTAAAAAATGTGGGGTTAAATGCAACCCAGCGCTAGGTGAAATATGGACAAACCCAGCGAATGGGTTAAATGTTCATTTCCAACCTGTTCTGGGTTCATTTTAAGCCAACCATACAGTTAAAAAAAAATAGTTGAGTTAAATAAAACTGTCCAGAAAGTTGGGTTAAACATTTAAACAACCCAATCGCTGGGTCTGTCCATATTTCACCCAGTGTATTTAACTTTCTTTTCTTTTTGTACAGGCCTGCACATGTGATTATACGAGCAATAGCTTTTCTGTTAGAGCCTCTAAAACATCTGTAAGTGGCTATAAATGTTTAATCTTAAATGTGAAAGGCTTGTGATTATGAAATTATTTTCATTTCAATAACATTTTGTGTCAATACTTATAGTTAAAGTTTTATGAACCATATACAAAATGTCACAACCAGAATTTAAAAAATGTCAACTAACTAAATGAATAATTTGTGCCAATAGTAAAATTACGAGTCTTTCTTGATTTTTCTTTCTAATGCCACTCAAAGCAGATCCATATTGAATCGTGTATCATAAAACAAATGATTCTACTGCAATTTACGTCATGAAGTACTATATCATAACTTGGTTTGTATAAAAAAAAAAAACATTCTCGAAAAAGACGTACAAAAGATTCTGAATTAAGAGATGTAGTCTACAACTTTTCCTTTATAAGAATGAATTTTTGTTTAATCAATATACTTTATTTTTGTTTAGTGAACATAATTTATTTTTTAAGAATGTTCATTATCCAAATTAAATCGTCATAGTCATAGATATTTACATTTTAAAGGACATCTCTCCTTTACTTCAGTCGTTGAACCAGCAGAGATGACGTGTTTTTGCAAATACGCTTGACTTCAGAGGAATTCTATTGGCGGACTTGAAAACTGCAGCGGACCAATGACGTCTCGTTTTGTTGAGACGTTCCAAATAACATTTCTGACAGATACGAAAGGAGAAGGCCATAATCGGTGAGTTGTTTATTTTGTCATACGGGAGCAATGTTTTTTCCGAGTAATTCAATATTATCTCCGGTTTCTGTAATTTAACAGTACATGTCGTCTCGGAGACTCGACTGGGGGAGACATTCGCCGTTTGCTAACGGGCGGATTCCGCCAAACTACCACCGAAGAAGCGCGTGCTGCCCTTCTTCGGCGCTTCTCTCTCGCTCGCTATATGTGTTCAATGTTTGAGCGCGACCAAGCACCCATAGCGGCTGCACTTTGAACATATATAACTGTCAATAAACCAACGTCTGTAGCTCTGTAAATATATTTCTCACATATTTACCCTTGTTCTGTAAAGGGAAGTTGGTGCATCCTAAATGCTAGCAGGCCAGCAGAGCCCGCTAGTTGAGGCTGTTGGCTAACTGCTGTTAGCTTGTTAGCCTTTCGGGTGCAGCTAATGAGTGGCGCTGTGATCATTTTGCTGTCTCTCCTGATCCTCCAACTGTAACACTATTTTGATGGAATAGAAAAAATCCACATAGTTTAATGACCGATTAGCTGTTTGCTGCAAACACCGTTAGTATTAGATGATCGTTATTACTTAAAATGTACAGGTCTATTAATATCGGTTGTTTATAAGTGTCATGTAACCGATATGCGAAATTATTTTATGTCTGGGTTTTGACAGTAATGCCTAGAAGGCATTAACGAATGTAATTTTTAGACAAACAAAATAACAACAAAATATGCGTTATAAATAACAAGTAATAGTTTTAGTAATATAGAAAGTTATATAAATATATAAGAATAGTTACAGCACGATATTAAATATAATGTTTTTTAAAGTAATTTCGAATAAAATAATGTTTTATTTAAAAACAACTTAATTAATGCTATTGTTTCTTTTTATACACAATAATATACTCTGTCGGTTTGATGCATTTATTAGTATTTTTGACAATAATGATGAGGAACCGATAGATGCTTATGTAAAAAAAAGTGTGAATATTGGTGACAAAATGTAATATGCAAAATGTAATATACTTAGTATATACAGTGTAAAAGTAATTTAAATATTATTAAATAATTCTAAAATTAATTTAGATGTGACGTGATTCACGTGATCTGTTTAGAGACCTACATGATGCATTTTCACACTGGGTTAAAAACAACCCAGGGTTTGGTAAAATATGGACAAACCCAGCGATTTTTTTTTTTTTTTATGACTCAGCCGTTGGTTGGGTTAAATGTTTAACTCAACCTTTGGATAGATTTATTTAACTCAGCTATTGTTTAAAATTATTATATGACCAGCTTTAAATGAACCCAAAATTGCAATCCAGGTTGCAAATTTTCCAGGTTGCAAATTAAAAATGAGACACAATAATTACTAGAGGCATCAGCAATAATCAAAAGGTGAACATTTATTAATAAGCAATTTAAAATAATGTTTTTTTATTTAATTATTATTTATTTAACTTATTAATAAATGTCAGTTTGCAATCTATTTTGGGTTCATTTTAAACAATACAGTATTTTTGAAGCAATTGTTGAGTTAAATAAAACTACCCAGAAAGTTGGGTTTAACATTTAACCCAACAGCTGGGTTTGTCCATATTTCACCCAGTCCTGGGTTGTTTTTAACTCAGCATTTTAGAGTACAATATTGTTGACATTGTTGATATTAAAGGACCAATAGCTTCTTATTTAGAAAAGTGTGAATATTGGTGACAAATAGTTGTAAGTATTACTGAATAAATAAGCCATGTGAACCATATTATATATTGACACAAATATTGTCTTCTAGTAAAACGAGGAGAAATCATTTCATATTCAGCTTTTGTTGTGTTTACACGCATTTATGTGCAGATTTGCTTCTGTTTAACATTTGAATTGTATGTTTATGATTGCCATAATGAACTTGACTGACTCATATTTAAGCTCTTTCTGTGACATTCAGCTGCAATTATTTGGTCTTTTGTGCCGTCTTGATAAATTATGCGGAGTGAAACTAATGAGTGTGGCTTTGTTTTGCCACATTTTGCACGTCATGTAGCGCTCAGCCCCCTCATGTTAACACTGATAACATGCTGTAAGGACATTTCACTTGCCATCTGCCATGGAATATCTGTTATTTCACACTCATCCTCCTCTCTTCCTTAAGACATTCCATCCGTCCTCTTCCTGTCTGTCACCTCATAGAGGTGTGGCATGCAACCTGAATCAGCTCAAAAAGACCCACTCTTCAATGCTTCAGTTTCATAGTTTTCCTTTTCACCAACATTTTTGTTTTCATGTTTTCAAACATCATTGTTTTCTAAATAGTTGTCATTACAGATTTTTTTTTCTTTTTGGACATAGTTTTCATGTATTTATTTTCAAGGTTTTATGTATGTATGTATTTCTTTCTTTTACCTACACTACTGTAAAACACTACTGTTTTGTTTTTTTGGTAATGTTTTTTAAATTGGTGTCTTATACTCACCAAGGCTACATTTATCGGATCACAAATGCAATACAATCAATAATATTGTGAAATATTATTACATAAAATAACCTAAATAACTGAACCAAATAAATGAATCTTCAGTGTCACATGATCGGATTTTCAGAAATCTTTCTAATATGCTGATTTGGTGCTCAAATATGCTCAAAATAATGGTTTTATATTATTTTATAAATATACTTTAAAATGTAATCTATTCCTGTGATGCAAAGCTGAATTTTCATCAGCTGTTACTCCAGTCTTAAGTGTCACATGATCCTTCAGAAATCATTCTAATATGCTGATTTATTATTAGAATTATCAATGATGGAAACAGTTGTGCTGCTGAATATTTTTTGGGAACCTGTGATTCTTTTTTTTTCAGGTTTCTTTGATGAATAACAAGTTAAAAAGAACAACATTTATTCAGAATATAAATCTTTTCTAACAATGTAAATCTATGCTATCACTTTTTATTAATTTAACACATCCTTGGTGAATAAAAGTATTAATTTCTTTATTTTTATTTTTTTTTAAAGAATAAAAATGTACTGACCCCAAACTTTTGAACAGTAGTGTAGATTGTTAGAAAACCTTTCAGTTTTAAATAAATTCTGTTCTTTTTAACTTTTATTAATCAAAGAGTCTTGAAAAAAAGGATCACAGGTTCCAAAAAAAATATTAAGCAGTATTTATAACTGATAATAAATCAGCATATTAGAAATATTTGTGGATGATCATGTGACACTGAAGACAAAATTTAACTTTGATTACAGATATAAATTAAATTTATATTAAATTACATTTTATATAAATATTGTTTTTTTTCAGGATTCTAAAGTTTAAAATGGAAATCTTTTGTAACTTTTTGGTGACATTTTTGTATTGTTTACATTTTTTTTGATAAATGTAATGCATTGCCAAATAAAAGGATTAATCTCTTTAAAAAATAAATAAAATTACCACCATAAACTTTTAGTGGTCATACGAATAAATAAATAGTGTCAAAAAATAAAATAATTTAAAAAATGCATCTAACAGTCCCCTGTACCTCTTATTTTTAAATGAATGTAAGTGCAAGTAATGATATGTCAAACTATTTCACAACAACATCCCATAAACCTTGGGTTTCCATAAACATCCCATTCATACAGACAAAACAGTTTATGAAACCCCACAATCATGAGACTGAACAATAATGGAAATGCCCAAGCAAGAAAAATAATAAGAAATATAAAATATAAAAACATAATAAAATAATAAATTAGTAAAAAATAAAATACTTAAAATGATATAATCTGATTTGATTTGTATCTTGCAATTCTAACTTTATCTCTTGCAATCATAAGTTTATATCATGCAATTCAAGAAAAAAAGTCAGAATTGCGAGTTTATATTATGCATTTCTGACTTTATATAACTCCCAATCGTGAGATTAATCGTGAGATTAACTCGCATTTGTGAGAAAAAAAAGTCAGAATTGTGAGTTTGTATCACGTAATTCTAAGAAAAAAAGTTAGAATTGAGAGATACATTTTTTTTTTATTTTAAGTTTTTTAATCAGTGGTGAAAAACAGGCTTCCATAAGTGTAAGTGCAAGTAGGATTGCTGCAATTTATTATTAGTTGTGTATTCTCTGTTGGATCAAAAGAGGGCGCTGTTATTGGAGCCAGACCTTTAAACCTTTAACAGTTTACCCTTAATCAAATGTTTTCAGCGCTTGTCTTTATATAAACTTGTGTTATTGTTGTACTTAAACATATTCTTGTGTGTTTTAAGCAGCCATGGAGTCCTCCTCAGTGTACATGTGTTTTCCCTGTTATCGGGAGTTTCCCACACTAGAGGAAGTGCTTGCACATCAGATGACCTGCACTGCGGAGAATCCGCAACTCCTGCCCAATGAGACGCCTATCGAGGCTGCAGCCGCAGCCGCCGGTCTGCCACAGGTATGGACACACATCCACTGACATAAAATCACACACAGTTCACCTCTAAACTACTTCAAAATGTCATCTTTCTGATATAACTCACAGAAAGTCATCTTTTTCCTAAGAGTCACATGAGATGGATTTGTCAAATTCCTTTTCATTAAAAAAAAGGCACATTTTTCTTTGTGGTGTTACTCAGCATTATCTCTAAATGGGGTGCATTAACATGCGGCTCCTGAAAGCCTGTGAAAAATGTAATCTATTTTATTCCCTTAATACCCCTTGAACTCGTAACTATAATTATCCAAAATAGACTAGAAAATTTGAAGAGCAGCTTCCAGTAATCCTGAATGGTGAACTGAAATGTAAAAGGATAATTTTGTAAGCGGATGAGTTTTTTTGCGCAACTCCTAATTTGCCTCTTCACGACAGGGGGGAAATGAGGCACTCGAGATTCTGTCTTTTACGCTCTGATGTTGATGCACTTTTACTCTAGTTGTTATAAAAACAGTCAAGTTTGAATTAATGCTTGACTGTTTTTATAATGATTGGAGTAACTCTCTTCAAGCTAGTTATTAGTCACAGCTGAAAAAGACATTTTCGGATTTTCTGCTTTTTAAACAAGTAGCAAATCACCACTCAGAAAAAAAAGGTGAATCAAATGAGAAAATGTGCCTTTTCATTTTTGCATTGTCAGACGAAGCCTCCCACAGAACTATTTAACGTTATTTTTGTATCATTTTATTTTTTTAAATTTATTTTTTAAATTTTAAATCTATCTATCTATATATATATATATATATTTCATTCATTCAATTTTTTTAAACAGACTTTTAAATGTATTAAATAAGTGTAAGTGCACAGGCAGGTGACAGTGTTGATACAGACACATAGCAAGTTTGTTTTTTGTATTACGTGTTTTTATATCAATATTTTTCAACTCATTTTCAGTATGTGATGATAGCGCTGCTCTATATCAGCTGGTGGACGAGATGAGGCTGTATCCTGTTATGCCCGTTCACAGTGTCATCGTCTCTTTGACTTTGTTTTCAGATCTCCATCTGCTCTTATCTCATTTGAAACATCCACGCTGAAAATAGATTTAACATAAGTGCATCTGTCCATCCGCTTTATGGATGTCCTCAGCCAAACCTCCCTGTCTCTCTGAGTCATCCTCTCTACTCCTAATATCCTCTCATCAAGATGGCTTAAGTGGGTGCTTAAACTATTTTAAAAAAAGATAGCATGGCGAACACAAACAGTTTGTGCCATGTCAGTTCAATGGGATGTCGCAGCCGGTTACGTCAGATGATGGTAACACGGACCCCTGCGCTGTGCCCTTGGTAACAGTGAATGTTAGCTTGAATTGAGTGTGACATGAGCTAACTCCTTGAGTGGGTTTTTACACTCTGTAAAGAGCTAGCAGCACACGGGTGTCTCCTCTCAGTCACCACGTTCAGGAAGAAGTTAAACCTTGTTTGTTCTTTTACAGTGTATATGAAATATTAAAGGCCCTAAATATGCTTGTAAAAAAAGCAAATTCAGTCTACACTGAAAATCTGGGAATTAAATATAATTTAAAGGGGTCATCGGATGCAAAGTTCACTTTTACATGTTGTTTGAACATTAATGTGTGTTGGCAGTGTATGTACAAATCTACCCAATAATGCTAAAAATCCATGCAGTGGTTTTTAATTAATCTGTAAAAATAATATCCTCTTTTTCAAATTCTCAGATGCCTGTCAGTTGGTGTCAGTGTGACACCAACAGAGGCCGCTCCCACGATAGTTGATTGACATGAGCGTCTTACCTCAGACCTGCCAACAGTCCGCCCTCTTTGTTTTGATGCCGGAGCAGGAATGTAACTTAGACAAGAATATCTCTGATTGAGCTGTTGTGTTGCTGGATGTAATAATGAACATAGTGGTTGTCATTTACTCCCGACATCTGAGCCGCTGAAGATGCAGTAGATTACGTTTGTTTGTAAAGGGAATGCGCCTCCCGATCTACATATATCCGTCTATGTTCGTGCAAATCATCCATGATCCAGTTTCACTTACAGCAGAAGTGAGTATAGGGTTTTTTTTTTATGAGTCTTTGCGATCTTTTTTCCTAATAATGTGATAGTTAGCAAGTTTAGCGGCTAAATGCGGCTGAGGTAAACAGGCTCGTCACTCCACAAAGAGAAGAGAAGGGCGGGGCAAGCAGAGCTCATTAACATTTAAAGCAACCTCGACCAGAACAGGATGTTTTTTGCAGAGCTGATTTTGGCAAGGTAAAAAAGGTGTTATTTATACTACCATTGAGAAATTTTAACTAAAGCATGTTACAGACTTTTCAGTAAGACCCTAAAGAATCATATGGGCATCCAGTGACCCTTTTAAGCCTAAAAAGAAAATGCAAACAATGTGTTATACAAATATTCAAAAATAAGATCATTTGTAGCATTGATCACATTTATCAGTGAACTGCTTTGTACAGATGGTCAGATGTTCATGCAGGTTTGAGACATTCAGAATATGTATCTTCATTTTCCAGCATTATTCCACTGTTAATTAGTTTACCACACTAAATTTCCAGCTTTACAATTTAAGTAGTTATGATGAAATATTTATAATATAATATAATATAATATAATAACTTTATTAAAAATGCAGAATAAAATAATTTTTAAAATGCGTCAATTACAAAAAAGGATGTTAATAACAAAAAGAGGTAAACATTTTTAAACATCTAGTTTTAATTGCATGTATATACTCTTTAAATTTATAAAACTTTCATATGAAGAGCTATGTAATAAAATAAATCCATACACTTTGAAAGTGTACACGTCTTAATCATAATTTTCAAAAATATTTTTAAATATACAAGGAAATTTTTTTTGACAAATATCATGAATTGTTAATTTATAAATTTCAGGTTTTGGGGGAGTTGCACCACATGACGTTACACTCTGAACCAACTTTATATATATATATATATATATATATATATACACACTACCGTTCAAAAGTTTGGGGTCAGTAAGACTTGTAATAGTCTTTAAAGAAGTCTCTTATGCTCATCAAGGCTGCATTTATTTGATTAAAAATATAGAAAAAAAACAGTAATATTGCAAAATGTTTTTACAATATAAAATAATGTTTTTTATTTTAACATACTTTAAAATAGAATTTATTCCTGTGATGAAAAGCTGAATTTTTATCAGAAAATAAAAATGTACTGACCCGAACTTTTGAACGGTAGTGTATATATATATATATATATATATATATATATATATAACATTTTAGGATCAGTAAGATTTTTAATGTGGTTTTTTTTAAGGCTGCATTTATTTGATTAAAAATACAGGAAAAAACAGTCATATTGTGAAATATTATTGCAATTTAAAATGGAATTCTTTTTTAATGTACTTTAAAATAGAATTTATTCCTGTGATGCAAAACTGAAATTTCAGCATCATCACTCAGTGTCACATGATCCTTCAGAAATCATTTTAATATGCGGATTTTTTGTTTTGCTGCTTTAGTTTATTTTTAGTTTTATTTTTTAGTTTTTTAGAACCTGTGATACTTTTTTCAGGATTCTTTGATGAGTAAAACATTAAAAAAGAACAGCATTTATTCAAAAATCAATTCTGCCATTCAGTGTTTACTAAAAATAAAACTAGAAATAAACTATAAAACTAAAAATAAGCTAAAGCAGCAAAACAAAAAATCTGCATATTAAAATGATTTCTGAAGGATCATGTGACACTGAAGACTGGAGCTGAAAATTCAGTTTTGCATCACAGGAATAAATTCTATTTTCTTAAATTTTTTCTTTCTTTCTTAATTAATACTTTTATTCAGCAAGGATGTGTTAAAATGATAAAAAGTGATAGTACAGACTTATATTGTTAGAAATTATTTCTATTTGGAATAAATGCAGTTCTTATTTTAGCTCTTTATTTATCAGAGAATCCTGAAAAAAAAAATCCCAGGTTCCAAAAATATAAAAATATTAAGCAGCACATATAAATATATATCATTGACCCAAAGTGCTATTACAAATTTTTATTTCACTCTGCAATCGTCATTGTTTGTCATCACATTACTTGTATGTTTTTTTTCATCTCACTAGGTGGCGATGCAGGCTATGTCGGTTCCCCAGATCCAGACTCAGACAGCTATTGATCTGTCTGCTCTGCTAGAACAGAAGAAAACTCTTCAGGCGGACGCTCCACGTGTTCTGTACCAGTGCGCCGACTGCGAGGTTCTCTTTGATGCTCTGTCACTGTGGCAGCAGCACCGCAAGATGGGCTGTTGTCTTGAGACGGGACCCGGACCTGGAGGAGAGCAGAGTGAAGCAGGTGTCGAAACAGCAGCCCAACCGCTTCCTACCCAGCCAGAATATCAGGACGCTGAGCAGCCGCAGAATGAACACGGACAGATGGAGGTGAAAGAAGACGGAAGGCAGGCTGAAATGACGATGGAGAGCACTACTCAAGTATTTATGGCAGTTGGAGAGGTTTCTGAAAGAGTAGAGGCGCCTGAGGGTGTACAGAACAACAGCGTCTCCAAAGAACTTCCAGAGACGTCCGTCACCCAGGAAACTGCGCCCGTGGAGTCCTCAGCTGAAGAAAACAGTCCCGCCACAAGGCGCAGGGGGCAGAAAAAGGCTAAGCCCCCCTCCAGCCTGCTCTGTGTGGAGTGCGGGCAAAGCTTCAGCCTGGTTCCAGAGCTTGTGACTCACCGCAAGACTCAGCACGGCTTGAAGGATGCCATACACCGCTGCATGGTTTGCGGAGAGGGTTTTCTCAACACTACTCTGTTTCTCTATCATCGAAAGCAGCACCGCTCAGAGGTGGAGGAGAAACCCAAGCAGGCTCAATCTGCCATTCCTCAACTCTCCACAACCATGCTGGAGGCCCCAGGTGAGGGACTCCTGCTTTTAGCCACAGCTGGAGAAGGCCAAAGCCTAATGGAGGTGACCACTCTGGAACAAACCATAACTGAAACCCCTGTAGCACATGTAGAGGTTGAGCTGGAGAATGATGGAATGAGAGGATCTGAGGCTCTCCAAATTGAGCAGGAAACTGCCGTGGAAGGCACAGAGATTTTGGTAGAGAAGATCGTGGACATGGTGGACGAGAGGAATGGAGCAAACCAGGAAGAAGAAATGGAGGTGGCTGTTGAGAAGATACAAGAAGACGTGGAGATGGAAAAGAGCGCTTCGGCTGAGGACATCCAAGGAGAGGTGGAAAGTAGCGCAAACAAGGAACCTGAGAAAACTCCCTCTTCGAGCACAGAAGGACTGAATTTCCTTTGCCATCAGTGTGGATCTGTTTTCACCAGCGACCAGGAGTTGGCCCAGCACCGCAGAGCCGAGCACGGCCTGGAGGCGGCGTTGCACACCTGCGCCGAGTGTGGGGCTGAGTTCATGAGCACCACGCAGTTCCTGTACCATCGCCGGGAGCATAAGAATGCAGCTGCGGGACATCCACCCGCTGGTGAAATGAAAGGCAGGCTGTACTCTACTGCAGCTCCAACTATTGTTGTCAAACCCAGAGACAACGTGAACCTCGGACAACCAGGTCAGACTGAGTGCACACAACACAATGCAATTCCAAATAGACCAAACTAAATAGGATATCTGTACGTACTGTGTTTTGAGCGCTTCACTAGCTGACAATGTAACTCCATGATTCTGTACAAAAAAAAAAATTAATTCAGACCTGAGTAAAACGTGTACATTTCAAAGTAACTCAAGCTGTAGAGAACAAAAGAATAGTTGATCCAAAAATCCTGTCATTTACTAATGTCATTCCAAACCGGTATGACTTTCTTTATTCTGCGGAAAATAAATGAAGATATTTTAAAGAATGTTGGTAACGAAGCAGTTTTAGTTACTATTGACTTTCATTGTACAAAAAAACAAAATCTCCATATAGTGGACTTCTATGTTGCCCCTGAGTTTCAACTTCCAAAATGCAGTGTAAATGCAGCTTCAAAGGGCTCTAAATGATCCCAGCCGAGGAAGAAGGGTCTTACCTAGCGAAATGATCGGTTATTTAAAAAATATATATATTATTATTATTATTATTTATATACTTTTTAACCTCAAAGGCTTATCTTGTCTAGCTCTGTGTGAACTCTGTGTTTTCCAGTTCATGACAGTTAGGGTATGTTGAAAAACTCCCATCTTATTTTCTTTTCCAACTTCAAAATCCAGAACAAAACTTCAAAATTTATGTTCTGGAATTAAAATATTAAAATATCTTATTTTATGTCACATTTATGTTCCACAGAAGAAAAAAGTTATACATGTTTGTAACTATCCCTTTAAGTTAAAAAAAAATACTTAAAATCCACAAGGAATCTACAGAATATTTGAAAGAAAAAGTCACTTTTACAGAATTAAAATTTAGTTTCATACAGCTTTATAAAGGCATCAGAGGATCAGAAATCATGTTAATTATCAGGAATATTTGATTCCTTTGTGCAGATAGTATTTTAATAGTAGAAAAAAGTAGTTACAGTAGGTTAAGTTAATGCTTAAGTTAAAAAATGAAAAACTCTGCCAGTAGAAAAAGAAGAAATACACATGAATAGAATGTGTAGAATATGATTCTTTGCAGTGCAGTTCTTTGCAAATGTTATATCACGATATGAGTAATTTTATTTCACGGTAAAGATATGTGACCTTGGACCACATAACCATAAGTCATAAGTCACATGGGTATATCTGTAGCAAAAGCCAACAATACATTGTATGGGTCAAAATTTTTCTTTTATGCCAAAAATCAATAGGATATTAGATAAAATTTGTGTTCCATGAAGATATTTTGTAAATTTCCTACTGTAAATATATCAAAATTATTTTTTGATTAGTATTATGCTTTGCTAAGAACTTTATTTGGACAACTTTAAAGGCAATTTTTTTTTAGATTTTTGGCACCCTCAGATTCCAGATTTTCAAATAGTTGTATCTCTGCCAAATATTGTCCTATCTTAACAAACCATACATCAATGGAAAGCTTATTTAACTTTCAGATTATGTATAAATCTCGATTTCAAAAAATTGACCCTTATGACTAGTTTTGTGGTCCAGGGTCACATATATCACAATATAGTTATTTTTACTTGTGCAGTGTGTAATATTTAGGAGGATCTATTGACAGAAATGCAATATAATATACACAACTATGTTTTCAGAGGTGTTTAAAGACTTACATAATGAACCATTATGTTTTTATTACCTTAGAATGAGCAATTTCTATCTACATACACCGCGGGTCCCCTTACATGGAAGTCGCTGTTTTGCGCCGCCATGTTTCTACAATTGCCCTAAATAGACAAACTGCTCTACAGAGCGTGTTTCGTCACTATGTTGTTCTTGTGAATAAAACACTGACACAACGATGAACAAGTAACAATATTATATGCAATAACATATCGGTGTACTGAATAATCAAGTAAATACAATTCCTCAATTTACCTTTTATAAAAAACCTCATTCTCTGCATTCCCTGTGTCGGCCACTATAGTTTCTGAATGTGCAATATGCAATCTCATCACTAGATGTCGCTAAAATTTACACACTGCACCTTTAAAGGAGAAGTTCACTTCTAGAACAAAAAATTACAGATTACTCACCCCCTGGTCATCCAAGATGTTCATGTGTTTCTTTCTTCAGTTGTAAAGAAATTATGTTTTTTTGAGGAAAAAATTTTAGGATTTCTCTTCATATGGTGGACTTCTATGGTGCATGCGAGTTTGAACTTCCAAAATGTAGTTTAAATGCAGCTTCAGTGGGCTCTAAATGATCCCAGCCGAGGAAGAAGGGTTTTATCGTGCAAAACGATTGGTTCTTTTCTAAACAAATTGACAATTGATGACTTTTTAACCTCAAATGCTCGTCTTGTCTAGCTCTGCGTGAACTCTGTGTATTCCGGTTCATGACAGTTAGAGTAGGTCGAAAGAACTTCCATCTCTTTTTCTCTTCCAACTTCAAAATCGTCCTGTGTCAACGTCGTGTCTACTGGTATATCACCCACTCCTAGGTGTACATGGAAGTGGTATCTGCCTTTTTGTGAAAACAATACCTGCTAAATATAACACGTTTCGGTTGTCTGAACAGATTGTGATATGGTTCATTACTTAATCAGCATTTCACAACGTTCATAACGTTTAAGCCTGAAACGTATCAAATTAATATGATATTACATGGACAGTCTCCTTTGTTTAGACTTCCTGTTAACAAAGTGTTTCTGTCAGCAGCAACAGCAGCAGCAGCTTCAGATGCCATTGAGGCTCCCGCCAAGCTGAGCCGCGACTGGTCACGCACCGCCCTGCCCCACGAGTGCCCACATTGTGGGCAGGGCTTTACGCGGCGCAGCCGTCTACGCGAGCACGTGTTCCAGCACACAGGTGAGAAGCTCTTCAACTGCAAAATATGCAAAAAGAGCTTCCCGTCTCCGGCCAACCTGCTACGTCACAACCTGACCCATGGAGGATCCCGCATATTCAACTGTCCCCTCTGTGAAAAGCGCTTCTTCCAGCCGACGTCACTCAAACGCCACATGCTGATTCACCAGGGCGGTGAAAGCCAGGAACGCAAGGTCAGAGGCAGAGGAAAAGGCAGGGGACAATCAAGCGATGGCCGTCTGCACATATGCCCAGAGTGCCCAGCCAGCTTCAAGTTTGAGTCCCAGCTGAAGAGCCACAGGTTTGTGTGTTTCATCCAAAAATCTAACTTATTTATTTGCTCACCCTAATCACTTTTAGGAACAAAAAAAACATATTTTGAAGAATATCGCGATTAATCGCATACAGAATAAAAGTTTGAGTTTGCCTAATATATGTGTGTGTACAGTGTGTAATTATTATGTATATATAAATACAAACACAATTGTGTATATATCTAAGAAATATTTACAAGTATATGTGTTTATTATAATTTTTCTATAATTTATATTATATATAAATATAAGTATTTTATACATAAATAACATATTTCTCTTAAATATATTCATTTGTGTGTATTTATATATAAATAATAATTACACACAGTGCACACACATATATTAGGCAAACTCAAACTTTTATTTTGTATGCGATTAATCACAATTAATCGTTTGACAGCCCTAATAGGTTTGGAACAGCCTCACTGTGTTTCTTTAAATTTGTTCATCCTCCTCCTTAGCTTGTTCCCAGAGATGATGAATATTTAATCTGACTGTAAATAGAGATGAAAAGGTATAAGTAGTCGACGACAAGAACTTAAATAATCTCACGCTGCGCGCAAATCCGATTTGGTTTTCAAATCCGATCTTTAAGATCGACTGTCCGCACTGTCATTTAGCGAGTGATGGAATCTGATCCGTTTCTTCAGACAGTGTAGTCAGTATCTGGTGCATCAACATGGGTTGTTGTAGTAATGATGTGAGCGTCAGCACGATGCCAGACTTTCTCAAACAACAACTCCAAGTAGCTGTCAGTGTGGGAAGAGAGGACGGAAAACTGCCTCTTCTCCTGTCTATCATGACATCTCGCTGAGGCGCGTGAGAGAGCAGATGCGTTTTGTGTATATACCAAAAGACTGAGTGAAAATGATGTATACTGCTGTAAACATGGATAGGTTTATTTTCTGTGAAGGGCTTGAGTCAGATATACCAAAAAATTCGATTTTTGCTGCCTGTCTGAACAAAGGGCCTGATGCCAGATTCTTTTGAGCGGGAACTTGAGATGACACCCGACTAATCGTAGGATGTTTCTGTTAGTTAACAATCTTCGTTTGTGCCCTTCCTTGTTATGGTCCACGTCCCTTCAGGTTTTTCTGTACTGGAAACACTTGCCCTGTCAAACTGTACAACATCAGGAAGAAGTCTGATTAGTCTCTAAGAGAAGCGATCAATTAAACAAGTGCCTGTGACATTTCTCATTCCCCATGTGATGTATTTAGCAATGCCTTATTTTGGCATCTAGTTAATGTGAATCTTGAGGAAGTAAAAACGGAAGCGCTAAACAGTCAACATGGACATTAAGCATTTTTTGCTGCTGGAAAAAGGTCAAAGATTTAGAGAACAGGGTAGCAGATGATAAATATAATGCATGCATATGTTTGGGGTCAAGATTTAAAAAAAAAAGTGTACTTTTATTCATCATGGATGCATTTTAAGTAATTTAATTGATTTTTTTTTTTTTTCCAGAGAAATGCTTTCTTTTTTCTAACTTCCTATGCACCAGGAATAAATTACATTTTATTTATTTATTGTGACTTTTTATCTCACAATTCTGACTTTTTTTTTTTTCCTCAGAATTGCATGATATGAACTTGCAATTGCAAGTTATAAAATCATCATTTTGAGATATGAACTCACAATTCTGACTTTCTTTCTCGGAATTGCAAGAAATGTTTTTTCTTCAGAAATGTGAGATATAAACTCACAACTGGATTTATAGTCTAATTTTGAGGGGGAAAAAAGGCTGATATATTCTCAGAATTGAGAGTTTCTATCTAAAATTTGACTTAACTCGCATTTGCTTGTTATAAAGTCATAATTGTGAGATATAAACTCGCATTTCTGAGAAAAAAAAATCATAATTGCGAGAAATAAACTCAAAATTCTGAAAAAGTCAAATATGCAAGTTTATATCACAATTCTGGGAAAAAAGAATTGAGTTTATCTCGCAAATCTGACTTTTTTCTCAGAATTGTGAGATGAACTCTTAATTCTAAGTAAAAGTCATATTTGTGAGTTTATATCTTGAGCTCAAGCTGTGATATAATTAAAACGCTATTGGCTATTTACAAAAGGGGGGCGGGGCTGTTAGATATTTCAGTTGAAATTAGGTCAACAGGTAGAATAACACTTCAAAGCTCAGTTAATCGTCAGAATAATCGATCCGGAAGAGTTTTTAAAGTGGTATTTATGAGCGCTTTATTTACAGTGGTAACCAAGGAAAAGCTTTATTACTGCTGTTCCATAAGTGCCACCTACTGTCAGAGAGTGAATTTGCATTTTCCTTCAGCACGTCTGCTGTTTTTGTTTCGTGCTGGCGTTTTTGTACCATTTGCTTCAAAATTTTTTACTTATACAATGTAATTTAAATCTAAAACTGCCCATGCTGCATGTATGCAGCTTATTGTTTAGATCATGGTAAAATTCAGTGGGTTACCTATAAATTGAAATGAGCACAGGCAAAGCCTCAGTTTGTTTATATGTAGAGATGTATTTGTATTATTTATTTATTTGATTCAGGATTTGTTTTAAAATTTCAGTTTTTTCCTTTTTTATTTAACATTTCATTTTGGCTGAGAAATAATAAAAGGACACCTTTTTGTTTATAATTTGTGTTAAATCTCCTTTTGCTAAAAAATAATTGTGAGAAAATTAAATCGTGAAATCAGTATTGTTAATCCTATCGTATCGTGAGTTGAGTGTAGGGCTGTCACTAACGATTATTTTGGTAATCGATCGATTATTCTGACGATTAACTGAGTTTTTTTTTGTAGTAATAAAATAGACCTTTGGGAACAATAGCCTTAAAAATTACTTAAAATACATATAATAGCTATGAGGCATTAATAATTTGTTCAAATAAAGTAAATAAAGTATCAAAAGCAAGTAATCATATGGTTTTATTGAACAAAACTGTTAAAATACATAATGTATTATAAACAAGAGCTAACGTACATTATGCATTACAACAAATGCCTACAGAGGGCGCCAATGGCCTGATAACTGTTTTTACACTTAACTGCGTGATCTAACCCGAGTTTAATATTGACTAACATTTAATTAGCATTTAATTCAAGTGTTCACTTAATCTTTAAAATTTGACCATTTCGTTATGATCGAAAAGCTACAGACACCAATTTTGAGCAAGATAATGATGTATTCTGCTGTGTCTGTTCTAAATGATTAACTTACAAATCATATGAAATAACCCTCATGAACTTTATAATAAACCCAAACTCAACATAACAACATGCAGATGGACTTCGAGATGCTCCACACAATAATCACAGTTCGTTGAGCAGCATTTACTGTGAATGGAGCTGCTCTGAGATATGTGTATGTAACCTGCACGCATGTAAATAATTTAAACGCATGTATTAAACCTGCATCACATAGCGTAGCGTTTGTGAATTCTTAATGCACTCAAGGATTTTTTCGAATCGAATACTCGAATAGAATCAAGGAATCGTTGCAGCTTTGAAATGATTAATGAATCATTACATCCCTAAATGAGATTTTACACATTTGATGAATAACATATTTACACATTGACTTAACCTGACCTTCATAGAAAAACAACTGCCTCAATCAATAAAAATATATAACTGTGCATACTCTACCTTTGTTTTTACAAATCTAGACATGGGTAGAAATTGACAAAGAAAGAGTAAAGAATGTTTCCAGTACAGAAAAATACAAGAGAAATTTTTCAATACATGATGGATTTTCAGATTGAAAAGCGTGGCATAGTAGAATACGTAGGAAGCAGAAAATGTAAGGGGAAAAAAAAATCAACAGGGTGAATGCTTTTTCCTACTAAAGTACCTTAATGATGGTAGTGTGAGATATGAGCGCTTCCCTTATGTGATTGCAGTTATTTGCTCTGTGTTTGGTGTCATCAACATATTGACTGCAATTGAATGTGCTGTTACTCTGAAAGAAGTTCAGTAACCAGATTTGGAGAATGCCTTTTTATAATACGTGATGTAAGATTATAATGCTTATCTAATTATTTGAAACTCTATTCACAAGGGCCTTCATTACTGGATCTCTCATAATGCTCAGTGGCAAAGGAGTAAAACACATTAATGCTGCAATTGTACAGAGTTATTATCTCTGTGCCATCAAACTTTCTTGATTTTCCAGAGCACTGATACAGCTAATAAGATCAGAATGCGGATAAACTGTTCGGTTGTTTACAACTAATAAGCACATGTCAGTAATTTACTGAAACTGCGTTACTAATTAAAATGTCAATAATTAAAAAAAGAAATCGGCTAATATTTTTTCCTCCAGTCATTTTACTGAGGGCACTGGTTAAAGATGACACACTGCCACGGGACTGAAAAGTAAATATAAGCAGTAATTATTGATGTCAGGAATAATTAGTAAGGACCCTGCTGATTTTAATCCCATGCGAGTGGGCTTAAAGACATTACAGAGGCTGCCATTCTCCAGCGCACCTCAGTTTAATGACATTTCTTCAGCTCAAAGTTGAAGCTGCATTATTTTCTGTGATGTTAATTATACCTCTATGCAAGTACATGACTGTGTGCCTTCTGATATGTGGGTGAATTCAAACGTGGCTTTTCTCACATAGCGATTGTTGCTGGATTGGCTCCAGGGATTGCATGACGCAGCCTTTCTTATTCACTTTCTCTGTTTTTTCGCTGTTCTAGACTCCTACACACCAGCCATCCCTTCCCTTGCAATGTGTGCGGAGAGGCATTTATACGACGCAAAGAGCTGGACCTCCACTCTCTCATCCACCAAGGTCAGCCTGCAGGAAACAATTACACACTCAGCCTTTTGTCCTTACGAGCTCTCATTCACATGCCATTTCTTACATTCATGCATTAGGATTAGGGCTGGCGATTGATTAAAAATGTAATCAAATTAATTGAACAATATGCCTATGAATTAAATTAAGCGCATATCAGTATTTTAGCCCCCAAATGAAGACGTTTCAGAGACGTTTCATTATGTCATTGTGGCAGACAAAAGCGTTGAATAGACAATGCGAAGCATTGAATAGACAGTGTGAGCTTTAGCAGTCTGTGTGTGTATGTGTATATAGGAAAACACATAAGTGCGACGCATAAAACATTCAATGAGGTGCTTCACTCGGCAGCGCTAAAACTGGCAACGCATTTACTGGCAACCCACCAAAATGAAAGCTTGCTGATTTTAGGTTTGTAAATGTTGAAAATGTATATAAAAATTAGGGCTGCCCTTGACTAAAGATTTTTCTAGTAGGGGTTCATTGTAAGCATTAGTCTGCTATTAGTCACACGTTTATTAATAAATCGTATTAAATCATAATAATGAGCCTTTAATTGCCTAAATAGCCACTCAAGCGCATGAAAAAAAGCTTGCCACGGCGCACCAGCTGATATAATAATTATGAATGTGTCAGGGGAAAACAGCAAGGACACTGCATTAATGTTTTAATAATTTATTGATAAACTAGTGCTTTCTTCTTAAGAGATGAAGTCAGCGACACTGACTCCAGTGATGCGCATGTATGCGTGTTTCATACGGATTACATAAACTGAGAATATTTGTTTTCTACTTGAATTGGTTCATTTGAAAGTAGACATTTTGCTCTCTATAGATAACCTATTTTTTTCATGTCCGTAAGGCAAGTATACACTGAGTTTCGGAGTTTCGTGCTCAAGTTTACAGAGACCTAAACAGCAGAAAGCGAATTCTGTTTGCTTTCATTATTTTACAAAAGCGCAATGTTTCATTGTTATTGTGAGTACACACAAATAAAAACGTATAGTTCGTATAAGATTCGAAAGATGTATTACTTTTATCTGTATGAACAAAAATGACGAAGTATTTAAAGAGCAATTGGCTGCACCGGTGCCTCCATCATGGCACTTGAATAGCGTACATTTTTCTAGGTTAACATTAGATTGAGCGGCCATGTAAAGTTGCTACTATTTGCATATTTTAGACGATAAGCCAATTAGACAATAAGCCGATTGAGGTTGATGAATGATAGGTGAGTGTTTGGATGTCCTGCCCAATGTACTATATTACCACATAGACCAGCCTGTCCATCATGGACTGCATGTCTTTGGCACTTCCTGTGTAATTTTTTTTTTTTTTTGCGACTAAACAACAAATTAAATTTTGGTCGACCAAGCCTCTCCTTGTTGACTAACAGTTAGTCAACTATTAGGGGGCAGCCCTAATAAAAAAAAAAAAAAAGTAAAAAAAAAAAAAAAGGAGAGAGAGAGAAAGAATATGTAAATATTACTACTGAGTTTTTAAGTGTACTATAGAATTATTGTATTTTTTTGATAAACATGTTTTAAAAATATAATAGCATTATCAGACTTTATTCATTATTTTATTATTTTATTTTTTAAATTAATTAAATAAAGTGCAGTAAAACTATTATTACTAACCTCTCCCTCTTTATATATATTTGTATATGAATTTTAAGTAAAAATATGCAGTACTTTACTATATATATAAGAATTTATTATAGTAAGTATATCATCCAACTATAAATACTTTTACATACAATATAATGTCATTAGTTTAGTTGTAAGAATGTGTGTGTGTATAATTGTATGTAAATTCATATGCAACATTGACTATATGCTGACTAAATGACACACATTTACACACAAACAAAAAATACATTTTTAATGAAATGATTAAATTGGTTATTTTACATATTTAATATTGTATTATGTTAAAATACAAACAATATTACAAATGTACAAAATGTTATTATTTCATATGTGGAAAATATATAGACTTATAATCAGGGGTGCACAAGTTTTTCAACCTGGTTTTCATAAGAGCACCTGGAGATTTTACCATTAAATATAAATATTAGGGCTGTCAAATGATTAATCACGATTAATCGCATACAAAATAAATGTTTGAGTTATCCCCTTACCAACAATTTTTTCGGTACATTACTCTCTGTGTAATAACAAAAACATTTATTTCAGTGAAAAAATAAGTTGAAAAATCTCAATTTCATCATTTTGAACAATAGGGCCCTACAATCTTTTTCTCTTTTTTTTCAGAAATTCTTGTGTGTTTTGATTTTTCTGATAAACAAATACAGGCATTAAATATTTATTTATTTTGAATGAAATGAAAATGAAACATTTTTATTTGTTACCAAACAAACAGAGTTTTTCTGTTATTATTATAATTTCTGCATTTAATTGTTTAATTAAATTTGCCAGAAATAGGAATATTTAAACACCTACATTATACTGTAAAAAATTAGTAAAAGACTAATACATTTCTGTTACATGTTAAACCGTACTTTTATTTTGACAGGTTGCTGGTTAGTTTTTGTGTGTATACACGACCTTATGATGCTAATTTTCTCAAATGAAACGGTAAAATTTAGGGCCGACCCCCTAATATAATGGCAGGGGAAACACTGCATATAAATCTATTTTGAAGTGACTGTTCAATATATATTATATAATAATTGCTGTAAATCAACATGAGTATCCCTAATACACTCACAAACTCACTTTATTAAGTGGCCCAATCAGTTTCTCCTTTCGACTCCCAGCTCTGTGTGGGTTAATGTTTGTGTTTCTGACCACACACACACAAACACACACACACACACACACACACACACACACACCGACTCCTGACAGATCTGTCAAATGAATGAGCTTTCATCGATTGCTTCCAAGTAAATAGATGGGGTCAGAGGTCACATTGATCAGGATGGGTTGTGTGTGTATTGATAAGATCAGCTGCTGATCACAATCACTTCTGATCAGAGGCTCTTACACGGATCTGTCCGCTGCCGCAGCTGTTCCTCTCTTTAGCTGAACAGAGGGAGAGAACGAAACTGAGCTGAATAGATTTTTTTATATACAGGTGTAAATAAGGGAGAGCAGAGTTGCTTAGTAGAAGCTTTTAAAAGCCTGTAAAGGTCAGTGAGGCTGAGTCACAGCCTGACAGTTTGAATGCTCCGCATCTAAACATCACATCACCCGTGACCCCCATAAAGTGCTGTTATTTCTGCGTATGCGCTGTGCATTCTGTGAAACGTCTGTTTATCAGCCGCCCCCCTCTGATTGGTCCTGTGTAAATAAGAGGGAGCTTTTTGTATGCTCATGTTTGTGTCGCTCTCTCCGTCTCCGGCCCTCTTTTTAGATAAGGAACAAACAATACGTGTTTGTTTTTCTCACTCGATAAGAAGCCGAAGATTATTTTTTGCTTGTGTGTGTGTCAGGGAACGTGTGCATAAACATAAGTATCTCTCATGTCTGGTACATCAGAAGCCAGAAACTAGAGAATCTGTGTGCCTCTCCATTTCTCTTATTGTAGATAAGCACTTTAGGATGCATTAAATATGAGTGGGGTAAGCTGGCCACTTCTAACTTGCGTTGTCCTCTATTTAAGAGAAATGAGAAGTAAAACTAACAGAAAGAGGTGATTTTTCTCAGGGGAAAAAAATGATTTATTGGCATAACTTGTGCAACAATGGGATAAACTCTATCATGTCCATAATTAAGTTAATTTGTTAGAATATATGTGAATGATTCGTATTTTAATACAAATAGTATTTGTTAATTGGGAACCTCCTCAATTTACCCTAAAGCCTCTCACAATTTACCCCATAAGCTCTGGTGAGAATATGCTAGTCTCACGAGAACCAAGTTTTGTTTACAGCAAAGAAAAAACTGGCTTTTCTTGGCTTATATCGAAATTCTCTGACAATTTAAAAAAAGAAATAAATAAAATGATAATATATATATTTTTAGAAATGCTTTTGATTAGTAAAATATAATGAAATCATTCAAATGGAACATAGAATTTAGTAAAAATAAAACTGAAATTGAGGGGGGCGGGCGTATTTCATAAGGCCTTAAAATGTAAAAAGTAAACTGCTGGCAACTTGTTTAAGTTTCATAATTTCAATTAATTAGATATGTTTTTAAATTAATATTTTTTATCCATTAAAATTGAGTCTAGAATGGAATAGAATTTGTAAAAAATAAAGTGAATTTAGGACAAAATAAAACAGATATTGGGGAAAAAATACAATGGATTTCATAGAGCCCTATGACACTCATTTAGAATGTTAAAAAATATTTCTCTTATAAATAAATGCTGTTATTTTTAACTTTATTTTTATTTGAGAATCCTGAAAAAAAAAGTAGAACATTTCTACAAAATGTTTCTATCAGCAGCACAGCTATTTTCAACATTGATAGTAATAAAAAAAATCAATATTACAATGATTTGTGAAGGCACATATGACAAATAAAGATGTAATGGCTGCTAAAAATGTAGCTTTCTGAAAAAATTACATGTAAAAATATATTACAAATTGAAAGTGGGTATTTTAAATTGCAGTAACATTTCACAATATTGCTGTTTTTACTGTATTATGATCAAATGTGACCCTGGACCACAAAACCAGCAGTTAGGGTCAATTTTGTGAAATTGAGATTTGTACATCATCTGAGAGCTGAATAAATAAGCTTTCCATGGATGTATGGTTTGTTGGGACACCATTTGGCAGAGAAACAACTATTTGAAAATCTGGAAATCTTGTCTAAATGAAATTCTTAGCAATGCATATTACTAATCAAAAATTAAGTTTTGATATATTTATTGTAGGAAATTTACCAAATATCTTCATGAAACATGATCTTTACTTAATATCCTAATAATTTTTGCCATAAAAGAAAAATAAATAATTTTGACCCATACAATGTATTTTTTTAGCCATGGCTACATATATTCCCGTGCTACTTAAGACTGGTTTTGTGATCCAGGGTCACAAATAATGCACCTTTCGAGAGCATAAGAGTAATGTATGAACATTTAAAGGATTAGTTCACTTCCAGAACAAAAATTACAGGTAATGTACTCACCCCTTTGAACAAAGAAAGACATGAGCATCTTGGATGACAGTCATAAAGAAGTTATGTTTTTTGAGGAAAACACGTCAGGATTTCTCTCCATATAGTGGACTTCTATGGCGCATGCGAGTTTGAACTTCCAAAATGCAGTTTAAATGCAGCTTCAAAGGGCTCTAAACAATCCCAGTGGACGAAGAAGGGTCTTACCTAGCGAAACGATCTGTTATTTTCTAAAATAAAAAATTGAAAATTTATATACTTTTTAACCCCAAACGCTCATCTTGTCTAGCTCTGCATGAACTCTGTGTATTACAGTTCATTGGACGATTTTGAAGTTGGAGGAAAAAATGGGAGATGGGAGTTTTTTTCGACATACCCTAACTGTCATGAACCGGAATGCACAGAGTTCACGCAAAGCTAGACAAAATGAGCGTTTGAGATTAAAAAGTATATAAATTGTAAATTTGTTTTAGTCAATTGTTTTGTCAAAATGTGATAGAAATCCTTTCCTGAGTAAGTCCCTAAGTAAAAAGTCATGTGACTTTGTCTTAAAAGATCATATGAATGGACATTTGGACTAACCAGCAGACCAGCCCTTTTGCCTACCGTTTCGAATATTGTTTTAATCTTTCTGAAATGCCTGAGCCAAAGTCTGTCATTAAAATGATTTGGCATAATTACCTCCCAGAACTGTCTAACATGATTGCGTTCCCACACATCAGGCATTCGCCTCAAAATCCAAGATAACCTGACAGCATTTGTTATTGCATTTCATCTACACACTCTAAGTGCAAATAATTTATTATGTAGGAGAAAAGGGCTACAGTGGCTTCCCCAACTGCAGAAATCCATTTTCATTATTGATAATTTACACCAGTTTTCCAGTAAGCAACAGTTTATTTCTCTTAAGCGCAATAAAATGAAAACTGCGCTTTATTCTCAAATGTTTCATGGAATATTCCAAATTTTCATATAGCTTGAAACATAGCTAGTGACACATCTTACCCACTGCACATCTTACCCCACTCTCAAACCCCTCTGTTTTTGTTTGTAGATAAAGAACCAAAGACGTGTCCTAACTGCGGCTCTCAGTTCCTGAATCAGACAGTGCTGGACACACACCTGCAGCGCTGCACCGGGGAGGAGACGGGCCGCCGCAAATACAAAGGTCACGGAAGAGGCAAGGTGGGAGGTCAGCTGGAGTGTGATATGTGCGGCCACCGCTGCGTGACTCAGGATGGTCTTGACCTGCATCGCCTCTCCCACACGGGTCAGACGCCCCTGCGGTGCCCACTTACCCCCTGCAGACGCCGCTTCGCCTCTAGTGCTGCTCTAGGGGAGCATCTCGTGGCCCACTGCTGTGGAGCATTAGGCAAAAGAAACGCCCCACGCCGATTCACCTGCGAGTTCTGCGGGAAGGAGTTTGCCTACGCGTCTACCTTCACCGTTCACATGAGGACGCACACCAACGAGAGACCCTTTGAGGTATGCTTCTTTCGGGAAAGAGAAAACCTGAATGGCTCAAATAGCTCCTGGTTCCATTGTTCATTTTTTATTGTATTGCTTAGTTTTTGTTTGAAAAAACATTCTTACATGTCATTAGTTTTAATCAATTTAACTGTGGCTAAAATATATTATTATCTGTATATATACTACCATTCAGATATGTGCCATTAGTCGTGGAATCCAGTCAAAAAAATGGAATTTACTGTACATTGCAGAATGTTATGGAATTTGGCTAATTTTAAATAAATAAATCAGAAGTAGGTCAGTACAATTAAATCAAAATGCAATATGGACTAGTGTCTGTGAATATTAAGCAGCAAAATCATTATTTAAAAATAAATCCTGCATGTTCTGCGTGTCTCTGTGTGAGTGAATGGCGCAGATGCACGGTTTGTTTACTACACTCATACTGAAGCACGCATAGTGTTTTCGGTCACTTTAGTAGCATTTTACCATTTCTTTTGTTTATAAAATTAGAGATTAGAGATTCTTTTGAGTATTAAAATTTAATGCAACCCTTAAAAAGGAATCGGGAAAATTAATGAAAAACTGAATTTGGTCAAAATAAAACTGAATTTGAGAAAAAACAATTAAAACCAATTTCAAACTTTTAATAAACCGGTTTTAGACAAATAAATTGATGTTAAATTGTGTAAATTTCATAATTAGACATGCTTTTTGATTAATGTTTTTAACCATTAAAACAAAATTAAAAACAAAATGGAATACAGAAAAATTCAAATGGAAAAAACTGAATTTGGAAAAAAATTACAGATTTCATAGGGCCTTATGACAGTAAAAAGATTTATAATGTTACAAAAATGTGGTAACATTTCACAATATTGCTTTTTTTTGTTTTACTGTAAAGAGATTTATAATGTGCAAATGTAATATTTTCAATAGATTAGACATTTTCTTTAATTAATTTTTTTAATCGTTAAAATGGAATTAAAATAGGAAAAAATTTAAATGGAAAAAAACGTATTTGGAAAAAATAAAAGATTTCATAGGGCCTTATGACAGTAAAGTGATTTTATTATGTTACAAAAATGTAGTAACATTTCACAATATTGCATTTTTTTATAATTTCACTTTTTTTTTTTTTTTTTAATTTTTTTTTTTTAACTATTTATAATGTGTAAATTTTGTATTTTCAATTAACTGGACTGGCTTTTTGATTAATATTTTTAACCATTAAAACAGTTTAGAAAATTAAAATGGAAAAATATGAAATCCAGAAAAATTAAAATGGAAAAAAAACGCTTTCATAGGGCTCTATGACAGTAAAGAGATTTTGAATGTAATATTTTTATTATAAATAAATGCTGTTATTCTGTTATTTGACTTTTTTATTAAATAATCCAGAACAATTTGTTTTTACAAAAATACCAGCAGCTATTTTTAAAATTAGCAGTAATTAAAATATTACAATGATTTGTGGATCACATGACGCTGAAGAAGTAAATGCTGCTAAAAATTTAGTTTTGGAAAAGAAAATACATTTAAAAATATACAAAAAATAGTTATTTTAAATTGTAGTAACATTTCACAATACTGCTTTTCTTTTTTTTTTACTTCATTTATGATCAAATAGTGCAGCTTTGGAGAGCATACGAATAATAAGTAAACATTATAGAATTTTAAACAATCTGTAAAAATGATTTATCAACATAAAATTGGAAAATCTAAGCTATTAAAATAGTAAATAAAATATACTTTATACTTACTTATACCTCTTTTTTTCCTGTTGTACATTTTTTCAGCTTTAGAGACTTCATTAATGTCCATCAACTATTACTTTTACAAACTATTACTAATATTTGCATATTTTTGTCTCGTCTCCATTATCTTTGCAAAAATCAGAAATTCCATCAGTGCTGATGAGAATAACACGCATTTACTTCGTCTCTGTTTCAGTGCTCTCATTGTGGGAAGCGTTTCCGGCAGCTTCCGCACCTGCAGGATCACGAGCGCATTCATAGCGGCGAGCGGCCGTTCACGTGCTGGGTGTGCGGTAAAAGCTTCAGCGTAGCAGCAAGGCTAACGGAGCACGCCCGCGTGCACAGCGGCGAACGGCCTTACATCTGCCCTCGGTGCCCCACCGCCTTCCGCTCGCGACCCAACCTCGACAAACACATGCGTCTGCACGCCAACGACCCCGTGGATCCTTCCGCACAGAACGCGGATGACGACGCAGCAGTGCAGACCATCCTCTTAGTACAGGAGTCTGCTTCATCGTCACCATCCTCCTCCTCATCCGCCGTGCCTGTGGTCCAGGAGGGCATGTTGGTGGCAGAGGAAGGCAGCTCCTCTGTGGTCTTCCTGCACCCTAACCTTACCATGCCCACCATCACTGTGCCAACTATTTCAGTTCCCTCTATAAATGTTCCTAACATCTCTGTAGTTGCAGGTCAGGATGTGCCTCACACTATTGAGGTTATCTTAGAGGAGACTGTGTAAAGACGTAATCAAGATGAATGCGAACGGGACATGGGGTGGGGGTTGAACGTGTTTTGTTTTTTGTTTTTGAAAGAGAAAGGCAGATTCAGCTTTAGGTAAAACAAAAGGTCACGACTTAACACAAGTTTATGTATGGATTTCCGAGAGATGCCTTGTTGGCTAGGACATGTTTTGCTTTTGCAATATAGAATTGCAACAACTCAGCATCTTTGCCCTGGAGAAAATGAAATCACTAAGGTTTTTGCATATGAATGGCAACAGTGTAATTACGCTTTGATTTTATCTTATAATTTGAGTGTTTTATCTGCCTTTAATACAAGAAGTGGACCATAATTTGTGGTGTTTAATTTTAATAAAAAGCTTGAGCTTATTGGGGTCTGTTACTGTTTCATTTAAAGAGGTTTTGACTTTAGCAAAGTCGCTGATGAAGTAGAAATGATCTTGTCAACACACCAATGACTGCACATGAAGCTTTGGCCAGTCAGGAAAAAATAGTTTTGCTGATCATTTCGAATGAATTAAAGGTGCCATGTCAGAATTTTTCAGTCGTTTAATTTTTTTTTCTCTACTTTAGTATTTACTCTAGCATTTTTGCATCCAAAACACTCCTAATTCAGAATTGCCACTGTGCTAAATTGAATGTGCTCTTGTATATTTTTCCTTCTATATTTGCAGAAAGTATAAAAGGCCACTTAAAGGGACAGTTCACCTGAAAAAGTAAAATCCTGACACAGAAGAGATTAAATTGTTGAATAAAGTTGTTATTTTTGTTCTCGTAGCGTCATACATTACAGTTGAACCACCGATGTCACATTTTAATGTATTTTAATGATGTCCTCACTACCTTTCTAGGTCTTGAATGTGGTAGTTGTGTTGCTGTCTATGCAGGGTCGGAAGGCACTCGAATTTTATCCAAAATATCTTAATTTGTGCTCCGAAGATGAACTAAGGTCTTGCGGGTTTGGAACACCATGAGGGTGAGTAATTAATGACAGAATTTTTATTTATGGGTGAACTATGTCTTTAAGTATACTTAAAGAGAGAACATTTTGATGCGGGACACGACACATTCAGAGCTGGGGGGTATTCAAATTCAACTTTTTGAATTTGAATATCAGGGTAAATTTTACTTATTTGTCTTCTGGGAAACATGTAACTACCTTCCGTAGCTTCTAAAAGACAGTATTAAATGAAATTAAAATGTATTATATTTAGGCAAAATAAGAAACATGTGCATCTTCATTCTTTTCAAAAGTTTTCACCCCTTGGCTCTTAATGCGTTGGTTTTCCTTCTGAAGCATCAGTGAGTGTTTGAACCTTCTGTAATAGTTGCATATGAGTCCCTCAGTTGTTCTCAGTGTGAAAAGATGGATCTCAAAATCATACAGTCATTGCTGGAAAAGGTTCAAATACACACAAATGCTGAAAAACCAAAGCATCTGTGGGACATGAAGGATTTTTCTGAAGAACAGCAGGCAGGGACAAACAAGGGACTCATGATAAAATGAAATAAACAAAACAAACAAACAAAAAATCAGCTGTGAATCATTCACAGTATTAAGAATCAACTTTTGAACAGGTTCATTTTTATAAATTCAGCTATTAATTTCTTTTGTGGGCAATATGTAAACATGTTTTTTATGTGAAATATCTTATTCAGGTCAGTACTTCAATAAAAAATAACATGCATTTTGTATTATCCCTCTTATTTTGATAAAATAATTACCATTTTGCAGATACTGCAAGGTGTATGTAAACGTTTGACCTCAACTATAAGTGTTTTAAAAAACTTGCACTTAATAAATATGCACTTTGTAATGCAAAATTAATAATGTTACTTTAAAGTACATTTTAAGTAATTGTTTTAATAATCTTTTGTCGTTGACCAACATACTAAAGCACAAATAAAGCACTTGATTATTTTTTATTTCATTAAAAGTATATAGATTTTAAATCTAATTGCAACTTCATTACAAACATTAAAATACATGACATACAATCTTAAAAAGAAATCACATTAAAACATGTTTTACTTTGCCAAAATGCTTGTCACTAGATTCAGCAGTACACTTGAATCATATTTCAAAGACAACAGAGGTAATTATGAAATTACAAATTAAGAAATTGTTTAAAGTTCTACTTGAGTGGGTTGGCTAATTGCATTTATTATACATTTAAACTATAACACACATTCATTTAATTGTAAATGACATGCAAGTGTCTAAAAAAACATTTGCTGTAAGCTTCCACTCAATCATTTTGCGCGTTCACAGCTGGCAGTCCATATATTGGAAGCCGGAAGCATAGCGTGTGGCGGATGAACTTGAATCGGTTTTCGTGATTTTGCGGTTAGAGAATTACGACCTACAAATGTTTTAAAGTAATAGTTAAATAAAGAGACCAAAAACACACAAACGAGACTAAAGTGAGTATTGCTAAAGCTTTTCATCGTTGGAGGGAGCTGAGAGCTTTAAACACGTGAAAACGGATGGCGTTTTTGTTTTGCTTCTGCTTTACAGGTAAAAAATAATGCTTTTCGTCAAGCGGCGTGGTTGGTGCCGGAAGTTCTAGAAAGGCTAACATGGCAACACAAAAGATTTCAGTAAAGCAGTGTTCAATAAAAAGCGAAATGTACAATAATAATAATAATAATAATAATAATAATAATAATAATAATAGTAAACATGATAATGAGAATATGCAGTTCTTCAGCCAGGTATTTTGTAGTTCATTATCCTAACTATAGGCCATTTATGGTTGCCGAGCAACATAGAGATATGGCGCACGGATGTATAATGTGCGGTCCCAGGTGTGCTGCTCCTCGAAAAAATGGCCAGATATCTGCAAGAAAAGGGGCATAATTTGTCCAGGCTATTTGCCTCAGAACAGTGTGAGCTGAAAAGCAGGCATTTTTTGTGTGAGCACAAATGAAAGAACATGAAAAGTGTTTTAAATTAAAAATTTTGTCTAATTTTTTTCTTCTTCTTGACATTCACCTGCCCCCCGGAGTACAAACATAACAAATGATCCTGCAGTTTTAGTTGTAAGTGATGACTGCAGTGAAACCAGCACTTTGGGCTCTTTAACTGCAAATCTCGTCATGAATTTTCACTAGTTGAATGAGGTTTGAGTTGAGCTCCATTACCTCAGCTCATTGAGAGATTGAGGCTAAGTAGAGCCATTACTGCAGCTCATAGCGTTTGCCTGCACTCGCTTCTTTGCTCCCTCAATTTACTCAGGGCCCGCTGAACTCCTCCCCCATACAGCTGCTGCATCATTATGATTAGTCCCATAAATGATAGACAGTGATATCGAGACAGCATTTCCCTTCCCTGCACTGAATTCCCAAATAAGTGTTTGATAGATATCTTCCCCAGCTCATTAATTTACAGACTTTGTCTAGCAATTACTGCGTGACCTTCATGTAAATGGGCAATTTGGCAATTTAAGATGCACCGGCGGTCTTTTTTTGCCATTGAACTGCTTTGGGGGACAAATAAATAAGATAATCAATTTATACAAAATGCTTTTGATTGAATCTACTTACTGTTAACAGCATAGTTGATAACACAGTTGTTTCTGAACTTTCATGCAGAATGTGATATAAAAGATGCTGTCAAACCAAAAGGAATATTCCCAATGCAGGTAAGATCAATCAACAGCATTTTTGGCATTGTGTTGATTACCACAAAAATACATTTTGACTGGTTCTTCTTTTTCTTTAGATTTTTTTAAAACCTTAATACCATGGGTTTGAAATGAACACCTGCCAAATGTCGGTAAAAACTTCGCAAAAAAACGCCCTCCTTAGTTACTGTTGCTATGTCTGACAAACAACCCCACTCTTACACTACACATCATGTTCTCCCACAGTGAAAAACACATTTTGGGGCAAAGACTAAACTGACAACATGCCGACACACAAGACTGAGCAGGTTACTTCTGGTCTCAGCTTTGTAATTTTTTGGGAAATTCAAACAATAAATACCGTTCTGTGGCTCTTTAGTATGTCGTGGCAGATCACTGTATTGCCTTATTAGATCAACTGACACTTTTCTTATTGACTTAAAGGAGAAGTCCACTTCCAAAACAAAGATTCACATATAATGTACTCACCCGTATGTCATCCAAGATGTTCATGTCTTTCTTTCTTCAGTCGTAAAGAAAAAATGTTTTTTTTGAGGAAAATATTTCTGCATTTTTCTCCATATAATAGACTGATATGGTGCCCCGATTTTTAACTTCCAAAATGCAGTTTAAATGCGGCTTCAAATGATCCCAAATTTGGTTGTAAATAATTCCAGAGAAAGAAGGGTCTTATCTAGCACAGCGATCGTTTTTTTTTAATAAAAATAATACAATTTTTATACTTTTTAATGCCAAACGCTCATCTTGTCTTACTCTGCCTGGACTGTTTTTGTTCTGGTTCATGACAGTTAGATTATGTCGAAAAACTCCCATCTCATGTTCTTCCTCAACTTCAAAATCATCTTATATTGCTGTTTTACGTTTGATCTTCTTTGCATGTTCACTTTGCAAAGACTGGGTCAGAACTTCTGCAGTGATGTAGGATGATTTTGAAATGATTTTTTAAGTTGAGGGAGAAAATACGATTGCAGTTTTTCGACTTTCCCTAACTGTCTTGAGTCAGAATACACAGAGTTCATGGAGAGAAAGGCAAAACGAGCGTTTGAGATTAAAAAGTATTTAAATTGTATTTTTTTTAATGAAAATAACCGATTGTTTCACTAGATAAGACCCTTCTTCCTCAGCTGGGATCGTTCACAGCTGCATTTGGGATCATTTGAAGCCGCATTTAAACTGCATTTTGGATGTTCAAAATCGGGGCCATACATGGAAAAAAAATGCAGAAATGTTTTCCTCAAAAAACACAATTTCTTTACGACTGAAGAAAGAAAGACATGAACATCTTGGATGACAAGGGGCTGAGTACATTATATTTGAATCTTTGTTTTGGAAGTGGACTTCTCCTTTAAAACACAAAATAAACATGAATGGATATCAGAAAGTATTTTATTTTAACCATGGAAAGATGTCAACAAGTCACACAATATTTCATTTATTCAATATACAATATACAATATTACATTTTCATCTCATAATCAGATTACAGTTACTTTTTTATGGATTATATGATTACATTTTATTCACACAATGGAAATAAAATATTTCTATAGTGTTCAAAGGTTTAAATAATTTTTATTTCACATTTTTATGATTTAATTATTAGCTTTTTATCAACTCACAAACCCACTGCAGTTCTTAAATTACGCTCAGTTTGGGAAACTCTAGATCAATGTCAAGTTTAATGCATTTTATGATGTTGATATAAAAAAATGGAATACATTTCTCTCTTATATCAGTATGGCACATTTGATGGTAAAGTTTGATTTTTAAAAAGTAATCTAAAAAATATTCAGAATACAATGCCTAAAATGAGTAACCCAGATTACTTCACTAACTACAATTTTCATTACGTAACCTGTAATCAGTAACGGACTACAATTTGTAAGTAATCTCCCCAGCTTTGTGGGTAACACATATCGACTCAGTAGCTAGTTTGGTAGGTTTTGATCAAAGTGTAAAGGACACTAGGCGAGACTCACCGCAACTTTAAAATTCAAATTTGTAAAATATTATTGAAAAAAAAAAACAAAACAATGAAATATTTTTATGGTATTTATAAACCAGTTTTCATTTTAATTCGGTTAATTCTGAATCAGATTTAATTATAATTTATGCAGTAATTATAATATAATAATGCAGTAATTTTCTGAAATTTTTGTTTTAACTAATAAATTTAGGAATGGCTGGTTTTGTAGACAAATCAAATTAATTTAAAACCCGAAGACATAACTATTGTGTGTTAACATGGTATTAGTGAGAAAAAAACATTATTAACCTATTATTAACGTTATTAACTTTTTCTGTGTAAAGTTATATCCAGTGTTGGGAAGATTACTTTGAAAAAATGTAATAAGTTACAGGTTACAAATTACCCTATTTAAAATGTAATAAATAGTGTACCTGTTTTCAATTACTTTATTAAAGTAATGTAACTGATTACATCTGATTACTTTTTGATTACTTTTCTACATTTCTAATGAATGTTTTCAACTATTATTCATTTTCAAACATTTAAAGCAGCCAGGGTTAACCTTACAGTAGGACTCAACACTGATTACTGTCAGACTTTCAAAGTCTTTCATCACTTGAATTAAGATTATAAATTTTTTTTTTCAAAGCACAGCTACCACAAAATTAGACTTTAGCACCTCTTTTTACTTTGAGATCATTCTGAGGTTAAATGCAGTTTTAAAATCATAACAAGATATAGTTTAATAGCTGCGATACTGTTTTTGAAATCAAATCTTTGCATAGCTATGACAGGAAACACTAGCATCTAAGAATGCCTTGGAAAACAGTTAATCTTAAAAAAAATAAAGCATATACATAAAACCAAAATAAAACGGTTATCAATTAAGCATGTGTCATATTCTGTGTCCTGAAACATTAGTGTCTCATATTTTAAAGCAGTCAATATTTACATTTACAATATTTACAAAATGTTACATTTATTTTGTATTTAAATTACGTAACTCTGTTACATGTAACTAGTAGTGTTGCATGATATACCGGTACTTAAAAAGTATCGCGACATCCTGCTTTTAATTTTTTTTTACTAGTACCAGTACTTTAAGAATATATTTTAATAAGAGCTGTATTTCGGCGTGTGTTAGTTAGTAATAGTGAATGGCGCAGATGCACAGGTTTGTTTACTAATGTTACACACATATGTGTGACGCTCGCAGTGTTTTCAGCCTTTGCCGGCTTCATATATGAGTACATGAACACGAACATAAACTCTGAGAGTCATTTCATGAGCATTTTACCGTTTCTTTTCACAGAAAACTATCGTCATATAAGCAGCCCGTCAAAATAATAGTTCGGTTTAACTTGACAGTCAGAAATATATTAAGATATTACTTAATGTAAAGATAGTAGTACTACTACTACTAATAAAAAATATTATTAAAACAATATTTAAAGGATTTTTAACAGAAAGAAAATATTTACCAGAAAATTGTAAATACACAACACAGTATTTCTGAAAAAATAAATAAATAAATAAAATAAATTAGCCTATAATAAATTAATTCTTTATCAAATCTAATTATCCTTTATAAATTCATTAGACATTAGACAATTCATTTTGATTATTAAAATGTAATGAAACAATTAAAATTGAATCCAGAAAATTCATGGAAAACAGATTCCTGTTAAATTCTGCAAGTATAATTTTTTTTAATGTAACCATTAAAATAGTCTAGAAAAATTAATATGGAATTTAGGAAACAATAAAACAGATTTCATAGGGCCCTCTTTATTTTTTTTTGTGTCTTTGTTTTTTTACAAACAAAAAAAACAACAACTTGCATCTAGGTTCTTATTATTAATAACAAATGCTCCTGTAAGCTCGGTAGTTGTTTACCATAGTCCTGTGTAGTGGCACTGGCATGTGATTATTATTTATTTATTTATTTATTTATTAAAGGGGAGATGAAATGCTTTGTTTTAATAGATAAAATAACTGTGATCTCCATTTCCATTTCCTGTTATTCTATGTTTTTTTATAGTATCGGTTTAGTAGTACACTCTTAAAAATAAAGGTGCTTCAAAAGGTTCTTCAAGTGATGCCATAGAAGAACCATTTTTGGCTCCACAAAGAACCATTCAGTCAAAGGTACTTAAAGAACCATTTCTCGTTTACCTTTTTATAATCTGAAGAAACTTATTTGCCACAAAGAACATTTTGTGAGACAAAAAAGTTCTTCAGATATTAAAGGTTCTTTATGGAACCATTTAGACAAAAAGGTTCTTCTATGGCATCATGAAGCACCTTTATTTTTAAGAGTGTAGTATTGTGATATTTTAGTCAGGTATTGTATCGAAGTCAAAATTTTGGTATTGTGACAACACTAGTAACTAGTTACTCCCTAACATTAGTTCTATCCAGTTTTACAACTTTCTTGCCATAACACTGTAAATGTAAAAAAAAAAAAAAAAAAAATAAGCATAAAAATATAATGAACAACTTTACTGCTCATATAGTGCACATTTCAACAGAAGAATTTATGTAAGTGGTTAAATAAAATAATTAGCTTCATATTTCTGCTTTTACATCCTTTAAAAATATTGACCCCAATTCGCTTCCATCACCGTAACCTTGAGATTAGTTTCTCTTTTAAAGAAAATGAATGTCCAGTCATATATTTTTTTTTTATTAATTACTATTACGGCACAAGTTCTATTCACTGAGCTAAACCAGCATTAAACCTGGCTCATCCTTTTAATGTTAGCTACCTAAATCAGATTTCTGAGAAAATCTAAGAGGTTTTATCCAAGAAAATGGCAAGAGTCATGCAGTGAAGATAATCTGATAAAACATTATCAACAACAAACAAAAAACCTAGAGAACAACAAGCTGTGTAATTTTCTCGGTCAATAAGCCTTGAAGAATAAAACCACTTCGTTCACCTTTATCCTTTAGTTTTTTTTTCTTGTAAATTCTATAAATATCCACCCATGAGTACAAGCCGTGAGGCTGCATATTCAGTGCTGCGCTCAAACCTGCTGACCTTACAATACACCAGTGAGTAAAGACTACGAGTGTCTGCTATAGACGGACCGCAAATGTCTGACCCTGATTCTCCTACAGCTGTTTTACATGTTCGCTGAGCCACTTTGGCCCTATGTTTCGTGTTTAAATGATAAAGATATTTGGAAGATGATGCATGTTTTTGCGGCGTGTGTGTGCATATAAGTCCTCTCGTTCTCTGCGTCTGTCTCCTTGCTGAGGTAGCTGTACCTACTGTGACTTTGACAGAGTGTTCCCCCTTGTGTGTTGCCCCTCTGTGTATGTGTGTGTGCTATATCCGTACTGCAGCGTGTGTATGTGCGACGCTGCGGTATATATATTCATTAACAAAAGAGACCGGTGAGCTTGTTTGTATATGGAAAAGAAGCGCTGGCCCTCATGGACCGTTCTGACCCTTCGTCTTTGTGTGTTTGAGAGCGAGAGAGGGGCTAAATGTGATGAATGAGGTGCGGATATGCTGATAGAGCTATCATGAACCGGCTTCGGCGGTGTTGGAAAATGCCATATTATGCTCATGTGTGTTTTTGAAATGGCTACACGTGCCTTCTGTTGAAAGGTTTGTCATGCTTATCTGGTCTAGTCGGGTCTATTTCTCTCCCGTTCTCTTTCACACACGCTCTCTGTCTGCCGGTCCCTCTCGTTACACTGCTATACCATCTCTCTCTCTTTCTCTCTCTCTCTTTTGCTCCCCCTCTTTCCCCCCATTTATTGTAGAGGCTGTGTGACTGGAATACTGAGTAGCTAATCATTATTCCACCAGTGAGGCACAGTGCACAGGCTGAATGTCAATTCTCTCTCTCTCTTTTCTTTTCCCATTCCCTCCTTCTTCCTATCCCACCTCCATTCCCTCATCCCTCTTCCCATTCAATCTATCATTCCTCTTCCTTTTCCTTTTCCGTCTCTGTCCCTCCTTCCCCTCCTGTTCAGTCCCTCCTCTCTCTCTCTCTCTCTCTCTCTCCCTCAGCCTTGTACCCTTGGGTTTCTGCTTGTCTCTGTAAGAATAACAAGGGAATCTTATGGAAATGAGGGTTGTATTCAAGGATTTACCACCGGTTACAGGTATAGAACACGAGGCTTTGAAACGCCGTCATCCCTGTGCAAGATTTGTGTCTCGTGTCTTATTGGAGAGCCTGTGTTCGGTTGCATCAAAAGGGGATTCTGTGCTGATGAGGCTGCGGAGCAGAGCTGAGGTGGAGAGACAGCTGTTGAATGCATATTTAGCCGTTTCAGGGAAAAAGAGAGGGAGAGAGCGAGGGAAAGGGCGGGATGATTCTCCAGTGTGTAGACAAACAGGGCTGCAGTGAAGGGGACTCCTGCTTAACAACAGGTGCACATGACAACCCTTAAAGAGACACAACATGCACATTTAGCAAATAATTACAAGTTAATTATTAGGATTAATATTGTCAGTGTGCTTGTGGCATCTGACTGTCAGTGAATTAGCTTTTTTTTGTTTTTCTGTTTGTGTCAAATGAAGGTAAAATATAATACATAAAATATATAATGTATATATGTAATACTGTAATATGCATAATACATATAATATATAATAGATCTAAATAAATGAAATTATGTATGTATGTATGTATATGTATGTGTGTATGTGTGTGTGTGTGTGTGTATAATAAATAAATATAATTAATAGTTATTGTAAGTTAAAATTAAAAGGTATAATGAAATAATACATTCTAAAAATAAATATCTAAATTAATACATATTTAGCATATAATATAATTATTATTAATATTAAAAAATAAATATATAATAGACAAATCAAATTATGTATATGTATGTGTATATAATAATATTTTTATATATAAAATGCTGAAGTTCAAAATTAAGCCAGAGTTTAAAGTTAAGTTAAAAATTCTAAGTTAAAATTACTTTTAAAAATATTACAAGTATCTGTGTGTGTGTGTGTGTGTGTGTGTGTGTATATATATATATATATTTAAGTCAAATTAAAATTAAAAGTTATAAGTTAAAATTACTTTATACTTAACAATTAGTTTATATTTATTGGTCTTAGATGATGTTAATTTTTATATTATTAAAATCAAAAGTTGCATCACTGTTTGTTTCAAATAAAGGTTAAATAAAATTTTATATATAAATATTTTATATTTTTTATATATATATATATATATATATATAAATATTTTATATATTTTATATATATATATATATATAAATACTTAAGTTCTAAGTTAAAATCACTTTTCAAAATATTAAAAGTATCTGTTAATGTTATTTAGAATTAAAAGGTATTATAAAATAATACATTCCAAAAATATGTAGTAAATCTAAATAAAAGTAATACATATTTCCCATTAATATATATATGTATATATATATGTGTGTCTGTGTGTGTGTGTGTGTGTGTGTGTATCTATGAGTGTGTATAATACTACTACTACTAGTAATAATATAAATATTACTCTATTAATATTATAAATATATCATAAACACATAATAAATAAATAAATAAATATAAGAAATAATTATTTCAGATTTAAAATACTTTTAAAGGCTTTATTATTTATCTTAGCTAATGTTTATTTCTATCAAAAATCAAACGTATCTCCGTTTGTGTCAAATAAAACTAATACAATATTATATATAAATGTGTAAAAAAATATATTCTAAAGCATCAGTTATTTATCTTAGTTGATGTTCATTTCTATATTTACTAATGCATTATCAAAATCTGTTAGTATTATTTATTAGACCTTAACTAACAGGAACTAACAATGAACAGTTGTTAACATTTAACATTTCTAAATACTGTAACAAATGTATTGCTCATTGTTAGTGATAGTTATGATAGTATTGATAGTTACAATATAATAATTATAGAGCTATTAAATGTATACATATTATGTAATTATTGTATATATTTATTAGAATATTTTTTATTATATGTAATATTTTTTCTCTTGTGCTTTGTTAGAGAAACAGCTAGTTTTAAATGAATTTTAAAGCACGTATAACCTGTTGGGTTTCTATCGCTGTGTTACTTTGTCAGCTTGTTCTGTGTATCAAATACTATTAGTACATGTATAGTTTGACTTGGCATCGTGACGTTTGTTACCTGGCGTGTGCTGCTGCGCCAAGGCACGTCAAGTGTTTTACGTTTGTGATGGTTTTCTTCACTTATTTGAATACTTGTCTGAGAAGCTTGTGATCTCAGTGATGCTGGCTGATATTTGCCTTTGAAAAAGGAGGAGGAGGAGGAGAGAGAGAGAAGGAGAAAAGGGGTGTAGGAAGGAGCAGCGAGAGAAGGAGTGAGAGCTGATTGGATTGGAGGGAGAGCAGAGGAGGTATGGGGATACAATGAGCTGAGAGAGAGAGAGAGAGGGAGCGCATATGAGGAAGGGAGGGGGTTTGGAGTCAGAGTGAATGCAGCTTGCACTGCTGTGCTTTGGAATTACAGCTATGAACATTGTCAGGGACTTGAAAAAGAAAGGAAAGCAAAGGAGAAAAGGACAGAGGGTGGAAGAGAAACACTACAGAGCCTCTTGATGCTCGACGCTGAAAAGAGAGTGTGAGAAGACAGAAGGAAAAGAGGAGGCGCACCGGAGGAGCTTCACACGATCCTCTCATCTCTTCAGTTCCTGATCGGCCTGTTGTCCCTCATCGCCGGGGTCGTCATTGGAACTGCGTCTCACCGTGTGTATCTGTGTGTACGTTTGTGTCACAGCTTATTCCATTATGACCGTTTCATTCACAGCTCATAAAGCACAACTACGGTGTTGTGGTGGCTTGCTTTTCAAACACTGAGTGAAAGAGTATGTCATGCCGCCGCTCACTGACCGACTGTGTGTGTGTGTGTGTGTGTGTTGCCGGCGTGTGATTGGTATTCTGTAGACAGTGTGCAGTGCTCCAAACAGGCTCTGCTCAGAATGGCTCCACAGAGCAGGGATTGTGTTAACCTGAGGAGGACCACTCTCACACAGGGGTGAGTTTTCAACAGCCTCTCACGCTCTCTCTAGCCCTCTGGTTTTTCTCTAGATCTCTCTGAAGTCCTCTCTTTTTGCTTCATCTCCCTGTCGTAGATGTCCTCTGGCATCACTCTTGATGAATTTCTCATTTGCTGTTTCGTTAAATCTCAGTGCACCGTTCAGATTTTTCTCCCCTCTTCCCCTGTTTCCTGATCTCCCTGTTTTTTATTCTTCTTCCATCCTCTAGTCTGAGTCAGAGAGAGCTGGCTGTCTTTTTCTGCTGGCACATTTTAAAGAAATTCGAATTGGCTACCCCTCTCCTCTCCTCCGCTATCCTGATACTTCATTCGTACTCTGGAAATAATCATTTTCCTAATCAGTGTTTTGCTTGGGTTTCTAGGAAAAAGATCCAAGAACCTTAAACCAAGATGTGTGTAAATATTTTAGTCGTTTTGTTAAATAATACAAAATCAAAAGTAGGTTTCTTTACCCCAGTGGTATTTGTTTTTTTTTTTGTATTAAACATACATTTTAGACATTGTAGATTTATAGTTAAAACAGCATCATACGAATGTCCGAAAGAAAAATATTTTAAACATTAATCATAAGTGGAGTATGTTCTTAATTTGTTTTCCTGGTTTGTATTTTAGTAAATATTTTTTTTTTTTTAATTTTATTTAAAAAAAAAAATAAAAAGTAATTTTTGTAACATAATAGTGACTTGGTGACTTTTCAGAGTATATATCTTTAATTGTTAGTTACAATTTTAAAACAACATCAGATGAATGTCCAAAACAAAAATATTTTAAACATAAATCATGAGTGTAATATGTTATTAATTTGTCTTCTTGTTTTGTATTTCAGTAAATATCTAAACATTTTTAAAATCATTTTTTAATTTTATTTTTAAAAAATATAAATGTATTTTTGTAAGATAATAGTGACTTTTCAGAGTATATATAGTTAATTGTTAGCTACAATTTTTCAGCACATTTTTCTTGTTTTAAGAAAAAAAATATTTTCTAGTATAAAAATGTTTATGCATAAAACATGGGGTCCATGGGGTAAAAAAAATAAATTTGATTCTGAAAATAGTTTTGTTTCTTAAAGGGATAGTTTACCAAAAAAATGAAAAATTTTGTCATCATTTACTCACTCTCATGTCGTTCCAAACCTGTATGAGTTTCTTTCTTATGTTCAGTGTAAAAGAAGATATTTTGAAGAATGCTTGTAATCAAACAGGTGAAGGTTGATGAAGATATTCTGAAGAATTTTGAAGAATTTTGAACCAGACAGTTGTCGTTTCTCATTGACTTCCATAGTAGGGAAAGAAATGCACTCTTAAAAATAAAGGTTCTTTAATGGCATCAGTGGTTCTATGAAGAACCTTGAACATCCATGGAACCTTTCAAATGCAGAAAAGGTTCTTTAGAGTTGAAAAAGGTTCTTCAAAATTGTTTCAGGAACTGTTTTCTAAAAGGTTCTTGGGAGAACCAAAAACAGTTCTTCTTTGGCATCACTGCAAAAACACCCTTTTGGAACATTTGTTTTTTTATGAGTGTACTATGAAAGTCAATGGGGACCAACAGCTGTTCAGTTTTTCAAGATTCTTCAAAATATCTTCTTTTGTGTTCAACATAAAAAAGAAACTTGTACAGGTTTGGAACAACATGAGGGTGAGTAAATGATGACGAAATTGTCATTTTTGGGCCGATTATTCCTTGAAGTCAATTTATCTTCTTGTAAGTGGAGTTATTTTCCATAGTTTGTATTCAGGGTAGCAGCAGGAATCTTTCCTGTTGCACTCATTGGCACTGCTGCTGTTTGTGTGTGTGTGTTTGTGTGTCTCTCTGTTATATCTGTGTGGTGGACACTGTTGCTCACTGTTAACAGCCAGATCCAGCTCACTCACATGTAGCTTCAGTCTTTTTCACATTTTCTACACTTGTGTGTGTGTGTGAAGAGAACATGGCAGTTCTTGTGGTGCCTCAGATGTGGATTTCTCACTTTTCATCAATCCAGATATCTACCCTTTTGTCTCTGTGTCTTCCCACCTGATGCACACACACACACACACACACACACACCCACTCCACCAGATCTCACCTCGCTCTCACACTAGTGACAGTGTGCTAACATGCTAAATGCTCCCATGGGATTATTTGTGTGTAGATGGCAGTGTATTGATCAGTAGTGCTTTAGAGAGCTTTAAAAGGTCACAGTTCAGGCCTGGTCATATTTTAGTGTCCATCTTCCCCTGCATCTCACCCCCTTCTAGCCTTATTAACCATTTTACAGGGTTTGTGAGTCAGCAGGCCTTCAGCCCTTGTGTGAGCATGAAGAATGACTTGTCTGTGTTGGTAGAAGCGGTGAGAGAGCAAGAGAGGCTGAAGGGATGGCTGGTCCAAAGAACGAGAGGAAGGGATGGAAATAGAGAAGAAAAGAGGCAGAATTGAGTAAGTCGCTCCTGAGAGCGACATGTGTGATAAGCAAGAGTGACACCAATGTCAAGACTGTAACCCCTCATAGTGATCCCTTCAGTCTCTGTCTCTTCACTTCTTCTGTGATTCTTCTGTGAATTTTTCAGTTTCAGTTGTCAGTTTGAAAAATACATATGCTTGAGTATTTGGCTAAAAAGTCATTGAAAAGTGTATTATTTCCCATGCCAAACTTAAATGTCATTCCCATGTCATTCAAGATGTTCATGTTTCTTTCTTCAGTCACAAAGAAATTAAGGTTTTTGAGGAAAGCATTCCAGGATATTTCTCCTTATAGTGGACTTCAATAGTGGTCAACGGGTTGAAGGTCCAAACTGCGGTTTCAATGCACAACCTAGGTGGTTCCCAGGGCATCACTTTTTGGTTTCTGAGACCTTCTTACTAGGTGTTTGCATATTACTGTGTGGTTGCTAAAATAACCCACCCATTAAGGTACGGTTAAATTTACAGTTGTTCATTGAATTTTTGAGGGCGAAATCCAGTCATATCAGTAGGACTCCACACGAAATTCATGGATTTGCCTCACTGACAAAAAGAAAGCTGGTTGGTTTGAAAGTGACTTCTTTGTGAGCTGTGCTTTGTACATCAATACACTATTGGCACTAGACAAAGGGCCCGTTTACCCTTGAATTTTGCTAATAGGTATCATTCAATTATGTGGGACGAGGAGTGGGTTCACTTTTTTAAATTTTAAAACCACTTAAAATGTGTCCTTGCAAATACTCAAGTAAAATTACTTGGTGTAACATCTCATCATCTTTATCTAAAAGTAACATGGCAGCATGCTTTAAGAAATACCACTGACGCAGGTTTTGTAGCAATAGCCAACAATGCATTACATGGGTCAAAATATTGTTTTTTTTTTTCATTAGGATATTAAGTAAAGATCATGTTCCATGAGGATATTTTGTAAATTTCCTACCATAAATATCAAAACTTAATTTTTGATTAGTAATGTGCATTTCTAAGAACTTTATTTTGGACAACTTTAAAGGTGCTTTTTTCAATATTTAGATTTTTTTTATTTTTATTTTTTTTGCACCCTCAGATTCCAGATTTTCAAATAGTTGTATCTCAACCATATATTATCCTATCCTAACAAACCATGCATCAATGGAAAGCTTATTAATCAGCAAAACTGACCCTTATGACTGGTTTTGTGGTCCAAGGTCACATATGTTTTACTGTATTTTCATTGAAGAGTTATTTAAAGGAGAAGTTCACTTCCAGAATGAAAATTTCCTGATAATTTACTCACCTCTGTGTCATCCAAGATGTTCATGTCTTTCTTTCTTCAGTTGAAAAGAAATTAAGATTTTTGAGGAAAACATTTTAGGAATTTTCTCCATATAGTGGACTTCAGTGGTGGCCAATGGGTTGAAGGTCCAAACTGCAGCTTCAATGCAAATTCAAAGGACTGTCCATGATCCCAGCCGAGGAATAAGGGTCTTATCTACCGTGACGATCGGTCATTGTCTTGCACTAGCTTGATCTCACACATTGTGTAATCACGTGTGATGTAGGCAGAAGTACCGACCCAGTGTTTTCAAAGTGAACGTGCAAAGAAAGTCAAACGCCCTTTACAAAAAAAAGGTAAAATAACAATGTCGGGTGATTTTGAAGTTGGAGGAGAAAATGAGATGGAGTTTTTCACTCCACCCAACCGTTTTAAACCAAACTACATAGACAACGAACTAACCACTGCATTGAAACTGCAATTTGGACCTTCAACCTGTTGGCCGCCATTGAAGTCCACTATGTGGAAACAATTCCTGGAATGTTTTCCTCAAAAAACAATTTCTTCACGCCTTAAGGAAGAAAGACATGAACATCTTGGATGACATGGGGGTGAGTAAATTATCAGGCCATTTTCATTCTGGAAGTGAACTAATCCTTTAAATAGCATTTTTTTTCTTTATTTATATGTTCCGGCCCTTTAAGGGTTAAATCTGTAATTGGTTTCTGAGGGTGTGCTGCTCAAATATGAATTTTGCTTCTAGAGCTGCATAACTGACCTCCCCAGTAGTTATTATTTTATTCTGTCTTTGCTGTTCTCTCACTGTCCCTCTGTCTTTGTCTGTCTCTCCCTTTTTGTCTCCACACCTCTTTGTGACCTCTCCTGTCTTCTTTTTTTTTCTCTAACTAAGCATATCTCTTTAATGCAGTCCTTTTTTAACGTCTCATTCTCACTCTGCCACCATCCATGTCACTTCCTCTCCTGTCTTTCATCACTCTTTTTTTTTGTCTCCCTTCACCCCTCTGCTCTCCTCCTCCTCCTCCTCCTCCTCCTCCCCTTCATATCAGTCCTGCTGATGAGAGAGGCACCCTCATAATCAAAGCATGACATGGAGAATTGTATGGAAATAAGAATCTGGATAGAACAGCTCCACGCCTGGGATTCACCTTTAATTACCTTCTCCTTTCATATTTCTAGAACAGTCCGTCTCAACAGAGAGTTTTTACGCTCTGATGAGGCTGTTATTAGACATGACCATCTACAATTAGTCAGACTGCGAACCCATGACCAGGTCCACATGAATTTGCAACAGATCCCTCATCTGTTGTGTGTTTGTTTGTTAAATATGCAGTCTAGCCACAACCCATTTTTGAATGAAACATGATATTCAGTATTGTATTATGAAAAGTACGTTAGATGTTAAAGCCAGTTGAATGCCAATTTGAACGCTAGATTGCTAAACAATGCCTAACTAGTTATTTGGCTATTGATTAATGAAGTCATGAAGACAGCTGAAGTCAAAAGTTTACATACACCTTGCAGAATCTGCAAAATGTTAATTATTTTATCAAAATAAAAGGGATCATACAAAATGCATGTTATTTTTCATTTAGTACAGACCTGAATAATATATTTCACATAACAGACATTTAGTCCACAAGAGAAACTAATAGTTGAATTTATAAAAATGACCCCGTTCAAAAGTTTACACTCTTGATTCTTAATACTGTGTTGTTTCCTGAATGATCCACAGCTGTTTTTTTTATTGATAGTTGTTCATGAGTTATGAACAGTTTAACTGCCTGCTGTTCTACAGGTCCCACAAATTTATTGGTTTTTCAGCTTTTTTGTGTATTTGAACCCTTTCCAAAATCTTCAAATTAAAAGTTTTCACCCCCCCCCCCAGCTCTTAATGCATCGTGTTTCCTTCTGGAGCATCAGTGAGTGTTTGAACCTTCTGTAATAGTTGCATATGAGTCCCTAAGTTGTCCTTAGTGTGAAAAGATGGATCTCACAATCATACAGTCATTGTTGGAAAAGGTTTAAATACACAAAAATGCTGAAAACCAAAGAGTTTGTGGGACTTGAAGGATTTTTCTGAAGAACAGCAGGCAGTTTAACTGTTCAGGACAAACAAGGGACTCATGAATAACTATCACTAAACAAAAAAACAGGTGTGGATTATTCAGATAACAACACAGTATTATAATCAAGTGTATGTAAACTTTTGATTTTATAAATTCAACTTTTTTTTTTCTTTTGTGGACTGTAAGTAAATGTCTTTTATGTGAAAGATCTTATTCAGGTCAGTACTAAATAAAAAATAACATGCAGTTTGTATGATCCCTCTTATTTTTGTAAAATAATTAACATTTTGCAGATTCTGCAAGGTGTATGTAAACTTTTGACTTTAACTGCATATCCAACAGCCTGTGTGGCCTAAGTCACATCAACAGCAAAAGAAAAATGTCTGTTGTTGGTTAAAGTTTTATAAGTTATTACTTATTCAAGACCTTTTTTTATTTGGAATAATGTGCGACAATGAATCATTCACAATAAGAGCAGGAACATCCATTAAGCAAGTAAATAGTGTCACATATGACTATTTGTCCCTGATATTCATAGTTAGACATTATTAGTAGTAGCTAATGTCAGTTCGGTCATGATACAGTACTTCAGTGGTTTTATTGTATGATAATGGGGCTGTGTTTTGATTGGATATTGATTGCAATGTAATGGTCTTGTCACGTCTGAGCACATCCATTCAATAACATTACATTAATTACATTGACACAGTACACTCACTGTTATACACTGTAATATAAATGCATGTTGCAACTGAATTACTACAATAATGTGAGCTTGGAAGTACTATGAGATTGTGGTTTTTTATGAAATTTCAAAACTCCCTCATAGTCGTATCAGTATTGCCATCTGTACTACAGCATAATGAATAATTGATCATGAATATTTCACACTGTTTTTCCTCAGGTCTTAAGCAACACAAGGCCACGAGACTCCGATGAGGAAATTCTCAGAGCTGCGACAGATGTGACGCCCCTCCTTTCCCCGGCGTCATCTGCGGTTCAGTTTGCTTCCACAGAGGCATAACAGGACCTGCCTCCATCCTATAGGTGCCATTGCGAGGAGAGAGGGAGTGGCTGGCGTGCCAAAGCTCATTTCTGAACTCCTGAAGGGAGGAGCCGTGGGAATTGGAGGGATAGCTGGATTGATGAGGGTGCTGGAGAACAGAGCGTGAGCTGCTCTCCACATCTCCACCCGAGCGCTGGGCTCCTTAATCAGTTCGTCCTCCCAGACACTTGAGCTCGACTTATTCTGGAGAAGACTTCATATCTTCGACTGTATGTTTTTAATCTACTTTAGTTTCTGTGCTCAAGTCAATGCTTGAGTCAAGGCCTGAGGAACAATTCGCTGTGAAACTAAAAGCAATAACATGTAAGGTAGAGTGAGGGTAAGCAGGGTAAAAGTGCTGACTGGTGTCGGAGCATTTGAGTTGGAGTGTTTATGTGCGTGCATGCGAGACTCAGAAGGCTCGTGCAGCAATGGATGAGGGTTTGTGCCGAGGGCTGACAGGAATAGGCAGCTAGACGTCAATGCATAACCGCTATGTGTGCGCAGGAGAGCGCGTTTGTGTGCGAATGTGCATGCGGGAGCATGTGATTGTCTCTTAGAGTGCAGAATTCTGAGAATTGGCCATTATTGTCGCTCTCTCCTATTTTTGCGTTGGAGCCGGGAGGGTCAACATTAACAGCGAGAGAGAGAAAGGGACGGATACAGCAAAAAATAAATAAATAAATATCAGTGACACTTTAGTTTTCTCTCACCATATTTTTGGTGCCCATTGGTGGGGTTCTTTTTCCTCTGAGTGCTTGAGCTTTGTACAAAAAAACTACTTTTGTCCCATCGCAATGGATTATTATAAGAATCACAGCTTGTGAAGGACTCTCAGATGGATCATTTCTAGCTGGAATACCTTCTCCTTTGAGACTCTCCACACCACTCCATTTCTGTGACTTTCAACCTGTCATCCTAGAAGACGTGTTGCGATTCCCTGGAGGACTGCGTTCACTTGTTACCACAGCAATCCATGGCATCCTGTTCCTGACAAGGTCCGCTTCATTCTGTGAGTACTTTCATTCGTGTCTGTGCGAGTGTGTGTGTGTGTGTGTGTGTGTGCATGAGTGAGCATTTGGAATGAATCTGTACCAGTTGTTTAGGCTTAAAAGGCTTTAAGCTTGTTTGTTTTGCCGGTCATGTAACCTGGTACGCTTGAAGTGATCGTACATGTGTTTTTACTTGGCAGACAATATGAGCTTTTTTATCGCTGTGACGCCCACCTTACTCTGTCACTGCCCATTAGATGAAGTTCCACTCGTTTGTTTTGTTTTCTCTTGTGTAACCTTCATAGTGTGAGGAATGGGACGATTCGACTCCCTCCATCACCTGAAAGCGAATAGGGATGTGCCCTTAAACAGCCCAGTGAACTATGAATAACATCAGCACACACTCCCACCGTACGCACTTCCCACGGTGCTCTGTGGGCCTGAATATCCTCTTCTGAGTAAATGGAGTGCATTTATGGGTTTTTGTAGGCAGGCATGTAATAGACCTATTTGAGCTTCTCGTTCACATTTGGGATCCAGATTGGAAAAGTGTAGCAGGATCTGAATTACTAAAAGAGTTTACACCAAAAATAAACATTTTATCATTTACTCACCCTTATGGTGTTCCAGATTTCTTTGTTGCTAATAGATTGACCTAAAAGAAGTGTTATTTGGTAACTTTATGTTTGATGTTAGACGTCACTGAGTGTAGTGCACCGAATATGTGTGAATTTGAAATATACATTACTGGTCATAAGTTTTTGAAGAGCAAGATTTTTAATGTTTTTTAAAGAAGTCTCTTCTGCTCACCAAACCTGTGTTCGTTTGATCCAAAGTACAGCAAAAACAGTAAAATTTTGAAATATTTTTACTATTTAAAATAACCATTTTCTATTTGAATATATTTGAAAATATAATTTATTCCTGTGATTTCAAAGCTGAATTTTAAGCATCGCTACTCCAGTCACATGATTCAGAAATCCTAATGTTCTGATTTGCTGGTCAAAAAACATTTATTATTAATATTATGCTGAAAAGAGCTGAATTTTTTTCAGTTTTCTTTGATGAATAGAAAGTTCAGAAGAACAGCATTTATCTGAAATAGAAATCTTTTGTAACATGTCTTTATTATCACCTTTGATCAATTTAAAGCATTTTAGACAAAAAATGCAGCAAAATGCCATCTGTAATACAGAATACTATATTTTGCGAAGTTGTTTTTTTCTAAAACGACATAAAACAGGTGTTTTCTGGACAGTTTTGGGCAGGTTACTTGGGAATTACTTTATTAAAGTAATGTAACTGATTACATTTGATTACCTTTCTAAATTTCTAATAAATGTTTTCAACTGTTAATCATTTTGAAACGTTTAAAGCAGGCAGGGTTAACCTTATAGTAGGACTTAACACTGATTACTGTCAGACTTTCAAAATCCTTCATCACTTGAATTAGGATTATAATAATTCAATTTTAAAGCACAAACACCACAAAATCAGACTTTGACATCTCGTTTTACTTTGAGATCATTTTGAGGTTAAATACAGATTTTCAAATCACAACATATAGTTTTAATAGCTATGATACTATTTTTGAAATCAAATCTTTGCAAAACTATGACAGGAAACACTGGCAACAAACAATGCCTTGAAATAAATAGTTAATCTTAAAAAATAAAGCATATCCATAAACCCAAATAGTAAAAAAAAAACAGTTATCAAATAAGCATAAGTCCTATTTTGTGTTCTAAACTCCTGAAACATTGGTGTCTCATATTTTAGAGCAGTGCAGTTTGGGAAAGAAATAAATCAAAACTGTATGTGTGATATATAGATGTATCAGATGTAGCCCCTTTTGTAATCGTTAACATTTTCATCAGTGACTGCAATTTAATTACACATTTTTCTCAGTAACTGTAACAGATTACAGTTACATTTGAAGAGTTCAGATGCAAAAGCCTCTAAATCCATCTGACGTATTTCTTTAAAATTGGCATTTTTTTTCTGGCTGCTTTGTATAGGTTTCTATGTAAGTAATGGTACTTCTGATTGGGCCGAGACTGGAATTTAACGGGTTTGAAGTAAAAGTATTTGATGGACGTATACTATGTGTCAGGAGCATTCACTCAGTATCATTATCTCATTTTTGACTGAGATGGCTTTTAGCTGGTTTTGCATCTGAACTCTTCATTTATTGTATAATTAATTACATTACATATAACAAATTACTCCCCAACACTGATCAGATGTTTGTTTAATGGTGAATTATGACCTATTTGGTGTTCCATGAAGCTTCAACACGTGACTATTAATTTCACTGTTTAGCTAACGTTATTGCGACCAATATTTGGACATTCATCATTTTTGTGTTCTGCAAAAATAACATCATATAGCTTTGGAGTCACATGGTGGGTGAGAAAATAATGACAGAACTTTCATTTTTTGGGTGAACGATCCCTTTGACATCATATTTTAAACTGGAAACTAGAGGCGTTATGTAATCTCCTCAGTGTGTGACCGTTCTCCACAGGTTTAGCAAATCCTTTTTGACATAATGGATGTGTCTCTGCTCTAATAGAATAGCATGTCCTTTTGTCCTGCTGTCTTACTCCTGCTTATTGTGTGAACGACTCAGCTTTTGGCCAAGCTTTATGCAACTTTACAAGCCTCTTTGGTTGCTGGCGCAGAAATGTGCATGTTTTCTGGCCTTTGGAGTTTTTGACGCTTAATTGACATTACTGTCACCTATCCAGAGTCTGAATGCAAACGGCAGCTGCTGCTTTGACATCAGCCTGTACTGTTGCCATGGCAGTGGGCTATTGTTACTTCTGTCTGGGCTGCAAATATTGGGAGAGGCACTGGTGTCCAAAAGCATTACGGGAGTTTACACTGCCCTAAAATAAAAACGTTCAGCAATAAACCTCTGCGGATTTGTTAACCATAGGCAGCAGCTCCTAATATCCTCATTCATATCCTGTAATAAACTGCCAATTGTTATTAGTTAAGTCACATTACTTCACACATTCACACCATTATAAGATACTCCAGGAAGATCGTGCTGGTCTTATCAGCTTCTGTGCAGACAGAAAAGATGAATGATATCGTAGCCTACTTGGAGGAAACAACAAAGCTAGTAGGATTTCACAGTGTCTCAAATATGAGGCCCTGCCTGGACTGATACACGTCTTTGTAATTGTGCCAACAAGATTCAGCGAGAATATCCCTCAATATAAACCAGATTTACTTCTACCTGTTTGGAGAACCTCCTGCACAGTAATATTCACTGAAATTGGAAAGGCCAAACGAGGAAATAAAACTCTGATTGTCGCACAGGAGGACATGAGAAGGGTTCAACAGCGGGGATGAAAAAGCAGCTTTATTGTAATGTCAGAGAGATCTCTAGCAGAGCTGTTTCTGGCAGCAGTGAAGAGAGAATCGCTGGATCTTCACTCAGTGGAGCTTAGCACGGTTTGTTCTTCGAGCCCTTGAAGGTTCGCGCGAGTTACGTATTGTTCGGAAACGCGCGGATCGACGGTTGTTGTGAGGCGAATGCCGACAATGAAATGACCTCGCCGAAAAGTCGACATCACAAATATGACATCAGTTCCAGTTCATTGGTCCACTGGCAGCAGGATCGATACTATTGATCTGAAATAAGAGCTTGTCAGGTGTATTTGTGCGCAAGTGTTTGGGTCCATGTGTGAAAGAGATTAAAAAAACTCCTGCCTCAGTGAATTTTTAAGGACACTGGGGAACGTATTTCAATGCCCTTCTTATAGCCCGGCGTGTTCCTGAGTTGATAATCAGCCGTGCCGCACGTGAGTATGCAAAATGTGATGAATGGTGTGGCTTGCAAATGGCATATTTACTAGTTCCTAGTGCATTGTTGGGCTGCACCGAGCCGCACTGTGCTGCTGAGTTAAGCATAAAACAAATTCTTGGTTTGATTGATGAGAATACCAAGAATAACACTTGAGATATATAAAAGGGAAAAATGCAGATGGATGATGTACGAAATAAAAAATGACTAAATTACATGGTTTCAAACCAACAATAGATTCAAAATCAAAAGTAATGTTGTCGGTAAAACTGTTGAAATGACATTTTCGATTGTCTCTGGAAATTATAGGTCTGTGATTCATAAGTGAAATGTCCAAGAATAGCTACCAGCGCTCACTCCTTGATTTGTTCAGGCGTTGGTAGACGTTTAGTGAGTCCCAACAAGTGATCAGTTTCTAAGAGCCGTTTGATCTGATTCAGAAAGCGCAATAAAACCTCAAGCTCTGCTGAGCCATGTGCGCGAAAGCTTCATTACATCCCATTTCCTCCAACACTCGGGATCATTTAGCCATTTAGCTTCTAATATTTAAGCCTGTTCGTGCCACAGTCGGAATCAAGAGTGCACTTAAATAGAAGAAACAGAAACATGCTTGCCGCTATGCACTGCTTTGGAGAGAATTAAAATAAATAGTTGATTTTTGTTCAAATAAAGATGAGAGCAGAAATTGGACTGGAATAAATTTTGGAAAGGAAAAAGAAAATGACGACAGATGTTATTCCAGACCTTTTTGAAGCATTCTTCATGACAGTAATGATAGCCTTTTACCCCCTCAAGAAAAATGTAATGTTGAAAAGAAAGAAAAAACATTCAGAGTCATGGTAATGCTTTTGAAGTGCTTTTGCTTTAGAGAAAATACATTGGTCACCCTCTGCTTTTCATTTCCGTCTCGTTTTTTTCATTTTGTTCGTTTAGAACTGGGCCAATCAGGTGGTGTCACAATTAAAATCAATCTTCCATTAAGGACAAGTGGCTGTGCCTGTCTGCAGCTCTTACCTGTAGGCCCTCATTTCAGTCTTGCTCTGAAAAAGATCCATCTTTATTAGTCCTTCGCACTGCAAAATCAATGGCAGCCCTCTTTCATAAGAGCACAGAGCGCGGGTGAACTCGGGTTCTCACATCTCCGCAGTTAGGCCTCAACCATCTTGCCCTACAAAAGACAAGCCACTCAGAGGAAGGGCGTAGAAGGTGCAAAGGCTTGAAAAGCAAATGAAATGTGGGGTAGTGGATCATATAGTAAAGCTTCTAAGATTTAGAAAAAAAATGAAGATCTCCCTTAAAACTTTTACGGCATTGTAGATGCTCTTCTCATTTTGCAAAGGCTATTCTGAAGACTATTTTTTGGTCATATGGTCAGTGACATAGGGCTGTACAGTCGATTAATCATGATTAATCGTTTAACAGCCCTACAATAAGATGGCATTAATAAGAAAAATGTACACATCTACATTCTTTTCAAAAGTTTTCACCTCCCTTAATGCATTGTGAAAAGATGGATCTCAAAATCTTAGTCATTGTTGGAAAAGGGTTAAAATACACAAAAATGCAGAAAAAAACAAAGAATTTGTGGGATCTAAAGGATTTTTCTGAAGAACAGCAGGCAGTTTAACTCATGAACAACTATCACTAAACAAACAAACAAACAAAAACATAACACAGATCATTCAGGTAACAACACAGTATTAAGAATCAAGTGTATGTAAACTTTTGAATGGGATAATTTCAACATAAATTCAACTATGTTTTTCTCTTGTGGAATATATGTGAACGTCTTTTATGTGAAATAGCTTATTCAGGTCCATACTAAACTAAAAATAACATGCATTTTGTATGATCCATCTTATTTTGATAAAATAATCTTTGACCTGTATGTGTATGTATCTTTATCTATATCTGTATATCTCTATGTGTCTATATATGTGGGGAATATTTGGGTATTTAAGGAAATTGCTCAATAATTTTAATTGAAAAGTCTCATTAGAAGAATGAAATTTTTGAAAACCGCAATAGGTAGTTTGTCATAATTTTATTATTTCTTATAAGGAACAAAAAGTGTTTGCACTACATAGCATAATATAAATGACATAAGATAAGGTGAGTATATTTGATAATTTGACCCTTTTAATTACAAATCAAGGTTAGTTCAGGTTGTAAAATGTCATGTGGTGTGACTGTCAAAAAACAAACAAACAAACAAAAAAAAATCAATGACATTTATGAATTAATAATTCATGATAGTTATAATAAATACTTTTAAAACTATAAAAGGAGTCATTAAAAAGAGTTTTAGAGTCAAATTTCAACTTTGAAACCAAAATGAAAAAAAGGATAAAAAGTTCACCCAAAAATGAAAATTATCCCATGATTTACTCACCCTCAAGCCATCCTCGGTGTATATGACTTTCTCCTTTCAGACGAATACAATCAGAGTTATATTAAAAAATGTCCTGGCTCTTCCAAGCTTTATAATGGCAGTGAGTAGGTGTTGAATTTTTGAAGTTCAATAAAAGTGTACCCATTCGTCATAAGAAGTGCTCCATGTGGCTCTGAGGGTTAATAAAGGCCTTCTGAAGTGAATCAATGTGTTTTTGTAAGAAAAATATCCATATTTAAATTATGAACCATAATCTCTAGCTTCGTAACTGTCATACGTGCATTTACAAGAAATGTTCCAAGAAATGATGATGTAGGCAAATGGGGTGACGAAACGCGGAATTGACGAACAGCACAGTGCAATAAAGTTTTAAATATGGATATTTTTCTTACAAAAGTGCATCTACTTCATTTTCAGAAGGCACTTTTTATGATGAATGGACACACTTGGACTTCAAAATCTCAAACAGCCTTTCACTGTCATTATAAAACTTGGAAGAGCCAGAATATTTTTTTATTATAACTCCAATTGTATTCGCCTGAAAGAAGAAAGTCAAATACACCTAGAAGGGCTTGAGGGTGAGTAAATCATAGGATAATTTTCATTTTTGGGTGAACTATCCCTTTAAGTCGCATCACATGTGGAGAAGGCAACCCCATTTGACTCATAGAAGGGAGCTTCCTATGTAGGCAATGGGGAAGCTCGCTAGTTCAACAGTGGAATCAAATGTCTAAATTACACAAGCTGACTTTCTTAGTTGGACAGAGTGTCCGGTGGTTGCTCACCTAGCTCCCGTTTTTGACCCAAAGCAATATGTCTCATTGATTAACCATCAAGAGCAAAGCCCGAGACCTCACAGATGGAAAAAACTCAACATTTCTGCACAAGCGCCACTGTACTTTTTCTCACTGGAAATTGGACACATTCACAATTTGAGGTGTCAGACTCAGGGAGCCTATTATTTTAGCCATCCATCTCAGTTGTATCTAATCTTGATATGGCCTGTGCATGTGACCGTTTTCACCTTGCACTTGTTTTAAGGCTCTATGGTAAACAATGAAAAGCTAATGTAACTGTCTTGGCAGGTGGTTTTGGGCCTGGCAGGGCCAGGAGTAATTTGCAGGTTCTGTGAGCATAGTCTCAGGGAGCTTCTGACTGGACAGTCCTTTGAAGTGCCTTGCATTGGCGTCTAATAAATAAACATGAGCTGTGTTTGCTTTCAAGTAAAGCAGCGGGAGAAATGGGCACATGCTCAGATGTGTTTGCTGCTGTCGCTGTGTTTGCTGGAATATATTACATTAAATACTATGTCCACAGGTTGCAGTTTACCCCTATTAAGGGAGCAGTTTACCCAAATATGAAAAATTATTTTCTCACCCTCATGTTGTCTTAAACCCGTATGACTCTCTATCTTAGGTAGAATGCAATTTTATTCAGTGTAAGAAAATTAAATGAAGACTGTCAAGCTCCAAAATGTCAAAATGCACCAAGAGAGTATCCAGTATATGAGTTACATGCTATTTTATAGTTTTCTGATGCCCTATAATCAAGTCATTCACCAAAAGTCTTAACATATGTCCTAAATCTGAGTTTATGAGAGAACAGTGATGACCAGTTCATATTTTTGAGTCACACCTTTTTAATGAATCATTTGATCCAGTTCACACGATCAGTCTGCATGATTTATTTACAAATCAGACTTACCTAGTTCTTAAAGGGATAGTTCACCCAAAAATGAAAATTCTGAAAACTCTGTCTTTACTCACTGTTATGTTGTTCCAAGACGTTTATCTTCAGAACACAAAAAAAATATATTTTTGATGAAATATGAGAGCTTTCTTACCCTGCATAGACAGCAATGCAACTGACACATTCAAGGCCCAGAAAGGTACACTCAAAAAATGCTGGGTTATTTTTTTTTTTTAACCCAGATGCTGGGTTCAACTTGTTGGGTCATTTTATTGGGTTATTTGTAATATTTTTAACCAGGTGCTGGGTTTTTTTTTAACCCAAATGCTGGGTTCAGCCCCTTGGGTCATTTTATTGGGTTATTTGTAATATTTTTAATCAGGTGCTGGGTTTTTTTAACACAAATGCAGGTTCAGCCCCTTGGGTCATTTTATTGGGTTATTTGTAATATTTTAAATCAGGTGCTGGGTTATTATTATTATTTTTTTAACACAAATGCTGGGTTCAGGCCCTTGGGTCATTTTATTGGGTTATTTGTAATATTTTTAATCAGGTGCTGGGTTATTTTATTTTATTTTTTTAACACAAATGCTGGGTTCAGCCCCTTGGGTCATTTTATTGGGTTATTTGTAATATTTTTAATCAGGTGCTGGGTTATTTGTTTAACCCAAATGCTGGGTTCAACTCCTTGGGTCATTTTATTGGGTTATTTTTAATATTTTTACCCATGTGCTGGGTAGTTTTTTGTAACTAAGCTACTGGGACATTTTTAATGCTGGGTTATTTTTTTTCTACCCAACTGCTGGGTTGAGCCCGTCTCTGATGAAACAACCCATCTGCTGAGTAACAGTCAGTCAGGCTTTTTGAGTCCCCTACAGGAGATAGCAGTTCTCAGCTCCACCGATTTGAACTTCTTCAGCAAAATGTATACAAATAAAGGTTTGTATACATTTTATTTCTAAAGTCTAAACTGTGCTGTAAATTGTATTATTTTACACAGCGTAACATAATGACGAGATGTCAGTCAACTGCGTCAGCAGCGGTTGTTTTGCAGGATGGAAATGCCTTTTGTCTTGCATAAAATAAATGGATTTTATTTGTTATTATATTCAGTTTAATCTTAAATTATGTTCTCTAATGTCAGTACTATTTGTTTATGGGCAGTTTTTGGAGTCAGTCATGGCATCTTTCAGCTACGACTTTACCTGGCGAACAGCAGCCTTTCACCGGCTCAGATTTCGGCGACACACCAACATGAGAATTAGTGCTATTTTGGTAAAAAGCGATTACAGAGAATGGTTGAATACACTAAAATTAAAATTCTACTTTTGAATGTAAAATTTTTTTGTCTAAAATGCTTGTTAAACGAATTGAAATATATGCAATATTGTACACTATGCTGTATTCACTCAAATTCATTTTGAATTGTATTTTGTCCATGTGTTCTTGTTTAATAATAAATGTTCATCTTTTGATTATAGCGGTTGCCTCTAGTGATACTTTATTACTGTGTGTTTTTATAAGTTCCAATCCATTTTAAACCAGCAGTATAATAACTTCTAAACAGTAGTTGACTTAAATAAAATAACCCAGCATGTTTGGTAAAAACATTTAACCCAACCAGCTGGGTCAAAATAACCCAGCATATGATCCAAATAACCCAAGTTGGGTTGTTTTTAACCCAGCATTTAAGTGTAGCTTAATAAAATTACGGTTGAACCACTGATGTCACATGAACTATTTTAATCATGTCCTTACTACCTTTCTGGGCCTTGAAAGTGTTCGTTGTATTGCCGTCTTTGCAAGGTCAGAAAGCTCTTGGATCAAAAATATCTAAATTTGTGTTATGAAGATCAATGAAGGTCTTACATTTTTGGAATGACATGAGGGTGAGTAATTAGTGACAGAATTTAAATTTTTTGGTGAACTACCTCTGTAAGTTCACTAGCTTGAAGGGATACTCCACCTGCTTCTTCGCCCTTCATGCCATACCTGATGTATGAGACTTTCTTTCTTCAAATAAACACAAAGATTTTTAGAAAAATATTCCAACTCTCTGAGTCCATACAGTGCAAGTATAAAGAACCCCCAAAGTCAACACATCAAAAACCACACAAATTAAAAAAAATAGTAATCCATACCATATTCTTATACATCTGGGATGGCATGATGGTGAGTAAATGATGAGAGAATTTTCATTTTTTCAGTTTTATGGTGTTTTTGAATCTTCAAATTCTTCAAATTCTGTTTATTCCACAAAGAACAAGTCACGCTGGTTTGACATGAGGGGTGAGTAAATGATGACAGAACGATCATTTTGGGTGAACTATCCAGTTAATATCATTCTTCCCCAGAGCGTGAGGAATCATCTTCATATGCGGCACTGCTTTGGTTTTTCTTGAGTAAATGTCAGTATTCTAACAGCTTTCATAGAGCCTACGGCCTCACAGCAAGGTCAGGGTACGCTGTCTCCTCATAATTAAGTCTCCTTGAAATGATATGAGCTCATGTGTTTTCTTTCCAGCGTCTGACCGCAGTGCTGTTAATCCATTCACACTGTTGTTTCATCATCTTTGTCTCACTTTAAGGTACAGTCAACACTCCACTGACAATCCTTTAACAGTACAGTGGTCTTCCAGCACTGTGTTTATAAGCTTTCAGAAAAATTGTGTGCGTGTGTGTGTCTAGCTGTCCATCAAATTACTCAAGCAGTTAAACGGTCTGGGCGTCTGTCACAAACGCTTGAGTCGACTCTTCCTGAACACCATGTTCTGATGGTTTTCCCCTCAGGTTAATAAGCAGGTTGTGGCGTTCACGGTATGCTGTTGTTTGATTGCAAACAGCTGGGCGCGTCGTGATTGCACGGGGACCTCCGTCATCGATTGACATTTGCCACCCCGTGAGTCCAGACAGCTGTCACGCCACGTTACGGACACGACCACAGGGTTCGACAATCCGAGTTAAGTGGTGCAAATGTGTGAGGTGGCGACGTCTTACCGCCGGTCTGCTCTTTAATTAGCCTGCCCCATCAGCGTGTGCCCGTGCTGAATTATTTATCCTTGTGAGGCATTAGCACGCAAGGTGGATTCATTTTAATGACACTGAGAGGCCAGCGACCGCTTCCGGAAGTGTAGAGAGGCTATCCTCAGCTTAGCTTCTCATAGTTCATATAATTTTCGGTCTCTTATTTACGGAAGCCTGTTTCCGCCACTGAATAAAAAATAAAAAAGGTCATTGCAACTTTTTATCTCACAATTCTGACTTATTTTCTCACAATTGCATGATACAACCTTGCAATTCTGACTTTTTTTTTCAGACCTATGAAATATAAACTCACAATTTGTGAGTTATAAAGTCAGAATTTTGGGATATAAACTTGCAATTGCAAGAAATAAAGTCTTTGTGTTTGTATCTTGCAATTCTGGCTGTTTTTTTCCTCACAATCGCTTGTTTATATCTCGCAATTCTGAGTTACAAAGTCCAGTTCTGAGGGGAAAAAAAGACTGAAATTTTCTCAGAATTGTAAGTTTATATCTATAAATTATAATTGTAAACTTTCATTTTCTGTGTCTTATTTATGGAAGCCCGCTTTTGCCCCTGAATAAAAAATAAAACAAGGTCATTGTGACTTGTCTTACAATTCTAACTTTTTTTCCAAAATTGCATAAAATAAACTTGCAATTGCAAGATATAAAATAAGAATTGTGGGATATAAACTCGCAGTTACGAGAAAGGGTTTGTATCTCGCAATTCTGACTTTTTTTCTCAGAATTGTGAAAATAAACTTGTAATTCTGAGAAAATAGTCACAGTTACGAGATGTAAACTTGCAATTCTGACTTTTTCTCAGTTCTGAGAAATAACATCACAATTCTGAGGGATAAAGTCACACTTCTGAGAAATAAAGTCAGAATTGTGGGAAATAAACTTACATTTCTGACTTTTTTTTCACTTCTGAAAAATAGTCGCGATTCTGAGAAATAGAGTCTGAATTGTGAGAAATAAACTCACAATTCTGACCTTTTTCTGAATTCTCAGAAATTAAGTTCGCAATTCTGAGAAATAGAGTCTGAATTGTGAGAAATAAACGTACAATTCTGACTTTTTTCTGAATTCTGAGAAATTAAGTTTGCAATTCTGACTTCTTTGTGAGTTTCGAGAAATTAACTTTGCAATTCTTGCAAAGTCAGAATTGTGAGAAATAAACTCGCATTTCACACTTTTTTCTCAGTTTTGAGAAATAGTCGCAATTCTAAAAATAAAGACGAACTTCTGAGAAATAAAGTCGTAAAAGTAAAAAAAGATATAAACTCGCATTTCTATCGTTTTTACTCAGAATTGTGAGTTTATATCTTGCAATTCTGACTTTATAACTTACAATTGTGTTTTTAAATCCCACAATTCTGACTTGTATCTCACAATGGTCAGTTTATAACTCACAATTCTGAGAAAAAAGTCACAATTGCGAGATATAAACAAATCTGACATAAAAAGTGGTGAAAACGGGCCTCCATACTTATTCCTCCTCTTTACACGCATCAAAGTTTTATTTCAGATGTGTAAGTTAAATCCATGTGAGGCAGGATGTATCCGCGCTGAACACTACAAAGAGAATGTGGCGTTTTGACAGATTTAGCTGTAGTAGGGCTCGTTTTGATGGGTTAAAGCTCGAGTCTGTATAAAGCTGGTGTAGACCGTAAAGACGTAGACAGACATCTTCATTTTAGATCTGGTGTTGGGAGGATACTTTGAAAGTGCAGCTTGCCAAGCTGTTCATGTTTTAGAGTAGTGAATCTACAGTCATGCGACTTTTTGATTTTATACTGTATAGTTTACTTTACTGTAAGCTATGAAACAGTCCAAGATTTCATGCTGTTCAATTAGTTGCCACATTATTTGCAGCAGCTTGGATATTTGTCTTATTTATACAGTTTTTAAGCAGGAAACATTAACCTGATGGAGTAAAAGCAATATTAGCTAATCAGTGCGAACAAGTTGATTAATGTGTTTAACTGTCCTGCTGCTGTATTATAGTGAATTCGCAATTTGCCACTATTGTGGTAGTCTATTGTCTTTCCAAACTGTTTGCTTGCAAACTGTTTGAGAGAGAGGCAGCTACGCAAGTGAACATTCTGTGTAAAGTGTGTAAGACAAAGTGAAAGAACCACAGCTGATTTTAATTAAACACAAAAAATTGCAGGTAACAACTCTTAATGTCATTAATACTAATTGCATAAATACATAATGATCAGAGGATTTTCTTTCTGCAAATCAACACAAAAAAATGTCAAAAATATCCCCACAATTAAGAGAAAAGCAACAATTCAGTCATTTTAGGCTGCAAAAATCATCAAAATGTTCTACACTGAAGTTACTTAAAGGGTTAGTTCACCCAAAAAAGAAAATGACCCAATGATTAACTCACGCTCAAGCTATCCTAGGTGTATATGACTCCTTTATATGTCTCCTTTAAGACAAATACAATCATAGATATATTAAAAAATGTCCTGGCTCTTCCAAGCTTTATAATGGCAGATTTTGAAGCAAAATAAAGTGCATCAATCTGTCATAAAAAATGCTCCACATGGCTCCAGGGGGTTAATAAAGGCCTCCTGAAGTGAATCGATGTGTTTGTGTAATAAACTAAAACAAACTATATCCTATAACAGTGTAAATAAAAGTCAGATGATATAAAAGTCATATCTTGGCTAAAAAAAGACTGTATTTTTAACTGTCTAAACTACTGAAAAATATAGTTAGTAGTGAAGCTTTATTTATTAACTCCACAACAGAGTAGACCTTTCAGTTTTTTGTATGTGTGTCTTTATTAAGATGCAGTTCTGCACTAATACTGCACATCTATCTGTAATAAAAACACTGATTATAAACTCTTCCCTCACTACCACCATGCTCTAATTTAAATCTCCAGCTCTACTGTTTTTTCCCCTCCAGCACTCTTTCTCTTTTCTCTCTCCTCGCATTCATCTCCCCTCATCACATGCCTCAGCTAGCATTGTTATCTTTATCTGTCTTCCTTTCCATCACCTTCCAAACATCCCTGCACACGTTATATCTGTTTTATTCTCCTGAGAAACTGATTTTGCGCTTCAGTAAATTCAGGAGGGAAAACGTAGTACTTTCTAAACCAAATAATTCAGTTTTAAGCATGAATATGAACACTTTAAGCAAAATCAAAATGTTTTGTATTGTTTGGCTGTCATGGAATTTTTTTTTCACACATTTTCGTGTCACATTTAATAACTTGTTTAGAGATGGATTGAATGATGGAGTTCATTCACGTGGAGTTCGACAGAAAATAATTGTCACCATTTCAAGTGTAGTGTTGAGCTCTCTGTGTGTGGCAGAACCTAAAAAAAATAACATCTTGAATTTCAAATTATTGCTTGTCTAGCACTGAAAGAACAAATATTCAGATTTTTTAAAATAAAAAAATCTCTACTGCACCTTTGTAGATATAATTATTTTGAGGAATTTTTATGTTTGTAAAGAATTGATAATCATTTATCACAAGTAGCTTTTCCATAAGTGGAGACAAAAAGTAATATATAAAAGATGCACTTTGTCATACACACAGATACAAAACGCAGTCATGGTAACATAACAGAAATGTAATAAATATTAATTTAACAACATAAGCTGTAGCATAAAACCCAAGTGTACATAAATGATAACAAAAACTTTTAACTTTAAACTTTAATCTGAGCAAAATACCATTAAATGTAAAGTGTCACCCAGGGAATTCTAAACTTCTTCACAGTAAATTAGTAACAGTAACACAGTAACAGTATTTTACTGTAGTTACATGAAATGTAAGGTTCGAACTATTACAATAAAAACAAAAAAGAGTGTCTGTTTACACTAAATGCAAATAGCCAGCCTTGCTGGCAGAAGCTGTTTACACTAACTCCGCCCACCGGTGTGTGGTTGGGCTAGTCAACTTTACAAAAGACGCCAGTTAAACAGCAGTTATGGTGGCGTAGGTAGTAAAGTGCATAGTAGTTTTTGTTTTGAATCCGCTTTTTGATACTCTTTTTTTTTTTTTTTCTTTTCACATCAAATATCAGATTGGAAAGGCATTTATTAATTAAAAATTGAAGAAAATAATAAAAAAATTATCAACTAAAGTGCCTCACCGGTGTTAAAAGTGCCAACCTGATCTCATGACGAAAATGTACTTTTTCGCAACAGGCGAAATGTGTATTAGTCACTTAGTCGCAGAAAAAAAAATTCACAGGAAGTGGCAAAGTCACGAAGTCCGTGACGGACAGATCATTAACGGCTGATCTGTTTGGTAATATAGGCAGGACATCCAAATGCTCCCCTATCATTCATCAACCTCAAATATGGCTTTTCATCTGAAATATGTAAGTACACTCTTAAAAATAAAGTTGCTTCGCAATGCCATAGAAGAACCTTTTTTGTCTAAATGGTTTCATAAAGAACCTTTAACATCTGAAGAACCTTTCTGTTTCGCAAAAGGTTCTTTGTGGCGAAATAAGGTTCTTCAGATTATAAAAAGGTAAGAAAGAGACGGTTCTTTAAAGAACCTTTGACTGAATGGTTCTTTGTGGAACCAAAATTGGTTCACCCATGGCATCGCTGTGAAGAACCTTTTAAAGCACCTTAATTTTTAGGAGTGTAGCAGCAACTTTAATTGGCCGCTCAATCTAATGTTAGCCTAGAAAAATGTGCGCTATTTAAGTGTGGAAGCTGAATAGTAGCGCACTCACTGCATGACAGATGGAGGTGCCGGTGCGGTCACTTGCTCTTGTCATTTTTGGTCATACAGATAAATGTAATACATATTTTGAATCTGTAAAGACTCTTTGTTTATTTGTGTGCACTCACAATAACAACAAAACGTTGCACATTTGTAAAATAATGAAAGCAAACAGGATATGCTTTCTGCCATCTCGTTCTCTGTGAACGTAAGCCCAAAACTTCGAAAGACTGTGTATACTTGTCTTATAGGCTTATATGAACAAGCGAACATGCTATAAAAACACAATCGCAAGCATGGAATTTTAGCTTGTTGTTCCATCTTAAAGTAATACATCTTTCGAATCGGTAAAGACTCTACGTTTATTTGTGTGCACTCACAAAAACAACAAAACGTTGCGCTTTTGTAAATAATGAAAGTACACTTTCTGCCATCTCGGTCTCTGTGAACACACAGACATGGTGCTATATATTTTACATCTTGCGAAAAAGTTCCCACAGGTACATTTTCGTCATGGGATCAGGTTGGATAAACACCTGCACATTAGTTTACACTTTCTGATTATTTTCTTCAGTTTGTTGAAAATAAATGTCTTTCCGATTTGATATTTGATGTGAAAAGAGAAGTTTGGGTTGATCAGGTCAAAAAAAACACTACTATGCATTTTACGTTTTAATCATTTATTGATAAACTAGTGCTTTCTTTGAAAGATTTCTTTGTTCAGCTCTTTCATAGTGAGTCATGTTTTTCACAGGATTCGTACCCAAGGATTCTGCATCCTAAGTCCAATTCAGTGCTGGCTGAGGTACAGAGCAAGCTTGTTACGTATGGTGTTGTGGCCATTTTCGACCCTCTGCCAAATTATTACCCCTTTAGGTTGAAATCACTACATGATTCCCACAAATCGCCTTAAACCTACCAATAGTAGGGGGGGAGTAATCTGGCGGGGGTCAGAATTTGCCACAACACCAGAAAGCGAAACATATGGAGCTGTGATCATAACTGTGTATGAAAATGAATGCAAGTGCTCGCTGTTTTACCGTTTCTAGTGTTCATTTCTGTTGGAAACTGCAGTGATATGTACTTATCGGTACGTATTTCGCGTCTTGCGAAAAAGTTCCCACAGGTGCATTTTCGTCATGGGATGAGCACGTGTTTAGTCTTTATACAACACCTTTGAACGCACTTCAGAATCTACAGTTACACAATACCTCACATTACATTTACAATTCACTTTCTTCCTCTTAACATTTCATGAATTTTACTTATTTTGTCAGTTTACAGCATAATTTCTGTTTGCTCACATTAACGCTGTAGCTGAGGAATGAAGCGCATTCATTGCTCTTTGAGCTTTTGTAAAATGAAACCACAGTTTTCATTCTTTTTTATTCCATTCCCCGCCTGCCGCTTTCCTCCCTTTTCTCCTTCGCTCTTTCAACATCCCATTTGCATGTTTGGTGAGAGGGTTTATTGAAGTGTAACCCCGTAAATTACCTCATCACGCCTCACCAGCACATACGTAACAGGCAGCCGTTATACCTCACTGTGTGTTTTTACTTTTCCTTTACTCGTTCCCAGCTCCACTCATCCTTTCTCTTTGTATCATGCTGTTTTGTCCCCTGATGTTCTCAGGGTTAATAAATAATTTTTTTTTTGCTACACAACATTTCTCACAAATTTCTGTCTCTCTTTCTCACTGGGCCCATCTTTCTCTCTTTCCTGACCCTATTTATTGAGATTGAGGAGGCTGTTGTTGCCCCATGGCTCCAAACTGTGGTGTAACAGAGAGAGAGGCAGTAAATCAAGATGAAGGGAAAACAGAACCCCCTTATTCAGTGTGCCCTCCTCTCCTGATTTGTCTGCCCTTCACCTCTGTTCAGTAGAGGACAGTGGGGGATGATGGAGGTGAAAGAGTATTGAGCAGCAGGAGTAAAATATTTAACAAAAGGAATTTGGATAAAAAGAGACTGTAGAGAGCACAGCGAGAACAGCATGATGAAACCTGGCTGTGAATGAGCTGTTTAAAGGGACACAAAGAAACGTGAATGGCGTAGTGATCTCGAGTGTGTGTGTGTGTGTGTGTGGGACCAGGTGTCCCAGAAGGTTTGTAAAACCTAAAATCACCTGCATTATGAGTAGCAGCCAGCAGTGTCCAGAAGGAAAATAGCTTTATAGAGTACAAATAATGTCTTAAAGAAAATGTAAAAATTTTGTGTGAGGGTTCGGTTATATGGGTAGAGGTCAGAAATCCTAATACCTATTAATACATACAGCGCCATTGAGCTCCGGGCATCCCGTGTTCGAATCCTGACTCAAGGACCTTTTCCGATCCCACCTCCTCTCTTTCTCCCACTTCACTTCCTGTCCTGTCTCGATGAAGGCAAAAAATGGCAAAAAAAGAAATATTAATACCTCAGAACTGTAGAAATCACTGGAAAGCCTGTTGGAGGTGTCATGCTAATTCAAACAAGCACATGTCCTTTCAGATATTTGAGTGGATATTAGACAATTGGATTTTGAATGCTGTGTTGTAGGTGAAAGAATAACAATAATATCTAATTAAAAAAACAAATTAAGTGTCTCACTTCTGTGGCAGAAATTAGACTGCGTCAGTAAGAACTTGGTCTTCTGTTCACTTTATTTTGCTGCAGATTCATTTACAAGCAAGGCACAATAAGCAGATTTAAAAAAAAATTGAAACTAAAAGACCAACTATATATTGTATCTGACCATAATGTCGCTCTACACAAGTGTGAGTAACTGTTGTTATTATGTGTTCGCTATTGCTTTATCGGTTATTACAGATCGTTTGATACACTACCAGTCCAAATTTTTTGAACAGTAAGATTTTTAATGTTTTCCAAAAAAAGTGTCTTCTGCTCACAAAGCCTGTTTATTTGAAGTACAGCAAAAAAATAGAAATATTTGTATTATTTAAATGAACTGATTTCTATTTGAATATATAATATATAATATAATATAATATATTTTAAAATGTAATTTATTGCTGATTTCAAAGCTGAAATTTTAGCATCATTACTCCAGTCTTCAGTGTCACCTTCAGAAATCATTATAATATTCTGATTTGCTGCTCAAAAAACATTTATTATTAATATTATCATGTTGAAAATAGCTGAGTAGAATTATTTCAAGTTTCTTTGATGAATAGAAAGTTCAGTATTTATCTGAAATAGAAATCTTTTGTAACATTATAAATGTCTTTATCATCGCTTTTGATCAATTTAAAGCATCCTTGCTAAATAAAAGTATTAATTTCTGTAATTTTTATAAAAAAAATATTTCAGATAAATGCTAATCTTTGGCTCTTTCTATTCATCAAAGAGTCCTTTGTACTTAACTTTTAAATATTGATAATAATAATAATAAATGTTTCTTGAACAGCAAATCAGAATATTACAATGATTTCTTAAGGATTAAACTGGAGTAATGATTCTGAAAATGTAGCTTTGATCACTAAATTGTAAAAAATTACAATTTAAAATACATTCAAATAGAAAGAATTTTTTTTTCTTTGACAGGACAGTGGAGATGAGACAGGAAGTGAGTGGGAGAGAGGGAGAGGGGGTTGGATCGGGAAGGGTCCACGAGGTGAGATTCGAACTCTGGACACCTGAGGTGCAACTGCACCGTATGTCGTCACACTGCCCAAAGGCTATTGGCGCCAACAGAAAGCATTTGTTATAAATAGTAAATATATTTAAGATATTTAATATTTTACTGCATTTGCTGTATTTTGCACCAAATAAATGTAGGATTGGTGAGCAGAAGAGACTTTTTTTTTTTTTAATTATTAAAAATCTTACTGTTCAAAAACTTTTGACTGGTAACATACTTAGTATTTATGCGTTTTGGACCTAAATCCCAGCAGCATCCATCTGTGAAAGATGTAGGCTGTCAAACATGCACATCTGTTAGCAAATCATAGCAGTGGCCGTTTACTTCTGAGGCTACAATCCGCCGCGCCTATTCAAACAGATAAGGGGAGTCAAAACAAGACAGAAATAGCCTATTACTTCTAAATTATGATGTGTTTTGATGTAAAAATCTTCATAGCATTACAAGAAGACCTCAGAGAACAGTACAGAATAATAAAAAAGGCAGTTCATGACCAAAGAACAGCCTTTATTGGAAATAGAAATGTCTGTTGATCAATTTAATACCTCCTCTGTGAATAATCAAGTTTTCATATTGATTAATGCCTCGTTGCTAGAGGAATAACCTATAAATACTTTTTTTTTTAGCTATGTTTTATCTTGCCTAGGAACCCCTCTAAAAAAAAGGCGCATGACACCCTTGCCCGCCATGACAGGAAAACAAATGTGTATGTGTTTTTAAAACTATGTTAGTGTGTTGCAGCAGTCTTGTTTCTTGTGTCCTTCTCTGACTCTGCCATTATGTTTGTGTGTGTGTTAGAGAGAGTGAGAAAGAGAGAGGAGTGTCTGTGGGGAGAATCTGTGTGTGTGTGTGTGTGTGGCTTGTTCTCTCGTCCTCTAACGGTGAGCAGAACTGAAGGCCTGCAGCAGCAGCAGTGACACAGGAATTTACATATGTTAACAATGAGGAAAAAATGATTCAATTCACAACGGCCAACAAAAAGAACAACCTTACATAGCCTGTAAAGACGATCGCTCTTTCTCTCCAGCTCTCTGTCTCACTCCTGCTATACTGTGACTGATCTCTTCTTGTTAATGAGCCTCTACTACCCCCTAACATGAACAAATCTCACTCGCTCGTGTTTTGTTTGAGATTTTCTCAGTATTCAGTTTTGAGGTACATTATTGGCATGACAAATATTTGCACATTCGCATTGCCAAAGTGTTTACAGCCGAGCTGCATACAGATAAAACAGCAGTAACAATGTACATAAATTAGGAAAATGGAGGGAAAAATTAAATATACAATGTACTGTATCTCTCTCTCTACATTGTAGTGAAGGGTCTGTCAGTCTCGCTGTGCTATGGTTGGGGGTCTGTCTCTCTCTGCTTTGCTGTGTTTGATGGGCTCTCTGGGTGGCACGTTGCATGGCAGGTGCCAGCTTGAATCTCAGTCATCACTGTTATTTTGCGCTGATTGCACGTGTTATTGTAGCTAATTAAAGACTGATGGGCATTAAATATTTAGGTTGCTGTATAATTAGCTCGCTGAAGACAGCCGTACCAGGGGCTATGCCCACTCACATTCACAGATACAGTAGATCTAACAGAGACATAAAGCCACACACGCTCTCGCTCATGTTTGCTTCTTCACACTAACAATATTTTACAACACTTTCCCACTTATAGATGAATTGGCCGATAGAATTCCCGCGACACTGCCGGGTCCCTCTGTCTCCTAGAAAAGAGCTGATTTAGATTAGCGCTTCATTTGAATTAAGCTGAAAATGAATAAAAAATGCTGTGTATGTGGTTGAAACACCGTGCTTAGAATTGTTTGTTGGAGATTTGGGCCCCGAATGAACACAAAATGACACAAAATCAGAAGTCATAAATAGATGATTTGTGTTCTTACATTGTACCTTTATCTTTACCAGGTACTGCATCATTTCCAATACTGGTAAAATATATTTATTTGTTTATTTATTTATTTATTTATTTTTTTTTTTGTAACAGTGAGTGTTGTAACAGAAGTGTGATCAGTTAACAGTATTGTTAGGCCTACTTGTGTGATTGAATATTTAATCAAACTTGTCTGCTAGGTATTTTTGCATTTATATTTCAGATTTCTCAGGGATAAAAATGTTGCTTTTATACATACAGTAAAGGCATTTATAATGTTACAGAATTTCTTTTGCAAATAAATGTTCTTTCGAACTTTCTATTCATCAGAGAAAAAGATGTATTGCATTTTCCACTTAAATATTAAACAGCACAGCTGTTTTAAAAAAAATGTTTAAAAATGTAAGATTATGAGATGAAACTCGTAATATTTCGAGAATTAAGTCAAAATTGTGAGAATAAAGTCTAAATATTACAAGATTAATGTTGTAATATTTCGAAAATAAAGTCGAAATTATGAGAATGAAGTCTAAATTATATGAGAATAAAGTCTAAATTATGAGAATTAAGTCAACATAATTTCGAGAATAAAGTCAAAATTATGAGAATAAAGTCTAAATATTATGAGAATGAAGTTTATATAGTTTGAGGATAAAGTTGACATTTCGAAAATAAAGTCAAAATTACAAGAATAAAGTTGAAATATTACTAGAATAAAGTGAAAATTACGAGAATAAAGTTGACATATTTCAAGAATAAAGTCAAAATTATGAGAATAAAGTGTAAATATTATGAAAATAAAGTTTAAATATTTTGAAAATAAAGTCAAAAAGTTTTGAGAATAAAGTTGACGTATTTCGAGAATAAAGTCAAAATTATGAGAATAAAGTGTAAATATTATGAGAATAAAGTTTAAATATTTTGAAAATAAAGTCAAAAAGTTTTGAGAATAAAGTTGACGTATTTCGAGAATGAAGTCAAAATTATGAGAATAAAGTCTAAATATTACGAGAATAAAGTTTAAATATTTTGAGAATAAAGTCAAAATTACAAGAATAAAGTTTAAGTATTTTGAGAATAAAGTCAAAATATTTTGAGAATAAAGTCGACATATTTCGAGAATAAAGTCGACATATTTCGAGAATAAAGTAAAAATTATGAGAAAAAGTCGAAATTTCAAGAATGAAGTCAAAATGTTTAGAGAATAAAGTCGAAATGTTTCAAGAATAAATTAAAGTTATAAGATTTTGAGAGTACAGTCTGCGCATGCAAATAGTGTGGACTGGAAGCACCGGGAGAAGTTGCCATATCACTGGAATTTATTTGAATATATATGGGATTATTAGCAGAAATCATACCATGTGTGTTATACTTGCAGGGACAGTATGCTTGGAAATAATATTTCACGTCTTCGATTGCATTCATTAGGCCTATTTGTAGTGCACCAGCTGCCCAATAATAACAACAAGCTTTGTGCTTTTGGTACTTTTAATATAAAAAAAAGTCTCTGCTTTCAAAATCAGTTTTTTAATGAAATACAAACAATGTGTCTTGCAATAATGTGATTTTGATGCTCTTTAATGTGGCGGGACAGATCGCTGTATTCATTTGAATTAATCGTATTTTCAATTACAGTGAGACATTTTTTTCGTTAAATTATACTGTTTTCTTTGTGAAAATTCCACCACCTGCCCTGCAAAAATGTCTGTGGCATCCAATCTTTCATTCCTCACATGTATTTAATTAAAAACAACAATAAAAAGTTCTAAAGGTTGAAGTGGATTCCAACTTGTTAACTTAAGTTGTTATGTTGTCTTTTCTGAGGTATATAAGAGACTATTCACAAGTTGTTTTATTCACGGTATAATACAGTAAATGATTGGAAGTAATATGTAATGTCTTCCATTCATTATATGTTGCTTTTAATATAACACAGCTCAGCCTTCAAATTCTGTCAGTTTTATCACGAAATACAAATTATAAATGTGTGTTTCCTCTTTATTTTAAGTTTATAGCGTGATATAAATGTGAAGGAACCTCAGAAGAAATGGAAAAAAAAACAGTACAGCCTAGCTTAATTAAACAATTGTCTCATTGCAATTGGAAAGATGACTAATTCACACGCAGCTTAAAGTGAGCAGCAAATCAGCATATTACAGTGATTTCTGAAGAATCATATGACACTGAAGACTGGAGTAATGATCCTGAAAATTCAACTTTGCATTACAGGAATAAATTACCAGCTAAAACATACTAAAATAGTTATTTTAAATGTTAAAACAACTATATTTATAACATTACTGTATTTTGATCAAATAAATGCAACCTTTACTTCCTTCAAAAACATTTAAAAATCTTACTAACCCTAAACTTTTGAATAGGCGTCTACATATAAGAATGTATATTCATCAACCTGTTACACTTGAGTATTTTTCTAAAAACAAACAAACAAACAAACTAACTAACTCATATTTATTATGTCTAGCAAAAGTCAATGACCTTAATTGTATGGACAAAAAAAGTTGATGTTAATTGTTTATGTTAAAATTACATCAACGTCAAAGTCTTTATTTTTGTTTTCTTTGCGCACTAAACTATTCTCATAGCTTCATATCATTACGGTTGAACCACTGATGTCACATGGACTATTTTAACGATGTTCTTTCTACCTTTCTGAGCCTTGAACTTGTCAGTTGCGTTGCTGTCTATGCAGAAAGCTCTCAGATTTCATCAAAAATATCTTAATTTGTGTTCTGAGGATGAACGAAAGTCTTACATGTTTGGAATGACATTAAGGTGAGGAATTAATGACTGAATGTTCATTTTGGGTGAACTATCTCTTTAACTGTTCATTTCATCTATAGGCCCTGCACACAAATGTCCTATTTCTCTTACACACATACTCGCATAGTCCCTAATGTCTCTCGCCCACCCAAACAGAGCTCATTTGGTTCATTTAATCATGTATTTAAAAACATGATTAAACATGATTTAAAAACATCTGTACTCTCCACTGCTCCGCCGGCCCATTTCAAAGTGAAGCATTAGATACATTAAACCCTCGTGTTCATAACGAAGTAGCCGCAGTGAGATGTTTCTGTAGGAGGAGGCTTTTAAAGTTGTGAGTAACTGTTATGTGATTACGTCTTTCGCAGCTCGCGAACGCGTTAACCTCCCGACTCACACAATGTTAACTTAAATCCTTTCCCGGTTATTTTTCACACTTCTTCTGCTTACTTCAGCCAAAGTAGAGGACTGCAGTGTAAATATTTGAGCAGTTTATGAATGAGCGTTTTAAAAATCATAGACAACTTGGAGCTATCTCTGAGGACTTGCAGATTATACATATTCAAAAACCTACACTACTGGAACATTTAGTTACACAGTACTTAAGCAAATCCTCTGGCACACACACAGATGCGGTGTACAAGTGTTAAATTGGTAGCTGCCAGATACCTGCGTGATTTCTTTTTTCATTTGGTTTTCCACCATCTGAACTGTGACCACAGATACTCTTGGAGAATTAATATTCTCATTAATAAAATGGAAAGTGCTGTATAATCATTTCAGGCTGTAAAAAAGAGGGTTGGTTGAAAGATGGACGCAACAGGACGGAAACTTGCTTGTAACTTCTTCATACAAACACATGCACATAAAGGCACATCCACACATGCTGTTCTTTGTTCTGTTTCTCTACAATCCACTGTCACTTCTGTCGGAGGGTTTGATGGAGTGTCAGCATACCTTATTCAAACAGAGAGGTGACTCCAGCCTTTCATGTGGCTCTCTCACATTCTCCTCCTCTGTCAGCATGCATTTCTCAAACCGAGAAGTGTGCCTATACTTTCATGTGCTTCTCTCCACTTCTCCCGCTCTCTCGTTCCCCCACCTCGGGCTGAATCGCACCCACTGGAGTTTTATTTCTGCTCTTGTGGTTTTGACCCCCTCGACTCTGATATCTCTCTCTATTTCTGCGTCTGTCGCTCTCCATCCCTTTCTTTCTTTCCACATGAAGAAGCTGAAGTGTACCTTGTTGCACGTAATCACTTCTAGGACCGCCTGAAATCCATTTTTCTGCTTTCTTTACATTTGTTTATTCTTTCTCTGTTATATTTTACCTGGTTTATGCTGGAAATTACACAAATTTTATAGCAAGTGATAAAAATGGATCGCACATTCATGCTTTCAACAACTTCTGAGGGCGTAGTAATGCATTTTTTTTTATTTTTCATGATTAATGAAGCATTCTGGAAACGAGAAACTCACGCTGGGATGCAGTAATGTTGTTGTGTCAGGGATGCGCCAATGAATCATAGATATGACAGGATATGTACAGTTGCAAGAAAAAATACCCGTTGGATTTACCTGAATTTCTGCATAAACAGCATAAAATTTGATCTGATTTACAGGTAAGTCACAACTGTAGACAAATACAGTTTGCCTGAAAGTGCATTCAGTAGTTCCTTATCTGGAGTGACAGTAGCTTTACTGTTGTTTGTGTGTTTTAGTTTTTACATTTTTTTTATTGTATTGACCTGGATAAGCATGTTCTCGTTTCTAGTGATCGACTGCTAAAGGGTTTTCGAAGTTCGATGCCGATATCTTAGGCCTGGGACACAGTAGACGATTTTCACCATGGGAGACCATAGACATGAGAACAGTTTCAATTGATTTTTAGCCTTATAATCCTCTGAACGTGCACACTAGATTCGAGCAGACCGTGAGACCACACAGGAATGGTTTCACAATGACGAGATCTCACAGAGACTCGCGGCATCAAACATGATTAGAGAAGAAAAACACACAGAGGATAATCAACGTTGTCAGCTGTCTCTCCTTGCGCGTGTTCTGTTGTACAGTGAAAAAAACTAGGGCTTATGTAAGCAAATATAAAAAAAAGACATTATGTATTATTTAGCAAGCCTGTAACTGCATATATCAATAATTAAAAAACACATTTTGGCAAATCCAGGTAATTTACCATAGAAATGTGATGATTTTTTTATGGTTAAAGTGACTGTTTTAGTGCCACCTGTGGTTGGATTTCCATAAAAATTTTGCATGCTTGTTTAGAAACATCTGTCGCATGTGCTCACCTAGTTTTGTGAAGTTTTGAGTTTTATTTTAGGATTTATAGGCTTTTGGGTATAATTGGTCATGCCCCTTTAAAAATGACCGTGTTATAGCTAATCAGTGTTTGATAATTATTGACCTAGATAGTCCAGAGAACTGTCCTGCAGTAGTTTTGTTGGGATTGAGCAAAAAATCTAGATCTAGTTTGCAAAAGCAGGTTTTTTGAATATGATCAGCCTCCGTTAACCTTGTGTAATAGGTGTCAAATTTCATTGGGCAATGGCGCCCATGTTTTTTCAGATACACAAATGTCCATATAGACATTTTGACAAAGCGAAGACAATGCATACTAATTTTCATGTTGATCAGACAAAAGGTTGCATAGTTATAGCCATTAATGTTCATTTTATTTTATAAGTATTATGAGTTTAGTGAAGATTTCTCATTCCGTTTAAAAGTTAAAGCCATTTTAGTAGAAGTGGCCCTGCCCCTTTCATATGTTTTGGTGTCCTATTGGTGAGTTGAAATTTTTTTTTTTTTTGATAATTATTGATATTCACTCTTTAGAGAATCTTTCTGCACTGGTTTGGTTGCTATCGGGAGAAAAACCTAGGACTAGTTCGCAAAAGTTTTTTCTGTCTGCGTCGGTTTGGGACTTATGAGCGATTTCCTACTTTTGATCACTGAAGCGCCCCCATCAGACCGATTTGGGGGAGCCTTTGTGACATTGTAGATGGTGTGAGTACTACCATCCTTCCAAGTTTCAAGACTCTATGACTTACGGTTTGGCCTGTCCGATCAGTTTTTTATGTGGAGATTGCTGATCCTTGGCCATTCTAGGGTTGAACCCCTTGAAAAAGAATATGGGTAATGTTCTTTCACAGTACATATATATATATAGTAAATATATATCTCGTTATCTTCTTGAGTTTTTGGGGGTGTCAAAATTCAAAATTTGGTCTTGCTTGCCACATTCATCAGTCAGACTTATCAGCTTATGCAGTTCATTAAAAAAATGCCAAATATCGCACATTTTTGTCCTTGACGATACATGGCTTTACCACTAGTTTTATGTAAACTACACTGATACTAGTGAGTTTTTAGAGAGTGGTCTTCACAATTTATTTCCTTTCCTGTCCAACAAAAAGAAGCAGTTTGGGCATCACTACTCCATCAACAAGTCTTTTCACCGTATGAATGGCACATCAATGTTTATTCTTGTTGTTGTTTAGTCTTCAAGCTTCTGGCTTCAGATGTTTTCTCCTTCTTCAGCCATACAAATACAGATTCTCAGATTTTTTTTCTGGTAACAATAAATGTGTCTAATTTTTACTCTTCTCATCATTGAGTGAGTGTACACCATTCAGATGACTCTTCAAGAAAGCCCAATTTTTAGATTTGCACCTTTAAATGAATAACACTAATTATCATTTTTTTAATGTCTTTATTGAACTCACTGTGTACACATCGCAGTGAAGGTTGCGAAACTTGTGAATCCATAACTGGAGTGAGAAGTCCAGTTAATGAAGATTGATCAGAGCTTCCCTGTCCTATGAAAAAGCACAAATTTTCGCCACTTCACAGTGAGACAAGTCATCTATAAATAGATAAAGTTGAGCACTGTTGTTGCTCTCTCTAGGAGTGGGCGCCCTGTGAAGATGACTGCAAGAGTACAGTGCAGGATGCTCGATGGTGATAAGAAGAACCCTGGAATTCTCTATTGATGCGTTTATAATGTGTTCAGCAGGAGTGGTTTTCATTGAAAGATTTCACAGAGGACACCACCGCTGCCCAAAAATAAAACATTTCTGCATGTCTGACATTTGCAGAAGAGCATGTTGATGTTTCCCAGCGTTACTGATGTTTCTGTGGATGGATAAAACCAAAGTTTTTTGGAGAAAATGAAAACACTACAGTATGGAAGAAGCACAGCCTCTCCGTTCCACAAGTGGAAGCTCTGCAGAAGGTGATCTAGGACAAATCAACACCAGAATGGCTTTAACAGAATAAAATGGGTCCAGTCCTGACCTCCACCCGAAGCTCTGAACAGAGACATTCACAGCAGACATTGAAATAGTCTGAACAGAAATAGGCTTATGTAAAAGAAATGGACTAGAGAATACCTGTTTACGGCTGGCCTGAGCTCTTTGATGAAGGTTATTTCCAAAGAACTACATTCAAGGGTTCAAATACTTTTTCTACTTCTCAGTGTGAAGGTTAACATGGTGTATTCAATGAAGACATGAAAAACGGTCATTGATTATGTGTTATTCATTTAAGCAGACTGCTGAGACATTCAGTTTCAAATTTTATGTCCAATTATGGAGATAAATCCAGGGAAGTCCAACAAGTTCATGTACGTTTCTGTGAATATACACAGTTAGACACAACATACGCTCCAGTAATAACACCTCAGTATCTGTAAGTACAATTGATCTGGAGAGCTTTTAGCAGTGTTGTGTTGAGAGAGGCTTTATTGTAAGGGAAACATTCTGCCGGACATCAGTACAGCGAGTCTTTTACCATATATGGCATGAGTCAGGACATCTCCCTCTTTCTTTCTCTTTCATCCATTAGTGAAAAAGTAGGACAGATCTTTTTTGTCTGGCATATTTGGATTTGATCAACCATTAGTATCCCTGCAGCCGTTTGCCTGAAAGACAAAAGGAAGACCTTCACTTTAGACGTTTCTTTGGCTCTCATTATCTCAATTTACTCATTGCTGCCTCCATTCATCCCTATTGTGATTCATTGTACTGTGGGTCCATGTCAAATTTAAATGACTATAATAGGATGGATTGCTAACTTGGTTCACATGGCGAGAAAACATTCTTGTTTTTCCTCTCAGCAGATCTGAGAGGAAAAACAACCCATCCGTATCCAGTTCAGCTACTGGATATTTATGCCCACTGAATAGCCACCAGCTCCGAAACAGTCCAGTAGGCTCATGTGAAAGCACACAGTGAATTAATCATGGATAGAAGATTTAGAAATTTTTCGGACTGAATGTTGCTGTTTTTTGTCGTTTTCTTTTTTTGAGCACCTCTCTAGATCTTCCAACTGACAATTTATCTGTAATTTTTATGAGTAGTATTTTATAAAAATAGAACTGGGGCAGTGATGTGACATTTATGGTTCACCCAATCTATCATTTTTTTTATTCACATTACATACAACGTGAATACACTGTTGCATAAAATGTACAGGCTGAATGCATCTGCCAAATGCATACATAAAAATGTAAGACTTTCCTCTTTTTTCCATGACTCGTACATCCCCAACCCTTCATCCTCCATTTCTGTGGCCCATCAACACATTCGCCCTCATAATGAGTCTAATCTGGCACATCATTGCTTCCTCTCTCTCTCCTTCCCAGAGATTAAAATGGCCGATTCACCTGCAGGCTTCATTACTCTTGGTCATGTGACATTGTATCATCATGAGAGAACTCATTTGGTCAGAGATAAATGGTGTAATTTAGAGGTGTGGTTTTTCTTTAAATGAAAGTGGTGTAGATCAAGACTAGGAAGCCATTGAGCTGGTGGAGAGAGTTTAGCAGTTAATCATTTTGTGTTAAAGACTTACTAAGAACTCCATTACCAACATACTATATGACGGTAGTGCTTAGGCTTGTTGGAAAAACGTGTCTCTAGCTACATTTTGGCAAAACTCCAACAGCATGCATATAGATTAAAAAGAACCCACTAGAGTAGTAGAGGAGTGATTTCCGCAATGTGAAAAACGTGGACGGAATCGCGGAATCCAGTCATTGAAATGGAATTTACTGTATAACACAGAATGTCACAGAATTTGTCAGATTTTGGATGGATACTTCAAAAGTAGGTCACTACACTTCAAACAAAATGTGATACGGATTGGTGTCTGTGAATATTAAACCGCAAAAAGACTATTTAAACTTGATTCCTGTATGTTCTGTGTGTCTCTGTGTGAATGAATGGCACAGGCGCTTACTTTTTACTCAATATATGAGTGCATGAACACATAATCTCTAGAACTGCTCTGAGAGTCACTTCATGAGCATTTTACAGTTTCTTTTGAGAAAAACTATTGTTATATCTTCTACAAATAGAAACTTATTTTATTTTAAAATAAAGGTTTGGTTTAACTTGAAGAAACTGTGACAATTATTGCTTAATGTAATGATAGTACTACTGCTAATAATAAAATGATTATTATAATAATAAAAGGAATATTTACCAGAAAAAATATTTACCAGAATTTATTTAGCAGAAGAATGTAAATACACAACACAGTATTTCTAAAAAAAAAAAAAAAACATAATACATTTTTAAAAAGAAAATCAGTTAATTAGAGATGCTTTTGATCATTCAAATGTATTAAAATCATTAAAATGGAATCCAGAAAATTCATTGAAAACTGAATTTGAGAAGAAACAAAAACATTTTATATGGCCTTAGAATGTAATTAATAAATCTTTTAATAAATTGCTGTAAAACATGGTAAGTTTAATGATATCAATTAATTAGACATGCTTTTTAAGTAATAAAATGTCACTAAAACAGCAACTTTTTTTGTTCACACAAATCAATTACATTTATTGACTGATAAATAGATTTGTTCAACAATATTATGTTATGATCCATTTTATTTTTTTTTCCAACTTCCATTTTCTTTTTCTTCCAAATTTCTTTTTTTCCGTTTTAATTTTTCTGGATTCAGTTTTTTAATTTTTCTCTACTCCTTTTTAATGGCTAAATTGAATATTTGTAATAAAAAAGCATGTCTAACTAATTGAAATAATGAAACTTAGACAATTTCACATCAATTTATTCCTTGAAAAAGTTAAGTAGAAATATTTCTAGCACCATATCTTCAAGTTAAATTAAACTTTTATTTTGACAGGTTGCTGTGAACAGTCTTGCCAAGTCTGCGGTTTTACCGCAGAATTGGGCTACTTTAACACTGTTGCCGAGGGTTGTTTTTCATGACTGCAGGTTGAAGCGACCCCAATAACATAATATTTAGTTCCTGGAATGCTCATTTTTATCAGGGGAATCCCGTAGAATGCAATTTTTATCAGGGGACCCCCCTCGAAACACGATTGGGCTACTTTTGGGGTAGTTTTGAGTTGCAATTGGGTGAGTTTTGTTTTGAAAACCTGGCAACCCTGGCAACCCTCATAAAGTGATCATAAAGTAACTCTCAGAGAAGTTCTGGAGATGAACATGTATTTATGTCCTCATTTAATGAGACGAGACAAGCATCAAGCATGCTTCAGTATGTGTAGTAAACGAAACCATGCATCTGAACCATTCATTCATACAGAGATGTGCAGGAATGCTGGATTCATATTTATATAGTAATTTTGCGGCTTAATATTCACAGATAGTAGTCCATATTGTGAAGTGTAATAACCTACTTTTGATTCATTTATACAGTAAATTCCATTTTTATGACTGGATTCACAATTCTGTCTGCATTTTCTGCATCACGGAAATCATAGGGCCCTATATGACCTCATAACACTTATACCAAAGTGCATGATTTGTAAACTAATACATTTTGACGCATCACATAAATAGCTCCATACATATGGCTTTTCTTTTAGTAAACCTGTTTGGTAGCTCACCTGGTACAACACTTGTAGAATGTCATGGTTTCTTCAGCAAATGCATTTTCATCTCACTTTTGCTTTTAACACTATCAGTTTAGGGTAGAGTTTAGTGTATGAAGGTACAATTTTTTGTAACGCAATGGAGCATTAAATGTTTAGTATCACTCACTGCACATTTCATTTCCGAACTGCCGGCATACAAGCAACAACCAGCGTATCAAAATATTGTGAGATGTCATTCATCTGTTTTGGATAAATCTGAATGCACTTTCAACATTACTCATTGGGTATTTCATTCTGAAAGTGTCATGCAAAGTGCAAGAAGCAACGTAATATAATTTTTGAAAAATGTCACCACAAGCATGTTTTAGCAATGAGTCTTAGGAAGTTCAGCAGGAAGTAATGGCGGTGGGGTACATGAAAGCAGTTGAGTGGTCCTCGATAAGTATGTTTACTGCCTTAAAAATGTTCATTGGTACTTTTCGTGTGGTACGATATACATAGTATACTCTCGTATGTTTTTTTTTTTTTTTGAAGCACTTTACATTCTGCAGAGAACCATCTCATTAAGTACCATTTTCACTGTAGGGTTCTTGTGTGGACTATATGGCTCTTTTGAGGTTAAAAAGTTTCTTCAAGTTACATGAGGTCCTTCAGACCAACCTATGGGTTTGCACTGTATACCAAGTTTTCTAAAATCGACACAAAACGTTTTGAAAATATGGAAGAAATTGCAAATATGATGATCCCTTTGTGAGAGAACTCAATGCTAAAGCATAAAGGCTACTATTTATTTTGGTGTATAAAATCCTATTTATATTTTGAAAAATAGAAAAATGGTTAACGTGATATTATGAAGACATCATGCTGCTTGCTAAATTAAATAACTGCTTTTTATATTGACGCTAAATTAAAGCCAATGTATTTAATTATTATTTGGAAAATATTTGCATTGTATTAAGTTAACGGCATATCTTGTTTTTCTAGCCACTCTTAGAGTAATGTTAGATGTAGAAATCAGTACGGCTCTACTCGCAAGAAATATTATTCCAAAGCATTTTTACAGAAATATTGCCCTACAACTCCCAGTGAGCAGCTTTAGGCGACAGTGATGAGGAGAAACTCTGCAGAAAGATACACAAATCTGTCATCATCCCCTTGCTATAAACTACTGTTTATTTTTAAGAGTGTACTTGTTGTGGTACAGTATAAACAGTGATCTTTATTTACTAAGATCTGAAATAAAGTGTACTTATTTTTCTTGTACTGAATTGTGTTCACTGCACATGATTTAATAAGAATACTTGTGCAAACTGTTCAAATAGGCTAGACACACATATGTTAAAAGGAGGCTTTTGTACATGATAATAGTCCCAGATATTACCATGCTGCCCACAGTTATGACCTTTAATTACTTATTGATTAAATGTAATGTGCAAACCAATACATAATATACATGTATTTAAAGCGGCCATATTATGCAAGTTTGCGGTCTGCTTGAATATATTTACATAAGTTTAAAAAACATTATTTTTCTCATACTGTACATTACCACAGCATCTCTCTTTAACCTCTGAAATACTCTGTTATAGTTCTTGTTTCGTTAAAGCTCACTTTTTTGAAAAGTCTAATTGCTCTAATTGGTCAGCTTGCCCAATCGCTTAGAGTGTGTGTCAGAAATGTATTATCCCATCAGGTTTTCCCACATCTTCTCGACATAGAGAAATCACTTACCCAACTGTTCTTTGAGGGCGGGCCAAAGCAGCCAGCAGGCGGGCATTATGCAAATGCATAACATGGTGACATTGCTAAGTCACAGAAATAATGGCAGAACTACAAACAAGTTTCTTTTGGAGAGAAAGTGTTTTTCTGCTGGAGAGATTAACTCGCTTTGGCATGGACTTTGTGCTTTGTAACTTCGCAGATCATTTACATATACAAACAGCTACAGTTTTTGCACACTAAAGGAAAATAAAAAAAGCATAATAGGTGCTTTTTTATAAGGTGCCATTTGTATATTTATTTAATATGATATCATCATGCTTAAAACCCCTGCTATTTATTGATCTTTTTTAGTGAGCACCAAGTACCAAGTTCTGTCATGAAACTCTAGATGATAATAGATGATATTCACAGCGTTAAACTACTTGGCACAAGTAGTTCAAGGTTGATATTGCATATGCAGCCAATGAGCTTGCTGCTTTACATTTAAATGGTTGGTTAACAATCACCAGAGCATTTCGCAGTTTCTCTGAAACCCTCCACCTCCCCAGCTCCACCTGTATAGATCTGCTACGGCTTATTATACAGTTGAGGTCAAAAGTTTACATACACCTTGTAGAATCTGCAAAATGTAAATGCATGTTATTTTTTTATTTTTAGTACTGAACTGAATAAGATATTTCACCTAATAGACATTTACATCTAGTCCACAAGAGAAAATAATAGTTGAATATATAAAAATGACCCTGTTCAAAAGTTTACATTTTGAATTTTTAATACTGTGTCATTACCTGAATGATGTTTTTTTGTTTAGTGATAGTTGTTCATGAGTCCCTTGTTTGTCCTGAACAGTTAAACTGCCTGCTGTTCTTTAGAAAAATCCTTCAAGTTCCACAAATTCCCACAAAACACACTGAGAACAACTTAGTGACTCATATGCAACTATTACAGAAGTTTCAAACACTCACTGATGCCTCAGAAGGAAAAAATATGCATTGAGAGCCAGGGGGTGAAAACTTTTGAACAAAATGAAGATGTGTACATTTTTCTAATTTTGCTTAAATATCATATTTTTTCCATTTAGTACTGCCCTTCAGAAGCTACAGTAGATACTTACATGCTTCCCAGAAGACAAAATAAGTTACATTTACTCTGATCTCAGATACATTTACTCTTTCCAACAGTGACTCTATAGTCACTGTTGGAAAGGGTTCAAATACACAAAATGCTGAAAAACCAAAGAATTTGGTTTTCACCTGTTAAAGAACACTGGCAACCAAGCAACCTTGACTTCGATTGTATGAGAAATTTCTTAAAATATCTTCCTTTTTGTTTCACAAAACAAAGAAAGACATACAGTTTTAATTTTACCGTGAACCGTCTCTTTAAATCAACAGCGCTGCTTTATACACAGTATTTTTGTTTGTTTTAATGTTATATTGGCATTGGAGAGTCTGTGGGTTTGAGTTCCCATTGGACTGAGGTATAACACAGAAACAAAGCCAACTCGATGTTCTTCAGCTTTCATTGCCGTGTTCGGTCTCACAATGTTTCCTGGAAGCATTCACTGCCTGCGTTTGGATGTTTTTTATTCTCGTCTTTCTTCTCAGTATTGGCTACCTGGGTCTGCAGGCGGCTCAGGATAGCGGTCCTCAGCTGGGGCCCGAAGCGTGGAGTTCGCTCAGACACTGGTTGTTTATTGTTTATCGTCTCTCACCAGAGACTAACAAACAAAGAAGCATCAGATCCTTTCTGTGACCCTTCCCTGCTGTTCCCACAGAGCATCACTACCCTGCTTTTATTCGCTTCCAGCTGATTTACACAGGATGAGTAAACACACAATCGCACACCGTAACACACCTCAAGTGTGCCGCACACATACGCTTCCTGTAAGTTGAATCGGCTGCATATACTTATATAAATATTCTCCGGTGAGGGAGAGAGCGAGAGTTGAATCAGTCTGCTGGGGAAAGAAGGTTCGTTCTCAGCTTTTTGAGATGGGTGAAGGCTGATAGATTTTTCTGCACTGTGAGGTCTGTGTTATTTTTGTTGCCGGTTTGGACGCGTGGCAAACAAAGAGATGTTCGCACGATGCTGCTCTTACTCCTTTTATAGAGTTCTGCTGGCACAGGCTTTGGAAGAGCCCTCTTGTGTGTTGGTTAGCGCGTCGGTAACCGTTTCATGTATGTGCACGCGCATTTAAAGTGCTTTTCATGTGCCGTTTAGTTGGTTACCATGGCTGTCCGAGTTAAGTAATCAAACACAACAGTATGATCTCTCACTTTTATTCCATAACCCTGCAGTTATATATAGACTCCTCCATCTCCACCCACTCTTCCACCCTCCTGCTCTCTCTCTATCTCTCTGCACGAACTCCCTCTTCACTCTTTCTATCACATGTTCATCTCTATCCGCTTTCATTCGCGTTCTCCCTCCTGGATGTGATTTACACTCTCTTATTCCCGCCTTTCACTTAATTACTTGGTTAACCAGTGGCACAGCACCCATTTTGTCCCCCTGCTTACTCTTTTCTGTCTCTCCTGATGCTTTGCCGGACTCTCATTTTCCTCTTGCTCTACGTAATCCTCTGCATTGTGTGTGTATACACTGTCAGGTGATGAGTATTGATTGTATACTTGGCTGTAAGGCCATGTGATTAAACGCAATGAATGGGAGGAGAGGGGCGCACGATAAATCACCTTTATGCCACCATGTGTTTGATTAAAAGGGTCTTGAATCCCATCCTGTCTACAGAGCTTTACAGGGGTTTTTAAATGGTCATCAGTTTTCCCTGTATATTTTGAGATAAAGAAGACATGATATAATTTTTATTTATTTTTATTTATTAAACAAATGCCCATATGGATGGCCATATGGAAGACTAAGAGTGCTAAAAATTAATTAAGGAATAAATGATCAGTTTAGTAATTGGACAATCTATACCTTTGAATGGCACATGTTTGAGTCAAATCCCTGATAGCACACATACATCATGGAGACGTCTATTTGACGTCTGCATTTACATCTGGAAGACGTATTTTTTATAGTGTTTGCTCATCTGCAATCTCACATAGCACAAGATATCTGTTACAGATCAGTTGATCTGGAAAGCATCTGACAGATGTCTGTAAGATGTCAGTTTTGCATACATTCTAAATCATAAACATCTTAAAGACATCTAATAGACGTCTGTTTGACATCTGATAGGAAACGTCCTATAGACGAATTGCAGATGAGCAACATTTTAAAAAAGTGTAAATGCAGACGTTAAATAGACATCTCCCAGATGTACGTGTGCTATAAGGGATACGTCTATAGGATGTTTCCTATCAGATGTCAAATAGACGTCTATTAGATGTCTTTATTCAGGTTTGTGATTTAGAATGTATGTAAAACTGACATCTTACAGACATCTGGCTGATGTTTGTACTCAGCAGATGGTTTCCAGATCAAGTGATCTTTAACAGACATCTTGCAGATATACATGTGCTATCTGGGATGTTTATACCCACCCAGATAGCACACGTTCATCTGCAAGATGTCTGTTAAAGATCACTTGATCTGGAAACCATCTGCTGTTTACAAAAGTCTGATAGATGTCCATAAGATGTCAGTTTTACCGACATTTTAAATCATAAACATCTTAAAGACATCTAATAGACATATATTTGACATCTGATAAGAAAATTTCCAATAGACGTATTGCAGATGAACAAACACTCTAAAAAAATATGTCTTCCAGATGTAAATGCAGACATCAAATAGACATCTCTGGGATGTATGTGCTATCAGGGCATGTTCCCAAGTTTGCTCCAATGAGTAAATTGTCCAGTAGCATTTGGCAAATGCTTTCTTAAATTGGCACTTTTAAATTTTTTTATTAATAAAAAAACTATTACTTGTCATACAGTGTATAGACACAACAACTCTACAATGATAGAATCCAGTCCACTCCTTTTTTTAATCCCCCAAAAAACTGAACAGTCTGTATTATCAAGCCGTTTTGATTTTCTGAGCAGTATGACATCATACTGCTCAAGCCCCGCCCACAACCACTGACGGACTGCCACATATTAGCATGTTTCCCCCCTCAGCCAATTGTCTGCCATTTTCTGCACTCAAGCAGCTGTAGCAAGAACATTGTCTCGTAAGCAATGCAGGATGCAGTGAATTAGTTTTGTTCTTGATGGTAACGTGCCACCGAATACACAAAAAATAGAAGTGAGGGGTGGGGTCAGCAGTAGCTCATTATCATTTAAAGAGACATGCACCAAAACGGGTCGCTGTGAACAAAGCGGTTTTGACAAGGTAAAAAGGGTGTTGTTTTATGTGACCATTGAGGAATTTTAGAAATTTAGAATTTTAGAATAGAAAATGGGCATCTGATGTCCCTTTTAAGGTGATCATTTATTCCCTCATTTGATTTATTACTACTATGCAATATGTCCAGTCATGATGATATTAACTTCAATAAAAAGACTAACATTATGCATGTAAAATGAGAGAAATTTACCAAACCATGGTCTGTTCCTGTTTGTGTGTAGCACCTGTAGCTCTGCAGATCATTCTAAAAGAACCCAACATTAGAAACAAACAGTTTTGAGTTTATTTTCTGACAAGACTCCTGATCATGTCAGTTTGATGCACATTTGGCACATTTGAGGCAGGTTTTAGATTGTGAAAGGTTCACTTAACAGTGTAATACAGCTTTACACAGAGGCTGTTATTGATGGATGGGGCGGTCAGAAACTATATTTGACAACAGCAAACCTGCAAGCCAGTGTGTGAGGACTGGCGTACAGCAGCACTCAGTGCTGTTACTCATTTCTCAAGTTGAAGGGGGCGTTTCTTAAAGTCAAAGCAGCAAAATATAGAGTTTTTTATTGTGAGGTTGAAACAGATGGTGAAAAATGGTGACAGACACCCCCTAAAATATTACTGTTTTTGACACACACACAAATATAATTAGTACGCTCAAAGAAAAATAAGTTATGAGGGTAAAAAAGCATTTTGATTTTGTCAGACTTCAAAATCCAGGGGTCTCGCTGTGGTACTTGAACACTACAAAAGATAAAATTGTGAAATTTGTATGTTAATAGTTTCTGCGATCGTCCTCTGATCTGTTATGAATGGTGAAAAGTTTTTTGGAAGGCAACACACACGCCCACACATACACACATGCATTATGCATGTGTTCAAACCCTTAGTCCCGACTCACTGAGCTATGAAACGAGGCCATGCTAATCTCGCATTAAATGTTTGTGCTTCCATAAATACCAAGTCTTTTCGCTTATTTGGTTTTTCCTCTTAGCATATGGCCCATTACCATAATGACACATCGCTGGTGGCCTGATAAACATTTTAGCTGCAAAAATCTCAAGAGCTAGATCTGCGGAACTATATCCAGACTTTAATAAGTCGTCTCGAATTCTACCTGGGATTCTGCCGGTTTAGTTAAGCATAATTAGACCTCAGTGAGCTCGGTAACTGGATTTCAACAGGCTTTTGCTTATTTAATGAGATTCCATTGTGCCTGCTAACAGGTGTCCCACGCATTTGCCCCCTGAACCTCCAGGAATACTCAGCGTATACTAAGAAATTAGCAAGCACCCTGCAGGCCCGATCCCATCTGAAACAAACTGTTTTAGCAGTGAAGTTGCTTTAAAAGTGTGCGCACATGAGGTGATGAGCTTGGTGTTGACTAATTCAGACGAGCCCCCGCGGGGTTTCAGCGCAACTCAGTCTGTTAGTACAGCAGAAAGAGATACATGTTCTGAGAGGTCAAAAGTTATTTAGAGGAGTTCTTGCACATTGTAGCTGGTACTCAAATAATTTACTTTACTTGATAAAGCGGAACTTATGAGGGGCTAGATGATAAAATTAGAGTATTTTTAACTAAATTGTGACCATCTGGATTGTTTTAGTGTCTGAACAGTGCAAAAAAGCTATGGGTGCCCACAAAATCGGCGCTGAAGACAATTTGCAAGGCGCAGATTTGCAGGCTATATTTGGATATATGCCAGGTTATAATGGTCTTCTCCATCATTCAGTCATCTTTTCATGAATACCTGCTGGTATGATCAATAGAAAATGTACACAAACATCACTCGGTTGGTAATAGCGTGATGTTAATTGCAGCAGGCAATTTGTGGGTGCAATGTATAATAAGCCTAATTTACGCAGAAAGGAACCGTGTTTGGTCTGAAAGAATGATTTAATTTAAATAGACAAGCCGCAGTGCTATTTCGTCGCATTTTGTGCCTGGTTAACTGGATTACTGGTGATTAGTGAATAATAGTAAAATATATTAATGATATACCACATACAAAAGTGACACAAATGTGTAGTGAATGGCAGCGTAAATAGCATCTGTCTTATTTTACACTTGTACGTAGTCGCTGCCTTATTGAATTCATCGTCTCTTAAGAGACTAGTAATATGAAATAAGATGGTGAATCAACCGCAACATCATATATCAATGCGAATCAGGAGCACAAACAATAATCTCAATGGGAAAGAACCCTGTAATCATATTCAGTTTTATGCCAAGTGAAAAGATCAAAATTCACTGTGTTCCATTTCCATACTGATGAACTTCAAAGGTAAGAGACAAGGAGAAGATGAAAAACCAACATTAACTTCCTGAAATATCGGATGCATTCTCTCTCTCTCTTTCTTCCCATCTCACCCTGTTGCCACGGCAGCATAATCTGGCTGTGAGAGAAAGGGACGGATAGAGCAAATGTCATCTGACTCATTATTGTTGGTGTCAATATGTGTGTGAGCGTGTGTGTGATAGAGAGAGCAGGAGAGACAGAATGAATGTCACAACGTATCATAGAAACCGTTGGTTGAGCTGCGACTTAACTTCATCTTCAACAAGCAATAAGTGGCCTTTTCTCTAAAGCCTAATGTCTAATAAAAAGTTCATATGAATTAATATTACTGGTGTTTTGTAAAGGTTGAGTGTAATCCATTGAAACACACTGACAGTTGCTGCTCTAGCACACTGACAGGCACATCGTGCACCTATTTTTGATATTTTTGAGAAGTATTTGAGCTGGCACCAGTGGCAGTTCTGGCTTGCTTAGTGCCCTAGGCAAAATAAGACATAACCAAAGAAAGTAGTTAAGTTAAAATCCAGCCCTAACTGTTTTTTTTAAACATACAGAAATTGCAACTGCGCTTGACATTCAGCAGTTCAGCAAAATTCAGAATTTAATTTTTAATTATTAAGATGGAATTTAAATTATCCACATTAAATTGAAATTAAAGTAAGTGCAATTAGCAATTCAGATTAATTTAACAAGGGTTAGTTTACCCAAAAATGAAAATTGTGTTTCTCCCTATTACTCCCAATTACTCACTCTCATGTTGTTCCTTTGTTCTTCTTGGGAACACAAATTAAGATATTTTTGATGAAATCCAAGAGCTTTCTGACCCTGCATAGAGAGAAATGCAACTGACACATTCAAGTCCTAAAAAGGTAGTATAGACATCATTAAAATAGTCCATGTGACATCAGTGCTTCAAATGTAATGTTATGAAGCTACAAGAATACTTTTTGTGTGCAAACAAAACAAAACGAAAAAAAAAAAAAAGACTTTATATAACAATTTCTTCTCTTCCGTGCCAGTCTTTGAGGAGAAGTGAAATTTCCATTTTGAGAATATTCACTCTACTACAGAATGAATGTTTTGGAATTTCAGTTCATTAAAATCATAATAAAGCATAATGCTACTGTGAATTCACAAATTCTATGATTCAATTAAATATATGCTATGCTGGTTTAATATATGCACCTTAATGATTTGCATGCGTGTAGGTTATTATTTATTAAAAATAAATAATAAATAATAAAATTGTATCACGTTTACACACAGCCTACAAAACATTCATCTGTCTGTCGATCGGGTTCGAATTTCTGCGATTTTCGCATCCATAGCAAGCATTTTGAGAGGTGTTTGACAATTCAGAGCCAGCGTACAAGCGAACAGCAAAATCCAGAATAGCTATAGAATGCTGGATTCAATGCCTACCGCGCATGTGTAGACATACTGCCCGTCTCTGTTTAGGATCAACCGGTGGTCTTTTTTTAAATATATGGCTCCAGTATCACTAGCAAAGCTTCAAAACCACAGCTCCTTGATAAAGAGGAGGAACTCTCCATCCTCTCTATGCAATCTCAGGATTGGATGAACCCAATATTTCCTCTTTTATTTTCTCCTTTTAAGAAGAGGTAGGACAACAAAATCATCCTCACTGCTTGAAGACTTATTTATTGGTTTACACATTTTTTCACAACTGATTGATTAATACACATCGGACTCAGTGTGTAAGGTTTCTGTGCGTGACAAATTTTTAGAATGACGAATATGAAAAAACGCATGCAAAAATTTTGGACTCAGTGTCAAGGTCCTTTAAAGTGGCTCCGTTCACAGTAAATGCTGCTCCACACAAACTGTTATCATTTACATGCGTGGAGCATCTCAAACTCCATCTCTGCATATTGCTGTGAGTTTGGGTTTATTATAACGTTCATCTGAGAAAGCAACATGTGCCATTTCATCAGATTTGTAAGGTAAATTATTTATAAACCTATGCAAACACAGGAGAATTCATCAATATTGTTTTATCTATATGTAGTTTACACGTTTTGATGTCCACATATTCAAGGAATTGTAGCTTTTCTGTCATAAAGAAACAAATATTAAAGATTAAGTGAATATACATTTATACATTTAAATATGTATTTAAGTACTAAGTCTTATCACTATTGATCACAGGTCTATTTTTGTTACCACAAAAAAGTAATTATAATTATCCGATTACTCGATTAATCGTTAGAATAATCGACCGATTACTTATTTACCAAAATAAACGTTAGTGTACCATATTGCGTACCATATTCAGACATAAATGAAGAATGTTTTATTAATTCAATTTGAATTTATTTGAAGATACAGAATTGAAATTGAAATTCAGTTCAATCGTAACAGTCCTAGTATAGAAACACATCATTATATTCCGTGAGAAAAAGTTTTAAGGTTAAGGGTTTCAAATGACAAGAGTGTGGGTAGCAGTTGACAGCGCGTTCAGTTTAAAGCTAACGAAGTGTGACCACATTTAGACATGTGAATGGATGATTTATGCCACAGTGATTTAGACAAACATTTTCTTTACTAACAACAAAAATACTTGATTTTATATGTACTTTTTGTTCTTGAAAGTTGCATTTGAAATCCACATGGCTCTACCTTGGCAAGCATCCACTTGGTTTTAATAGATACGTGCTCTTTAGATCCCACAGTATGTGTTTGTTTAGTAATGAAGCGTGCATATTCATCACCAGATTCGCTAACAGTGTTTTGTAATCTGCAGACTCGGAAGTGCTTTTGTGTCTGTGTCCTTTATCATTATGCTATGCTTTACACGTGTTTACAGCGGTCCGCACCTCGCATACCCATATAAACCCAGGAGTCTGAAAGTGCCGTGGCTCCTGAGAGCGTCTGCAGACGTCATGCATGAGGAATCAGCGTGTTTGTTTACTCTGCCAAAGGGAATGCTGAAAGAGCTGTACAGCTGAAATGCTCTCATTTAAATCTGTTGGCACAGCAGGGTCGGGTAAATCATTCATCTGACACAAAGAACAAGATTTCACATCGGTATAATCCTTTCATCTTCATATCTTATCACGTATTTACAATGTACCGGCCCAAAAGTGTTAAAACGCCATCAAATATTCAGCAGCGAGCGACCACACCTGCATCTGAAAGCTTATCTTTCAAATCCTGCCAAAACACTGGTCTGTTACTGGCGCGATCGCGACTGTTAGATTCTTAATTGCGTGGTGTTTATCTGTGAGTGGGCAGAGAGTGAATTGCTTTCTGCTGTGAGGTAAGTCAGCATCCTGTGAACAAAGTCCAAGGCCTGCGCGATCACTCGTCCGTCCGTTCATCCGTGTGCACGCGTGTCTGTGACGAATCTGGATTTGACACAGATGTTTGTGTTGCACCCCAGGGTAGGCCTTGTCAATGTCGCAGAGCAGATCTGTCAAAACACGCATGGACTGGTGTTTGCACGTTACGTGTGAACGGCATCAGTGACCCATGTTGTCAAAAAGGACAGCTAGTGGAAACGGCCCCCCTTTTCAAAAGCATGGGAATGTGTGTGAAACTGTGAGAGAGCTTGGTGGAAATGCAAAGAGACATGTAGGATCAGAAGGAGGCGAGAAAAAGGAAGGATCGACTGTCAAGCTGGTGGATTTTCTCTTTGTATAAGTGAAGGGAGCGCATGTGTGTGTATGTTACAGGGTGGGTTAAGGACAAAGTAAGAGGCTCAAAGCGCTGTGCCGCTCAAAGATTGTCAGCGGAGAGCAGAAGTACGCTGAACCAACTGACAGAAGAAGAGATGGAGAGAATTAGGGAGAGACAAGCTGTTTCTGACTGATTTGCCCATTGAGAGAAGACTCAGGAAGTCTGAATGTGGTATTTAAGCGCAGAAACCCCACATCTTATTTCCTAACCATCTGCCAGTATAGTTTAACCAAGCGCTAAATGTGCTTAAATTGCACTGCACCATATTTACATTAAAAGAGTGTAAATGTCCTTGATATTTACACGTATTAGAGGTTACTTTGCGGTAAAAACATCCTGCAATTTAAAAACCTCAAAGCTAACCTTCCCACTTTACTTTGGTTTTTCAGCCTTCTGGAATGGTGTGATTGTCATCTACATGCACCTTAAAGGAATAGTTCACCCAAAAATGAAAATAATGTCACCATCTGTCACCCTTATGCAATTACAAACCTATTAAAGGAGAAGTTCACTTCCAGAACAAAAATTTACAGAGAATTTACTCACCCCCTTGTCATCCAAGATGTTCATGTCTGTCCTTCTTCAGTTGTAAAGAAATAGGTTTTTGAGGAAAATATTTCAGGATTTATCTCCATAATGTGGACTTCTATGGTGCCTGCAAGTTTAAACTTTCAAAATGCGGTTTAAATGCAGCTTAAAAAAGCTCTAAACAATCCTAGTCGACGAAGAAGGGTCTTATCTGGCGAAACGGTCATTTTCCAAAAAAATTACAATTTATATACTTTTTAAACTCAAATGCTCGTCTTGTCTAGCTCTGCGTGAACTCTGTTTTTTCCGGTTCAGTACAGTTAGGGTATGTCGAAAAAATCCCATCTTCTGCAGTGATGTAGAACGATTTTGAAGCTGTAGGAGAAAATAAGATGGGAGTTTTTCGACCTACCCTAACTGTATTGAACTGGAAAAAACAGAGTTCACGCAGAGGTAGACAAGACGTCACTTTGTTTAGAAAATGACTGATTGTTTCGCTAGATAAGATCATTCTTCCTCATCAGGGATCCTTTAGAGCCCTTTGAAGCTGCATTTAAACAGCATTTTGGAAGTTCAAACTCGTGGGCACCATAGAAGTCCACTATATGGAGGGAAATCCTGAAATGTTTTCCTCAAGAAACATAATTTCTTCATGACTGAAGAAAGAAAGATATGAACATCTTGGATGACAAGGGGGTGAGTAAGTCATCTGTAAATTTTTCTAGAAAGTTAACTTATCCTTTATGGAAATGTGCTCTTAACTCATGTCTGTTCATCAATCACAAGAACCTCACAGCTGTGAAGGAAAGATTTTAAAGGGTGCAAAAATTGGATGCAAAATTCACTTTTACATAAAAATGTTTCTTAGCAGCATGTGTACACAACCACCCTATGATGATAAAAATCCATTTACTACTTTCTTCAATCCTCAAAAAACTAAACAGTCTCGATTATCAAGCCGTTTTGATTTTCTGGGCAGCGTGATGTCATGCTGCTCAAGCCCCGCCCACAGCTGCTGACGAACTGTCCCGTATTAGCATATTTCCTCCGTCAGCCAGTTGTATGCTGTTCACCAGTTCGAGCAACAGTAGTAACAACGTATTTGTAAGCAATACGGGTGTTTTTTTTTTTTTAATTAATTTTTGCTGTTTTTGCCTTTATTTTGATAGGACAGTGTAGAGGAGACAAGAAGCAAAGTGGGAGAGATAGAGGGGGGCGGGATCAAGAAATGTCCTCGAGTCGGGATTCGAACTCGGGACAAACATAGAGCTTCATTGTTTAATTTCAGCGCACTGCCCAACAGTGTGCTAACGCCGTCGACAGAAATGCAGGTGTTTTGTTGTTGGACGTAATAGCGAACATAAGAATCTGCATTTTCCCCTTGACATGGAGACCTTGAGGCGCAGTGAATTAGTTTTGTTTTTGATGGTAATGCTCTACCGAATACACAAAAAAGGAAAGAGGGGCGGGGTGAGCAGTAGCTCATTATCATTTGAAAAGACTTGCAACGAAACGGGTCGCTGTGAACAGAGACAGTGGTGTTTTTTTATTACATGACCATTAAGGAATTTAAACCAAAGTATTTCGCAGATATTTCATGAAGATGCTAAAGAATCATAGCAACTTGTGGAAAATAGGCATCCGATGTTTCCTTTAAGACCATCCATGTTGTTTTGTTTCCTGGATGTAGACAAGCAGCCCTTCAAAAACCTATGCATACCCTTCTAAATGATCAAACTATTGGCTGATGATTATTTTTAGCAACACGCCTGAGGGATAGAATGAGAATGTTTTTCATTTGTTCAACTTCACAAAGGACTTTTTTCTTAATTATTCTCAGCATGTTGCCGGTTTTTCTAAATATCAATTAATTATAGCTGTCTGACAACAAGTTATAATAATAGGTTTAAGAATATATACTTAGATAATAGATTTTAGAAAGTGTGATGAAGAACGATGCTGAAACAGACTGTTGCAAACATTGTGGTTGCATTCATTTTTCAACTTTATTATAGCTGTGGATATCTTTGACCATCGCAAAACACGTCAAACATGCTGTGGGGGAGGTTGTAGATAAGATGCAGTGAATGTCGGCGATCGCAGTAATATGTGTTTTGAAAATGAGTTTGAGTGAAAATGAGAATAGATACTTCAAGAAGCCTACTTGCAAAGCTACAGTACTGTTAAATGTTTTAGGCTGTAAAATGAGGATGCTGTCAAAAATAATGTCATAAATAGATTTTCTTTATCAGTTAACTTCTGTTAAATAGTTAAATCAACATTTGTTGTGACCCTCCTTTGCATTTGAAGTAGCTTTTGCCCTAGGTGCACTTGCACATAGTTTTTCGGGTAGCTTTGCAAGTAGATCTCTTAAAGCATCTTGGAGATGTTGCGACTGTTCTTGTGGATTTAGTCTGTCTCAGTTTGTTCTGTTTCTGCATGTCATTCCAGACGGACTGGATGATGGTGAGATCAGATCTCTGTGTGGATCACTGTCTGTTGTCAGATTTAAAAATAATCTCACTGGATTATTACAATTAATGGCAAAATGAATGTTTGGAAATGTAAACTGATATTTTCTACTGACACACTAAAGCAAAAGATAGAAATAACTGACTCAAAAACATTTTTAGCTCGTGAAAATACTAATGTTCTAATCATTTTGGCCACCACTGTATATACAGTCAAACCAAAATGTATTCAGACACCTTCAGCATTTCTCACATTATCATATTTTATCCACTGTAGTTTAGAAAATGGTAATAAAGTATGACAAGAACTCAGACTTTAATTGTGACAGAACAAATTCATCTTGATAATGTCAGATAACTTTGATAGAAAGGTATATAATGATTTACAATCAACCAAAAATTCAGACAACTGTTAGTATGATAATATTTACACAGCTATCAATACTTTGTTGACCAATTACCGAGCAATGCTTAATTTTGTTCAGTCTGTGGTGTAAAAAGGTTGCATTAGCAATAAAGAAAAATTTAAGCAGAACATAGTCAGGACAAAGTGTCTGAACAATTTTTTGGTCCCAAATTTGGATCAGTTTTACTGGTAGTCCACTGTATGAAGAATTTTTGGGTAGATTTTGTCACAGTTTACTTTATGTGGCTCTCCTCATTTAATTAACATACTAAAATAACAGCTTAAATGACATAATTGAACTATAGTGTGAACTCACTCACTCTCTCTCTCTCTCTCTCTCTCTCTCTCTCTCTCTCTCTCTCTCTCTCTCTCTCTATATATATAGCTATATCACACTGAGACGTGAGATATGGCTGTACTGCGTGCTGATATACAGCCATATCTCACATCTATGAGTATGATATTGTATTTATACAACAGTTTGATGGCATGAGTGTGTAAATACATAAATAACAACAGTGTGTCTTTAAAAACCCTCTTTGGTGCAGAACTACATCCTTCTGCCAAGGATTCAAATCAAACTTTGACAGTTGAACAGCTGAGCTGAAGCCTTCATTACTAATTCCAAAATGCCACTTCGGTAAATATGACTTCAGAAAGAAGGCAGCATCATTATCTTATTTTTATTATGAGTTTAATAGTTCTATTAGTAAAATCTGTTGACTTTAGCAATCTCTGTTGCATTATGCGCCAATGGTGACCATTCAAAAATGGGGAAACGGCAGTTTTTAGATAGTGAGTCTTAACAAAATTTCCTCTTGGCATCTTTATTTTTAATGCCCTATCTCATTTCAAGAATTGTATCTTGTTTCCCTCTATCAAAACAATTACATAGAACATAGCTGTCTGAATGCTAAAAGTGCACTGTACTTGTCACACTGTACAAACTAAATCCCTGGGTTACTGTTATTTTTTGCATATTTGCATTGTAAACAGTAATGACTAGATAAACGCAAAACTACATTCGGTTTTTGACCACTGAAAATGGGTATCCAACAATCTGGACATGGAGCCTCATTGAAATCCCCATATCTCTGGAACTGATTAATATATAATATAATATATAGGCCTTGAAAATTAAGATTCCAGAAGAAAAGCTCAGGAAGAGCTAGAAACTAAAATCATATTGTGATATCTTCTTGAGTTATACGCATGCAAACTTTGGAAAAAGAATATTTATTGCACTCAGACTGATATGTTCAATGCAGTTGTCTTGACAGATAGAAACAAGATACATCTCTAGTTTCAACATTATTTGTTTTTCAGACATTCCTCTTTAAAAGAAAAGAAGTATCATATTTTTTCAAACTGACCCACATTTGCTTTTTGATCACTGAAAATGTGTATATTTTAACGATTTACTCCTGGAGCCATGTTGAATTTCCATTATCTCTGTAATCGAACCATACAGGGCCTTAAAAATGAAGATGCTAAAAGGAAAGTTTGTTAAGACCCAACATCTAAAAGGGCATTAAAATATCTTTAAAACTTCTTGAGCTACAGGCATTCAAACTTTGGAGAAAAACTTGAAAAATGCTGTTTCCCCATTTTTGAATGGTCACCATTGCCACATAATGCAACAAAAATGGCTGAAGTCAACAGATTTTACCAACTGAACTAACAATCTCTGTGTAAAAATAAGATAATGATGCTGCCATCTTTCTAAAGTCATTTTTACCTCCCTGTAACTTGACTCTGAATCTAAGGTGGAAATTGCCATTTTGACCTCCCTCTACAAAATCGTGAATGACTAAGTAAATATTCATCCGTGACATTTAATATTTTGGCTTTCATCATTATTCATGTCTATCTTTCTTTAGAAAAAATGTTAGCAAAATCCAAAATTTGAGCTGGAGAATTTTCTGAAATTTGGTTGATTTGACAGAATGATTCTGTCAAATCGTCCGCCATGATTCTGTAAAAAGTACAGCAAGTGGAGTGATACAATTATAACTGTGCAACGTCTGTTGGAGTTCGGGTATCACTCTATTATGGCAATCTTATAAGCAAATCAGATTCAGGCCCCAAAGAACTGTATATATATACTGTATGTATATATATATATATATATATATATTAATTTTTAATTTTAGTTTTTTATTTCTGACTAGTGGTGGTGATTCATGTTTAACTTAGGCAAGTTCAAACTTTATACTATGTATCAAATCTAAAATTAATTTGTAGCAATTTTTAGTTTTAATTCTGGAATCATGAGCATGCATTTTAGTTTAGTTTCCTTTTTGTTATGTTACATAAAAAAGGTGGCTTTTACTGCAGCAGCAGCATTTCTAAAGAACACCTCTGTACCTCATTTACACCTAAAAGGTGCTTACAAGTACTACAAAAATACCTGTACTAAAGTGGACATGCACCTAAATGATATTTTGCTACTGCCTCAGAAACTTTTTTTTTTTTCTGAGAATATAGTTTTCTTTTTATTTCAGTTAACATAAATAGTTTTTTGACAGTGATACAGTGTTGTGGTGGCGAGGGCTGTTTTACACTTCCAGTAAAGTGTGACAGATTGTAGTAGTTCGCCGCATCCTCCACATCCCAGCACTCTGAACCGACCCGCAAGAAGGCTGTAGAAGCATTTGTGGCTTTACCAGATTTATGTATTTACTTTAGAGAATCAAGCAGATAGCGTGCGCAAATAAAAAGCGCAGTCATCGAGTGCAATTCATTCTTAGTGAATTGCCCCTCAGCACGCCAGTGCGTGTTTGTGTTCGCTGATGATTTCAGCCCCCTGATGAAGAGGGCTTTTGATGGTTTTATTAAGCTCTTGTGCTCTCGGCCCATGGAGTGCCAGGAGGGACACATGACGGGTGTCTTTTCCTGCCTCCGCTCTGGAATCTTTCCACAAGTGGAAAAGGCAAAGATAAGAAGGGAAAAGGCTTCCTCGATGCTTCCTCTTCGTCTCCCAGAAGCCTGGTGACATCTCAATGTGTCTGTATCAACCGGTGCTGGCAATGCTTGCATCCAGCACTCTCATTTCACAATCCAAATCAATTAAGGAGAATGAATCACTCTGCTATTATTATAACTGTCAGATTCACTTCTTACTTACAAAGATGAAGAAGAAACAAATGAAGCGGCTGCTATCTACTCCTCCCTTTTCCTGAGGGCTCCCTCTTCAAGCATATTCTCTCTCAGTGTCTGTCTTTCATTCTCTTTTTTCTTCCTCTCGTCTTTTGTTCTCCTTTCGCTACCCTGCTTTTTATTTCAGTCCTCTTCTCCGCATTTCTGGTCGCCTCTTTCTTTTGCGCTCCCCTAAATAATTTAGATTTTACAGTTTACTCGCCGACTGCCAAGTATCGCTTTATTCAGGCGTGCGCATATGCAAAACAGCGGGTGTGAACTTTAGATTTATGTTTGCGACAATGGTCATTAGTATTTGCCTGCAATAATTACAGTGGAACAATAATGGCTTCCTCAACTCTGTATACACACACGCTGTGTCTTTTCATTTCCTCGCTTTCTCACTTTTCGTGCCCTGCTGACACATCCAAAGTGACTGAGAGAAAGAAAGAAAGAGGGGGGAGGAGAGATGAACAATGGAACTGGGAGGAGAAGTACATCCATCACTTTTTCCCTGTGGTCAAATAAATCTTGTTAGGTCTGCAAAGGTCAGAGTTCACAGAGATTGCTTTCAGTTGTGTGTGTGTGGGAGAGAGTGTATGAATCAAATACTGCACATCAGGTGTTTGTATGTCCGTGTGATTTCCCTGTGCTGCTGTTAGGGACGTGCGTGACACGGTTATGACCTGCGTCAGCAAACTGTCATAAGATTGCCTAATTCGTGACGATGCTTCACACACCGCTGTCCACTCCATTATAACACCAAACTGTATGTAATGTTGCAGCAAAATTAATTAAGCAGTAGTGTTTTTTCAGTAAAGTACTGTATCATACACTACCATTCAAACGGTTGGGGTCAGTATGATTTTTCTTTTTGTAAGAAATTAATACTTTTATTCAGCAAGAATGTAATAAATTGATCAAAACTGACATTATTTCTCACTTACAAAATATTTATAATGTTACAAAAAATTTCTGTTTCAAATGCTGTTCTTTTGAACTTTGTATTAATCCAGGAATTCTGAAACAATGTATCACAGTTTTTACATTCTATTTGGTATCTAAAAATATTAAGAAGCACTGTTTTCAACATTGATAAAAATATCAGTTATTCATTTCTTCCAGCATATATTAGAAAGAATTTAGAAGAATTGTGTAACACTGAAGACTGAAGTAAAAAAATAAATTACATTTTATAATAAAATATTTAAAATTAAAATGAGTTATTTAAAATTGTATTAATATTTCACAATTTATTGTTTTTACTGTATTTTTGATCAAATAAATACAACTTTGGTGAGCATTAGAGGCTTTTTGTTTTCAAATAAAAAAAATAAAATCATACTGGCCCCAAACTTAAAAAATTATATCATTATATATGAAAATTATATCATTGTATATCTCCCAAAGGAAGACTGGGGCAAGTTGTCACAAAAGGAAGTTTGTTATTGAGCCTGGAAAACACTATACAACTTTAAAAATCTAAACAGATTTTTAAAACATTAGGGGCCAGCACATTATACCAAGCACAGTGCAAATTAGCATAGTCACAAATAAATAAAAAATAAAAAAATAAAGAAGCCAGAGTACATTTAAAAGAACCGGAGGCCAAAAAATGAAGGTTTGCTAGAAGTTTTGATAGACCTGGTATTGCGTGAGATCTAGTCTAGGGTTCCAAGTTATCTTTTTTTACTGAAGATTCACTGAAGCACATTAAAAATAACATGGCTTGGCAAACGATATGTTCAGATAATGTGTTCTTCTGGCATTCAAGATAAATTAATACATGTGGAAAAAATCCTCTCCTTTCTACCACGCCTCCTCTCAGCAAGAATAATTGCAGTCATTTCAAGCGCAAAATAGTTTAAGATGTGCTTTTTTGGGGCATTGTGGCACAAATGCCAGTAATTTGACCAGCACAAATTTTAGTAAAATGCGTTGCGTGATTCATTTGAATACTCTCCTCCAATAAATTTTGCGTCTGAAAGAGAAACTCCTACAAATGCTTTTTCAAAAAGGCACAAAAATAACTGTGTCTGTGCCTTTTCAGCGCTAATTCTTCATTGTGTGTCTATTTTAATGCCAAAAGATGGTTCGCACTGATGCAAGCTGTTAGTAAATCTGGCCCTATATCATTATGTATCTCCCAAAAACGTGATGATATAGGGTAGATGGGGGCAAGTTGGCACAAGAGGAAGTTTTTATCTTGGGAACTGTAAGAGTTGGAGTCAGAAGTTCTGTTAAAAACAATTTTTTTGCCTCGCAGTAGTTTTGTGTGTCGGTTCCCAACATCTAGTTCAAAACCTTCTTATTTTGTGAATGTTATTCTTCTAAATAAAATATCAGTTTCATTATCATTTTGGATAAACAATTGAACACAATAAAACCACACTAGCTTATTTTCAGGCTAAGGTTGAACTGTGTTCTCAGCACAAGAAAATGTTTCATGAATCTCAGGTTGAAAGAAAACCATGACCAAAACAATGGTTTGATGTATTATTTGTTAGGGATAATGTACATCCAGCCAGTTGTTATCACAGAATAAAGCCTGACAGTCTTATCAGCAGCCCAACGTGAAGTGGAAGCTACACGGCTACTTGCCACAAAAAAAAAAAATTAAATATTGAGTTGAAATATTTGAACACAAGTGGGAAGTTCAAACTAGACAGACATTAAGAGATATGGTACAGTCACACTACTTATTACACAGCATTTCACCTCATGAGTAATTATTGCAATAGAACATTTTGATAGAAGATTAAACCATTTTAAAATCTCACTAGTTTATTGGCTATTTGACATTCCATTACAGTGTACAGTGTTCGCTTCTGTTACCTTCTACATTTTTGTTGCATGATGAATTGTTTTGTCTACTACCAGGGAAAGTTATCACAAAAGGTCAATGTGTGTGCGGTGAACTGTATCTTTGGTGGAAATGTACAATAGTTGTTTTGTAGTCTATACAGAAACTGATGGAAATCTGTAAGTGTAAATCTGTAATATCTGATTTCTGTATCCATCTAGGGGGTGCTATAGGCAGCAGAAGGCATCTCCATGAGGAGCGGTAGAAGATGCCGGAACTGCCAGCGCTCCTGCTGTCGATTTACTTCCGCTTCCTGTTAGTCACCGTGGTTACCATGCCGCCTTCTTCCCTGAGCCAGACCCCTGTTCTGTCATCTGTACGGATGGGTAAGTCACACACTTATGGACTCAGGTCATGCAGTTGACAAGCCCAGTGTCTGTCTGTGAAGGTCAAACCACTGCTGTTCAAATGGTTTTATTTTATGACCCAGATTTAATGTTGGAATACATTGTTTTTGCACTAAACTAAACTAAGATGTACTATTATGAACTGCATAAACCCAAAATATGCAACATTTTTAACATGACACCTGTTGAATAGGAATGTTTGCAATTTTGGTTTCTAAATGTCCCTTGAATTGAGAGTTTTGTTCATGGTTTTTAAGGATGAATATCAGTATATTACATTTATTTAATATACATCAAATATACATACACACTACCAGTCAAAAGTTTTTTAGACAGTAAGATTTTTAATGTTTTTTTTTTTTTTTTAAAGAAGTCTCTTCTGCTCACCAAGCCTGCATTTATTTGATCCAAAATACATCAAAAACAGTTATATTGTGACTTTTTTTTTACTATTTAAATTAACTGCTTATTTTTTAATACATTTTAAAATGTAATTTATTCCTGTGATCAAAGATAAAATTTTCAGCATCATTACTTCAGAATATTAGAATGATTTCTACAGGTTCATGTGACTGGAATAATTATGCTAAAAATTCAGCTTTGAAGTCACAGAAATAAATTACATTTTAAAATATATTCACATAGAAAAGAGTTATTTTAAATAGTAAAAATATTTCAAAATGTTACTGTTTTTGCTGTACTTTGGATCAAATGAATAAACCTGCGGCGAGCCTACTTTAATTTTCAGTGCAGATGCAATAAATGCAATTTATTCCTGTGATAACAGAGCTGAATTTTCAGCAGTCATTACTCCAGTCTTTAGTGTCCACGTGATCCTTCAGAAATCATTCATCAGAATTATTAGAATGCTGATTAGATTAGAATTCATTAGCATTAGAACGCTGATTTAGTTTAGAAACATTTCTTTTTATTATCAGTGTTGTGCTGATTAGTATTTTTGTAGATATGTACTTTTTTCAGGATTCTTTAAATTCATAAAAAACAATTCTAAAAAACTAAGAAAAAAAAATACTTTGAACTTTTCAACAGTAGTGTACATGGTTAGTTGAATTTCATTATTTGCATTGCAACACTTTTTTATTTTGTTTTGGCCCACCAGCTGAGAACCACTGATAATAACCAAATTTATTACATGTACATTTATATTTACATTTATTCATTTAGCAGACGCTTTTATCCAAAGCGACTTACAATTGGGGAGTACATCAAGCGAGTCATATTTAAAAAGGCAAATAGACGCAGGAAGTGCTTGTAATATGTAGTTTCAGACATTGTTCAAATAAGTACAAGCTAGACAGGGACAGTTTTTTTTTTTTAGAAGATCCTATTAGATATGCTATGGAAATTCAGAATCATTATAAATAATCTTTATTATTGCCTTTTTTAAAGTAGACTTTATTACTGACTTTTATTATTGGACATGGTAGATGGTTCTTTAAAACGAGTGATTTCAAATATTAAAGCGTTGTTATATATTGCATTTATATTACTTCTATCCATTCTTGTAATGATTTCTCTCTACTTTGTCTCTCTCTCTCTCTCATTCTCATTCTCTCCTCCATTAGCGGCAATTTTGGATGACAGCTCTGTCTGTGGGCGTGGGGAGCGGTTAGCTTTAGCGTTAGCACGCGAGAACATCAACAGTGTGATGGAGGGCCCGGCTCGTGCTCGCGTGGAGGTCGATATATTTGAACTCCAGAAAGACTCTCAGTATGAGACTACAGATACTAGTGAGTCATACATGAAGCAGTGCACAAACACACACACGGCTCAGAATACGCTGAACAGAAAACTTTGAAGTAAAGCAGTACAGCATTCAGTGACTCACTCAGAAAGGCAACCAGAGTGGATGTGAGGAATTAAATGCTCTACTTTTTTGTCATAGTGTGCCAGATTCTACCAAAGGGCGTGGTCTCAGTGATTGGCCCCGCCTCCAGCCCCGCCTCTGGCTCTATAGTCAGTCACATCTGTGGGGAAAAGGAGGTGAGCTTCATTTAAATACTCCACATTTACCTATTCTGTGGTAATTCGCTAACTATAATCTGTTCTTTTGTTCTCAGATTCCACACGTCAAAATCGGTCCGGAAGAGACTCCGAGGCTTCCTTACCTGCGTTTTGCGTCTGTGACTCTGTATCCTAGCAACGAGGATCTGAGCCTTGCCATCGGAGCCATCCTACGCTCCTTCAGCTACCCATCGGCTAGTCTGGTCTGCGCTAAGGCCGAATGTAAGTCCAAGACCTCTGCTCTGCTCATCAGCTGGTCTGGTCATCCTTCAAGCTTGAATATGTAAAATTATTCCTCATGGAAAGCAACACACACTTTTTTAAAACAGGATACTTATAATTATGAGTTACTGTTGAAATCTTCAGAGGAAAATGGTGCAGGGTTTTTTACTTTTCAAAAGAAAACAAATCATTTACAATACTTCCACTGGTCCAAAAAACGTTGAAATTGATTTCCTCACATCCATCCGCCCAATCAATCATCATCTCTCACCAAACCCTTATATTGCAATATGTATTCAAGACTGATGAGAGAGATGAAATTGCAGAAGTTCTGGCAAACAGACTCTGATAATGACACTGCAGTGCTTTCTTACTGCAAACGCTAACAATTACTTTGTTGTAATAGGTAGCTGTGCCAATAAAACATACTGCTGGGCAATTACACAGCGTGTCACTGGACAACATAACGTTCACGTAATCTGAGAATAAATCTCCCCCATGCTGCGCGTGTTAATGTGTGAGACACCAGCACGTATGCAGAGTGTGTGCAATGTGTGTGTTTGTGCTTTTGGACGTTGATGTGTGTTAGAGAGGGCATCGCTACATAACGCTCAGCTCTGACCCAGTTGGCTGCACTATGGTTGCTATGGCAGCAGAGTAGGTGCAACTTGCCACTCATCAAGCTCATTTAAAATGGTGGCAAGAGATGGAGAGAACCTCGCTGCTGCGCTACAGCTTCTCGTTAAACAGATAGAAAGCAATTTCGCAAGCCTGTTTTGACACGAATGTTTTCATGTGTGTTGTGCGCAGTGATTTCGCAGTGAACCTCATTGCCTTTAATTTATGAAACTGTCATCTGATGCCACACACTTTGTGTGAGCTTCAACTGTTTTTTCTCTGGTGACCTCTTGTCTGAGTGAGAAAGCATGAAAGGAACATCTGAACAAGTGTGCAAACACATTCTAGGTCTGTTTTTTACAAAGCTTGTTTTGACAGAATTTCAAATCTCCTGCAGACTAATGTTCCAAAACTATTCCAACTGTCTTGTCTATATTTTGTATAAGTCAAATACTAAGAAGTGATTCATAGAGACTGCATCTTTACATTTAAAAACATGAGATGCAGGGTAGTGGAATGACAAAACCTGCAAGGTATGGAGATGTTTTTTTTTTAAGTTGACTTGTGCTTAACATTTTTAGAAAAATGTGTCACTGAGAAAAGGCAACGAGATGCTGCAAATGATGCAAGACATGAGCACAATGGTTAAACATGTCTGTCTAGCGTGTTGTCATAGAAAAACAACAGAAAAGCAGTGCAATCGAATGCAAAAGTCACGTTCGGTGTGAACGTGGCCCCTTAAAGGGATAGTTCACCCAAAAATGAAAGTTACCCCATGGTTTACTTACCCTCAAGCCATTCTAGGTGTATATGACTTTCTTTTTTCAGATGAATACAATTGGAGTTATATTAAAAATGTTCTGGCTCTTCCAAGCTTTATAATGGCAGTAAATGGGTGTTATTTTTCAATAGTCCAATAGAAGTCCAATAAAGTGTGTCCATGCATCATAAAAGAGCTCCAGTGGGTTAATAAAGGCCTCCTGAAGTGAACTGATGCGTTTTTGTAAAAAAAAACAAAAAAAACTGTAATCTCTACTGTCGTACACATTCACAAGAAAGTGGTGTTCCAGCAGATAGGCAAAGCGTAAGCTCCAGTGAGAAGTGACACAGAAGTGCAGTGGAGAGAGAAAAACAAAACACCAGTCATGAATTAGAAGTACAAAATGAGGATTTGTAAAAGAAAATCTGAGGATTTCGATATAAGGAAATAGATTTTTCTTTGCTGTAAACAAAAGTTTCCACCACAGTAACTTTCTCCAGGGACTAGGGACTTTGGGGTGGCACTCGGTTTGTTTAGTACTTTTTCAAAGGTCAGGAACTTTTCAGGGGTGGGACCTGGGCACTGAACATGGCGAAACACGACGCATTCGATAGTACGTGCATACAAAACGTTAAATATATACGTAGAAATAAGACTATGATCTTAATCTTAATATCTTAATCTTAATAATATTAATCTTCTTCTTTCTGCCCAATAGCCATCTCACGGTGAATGTCCGCAATAGAGGGTATGCTTTGACGTGTCTTTCCCGCCAGAACACTTAGCTGGACTGAGTGGCAAAAGAGCCTGTGGCATGTCTGGAGTTAATATGGAAGCTGTGAAAACGCAAGTAAAACAAATGATAATCAATTTAAACTAAAGGTTTTGGAATCAATATAGTGTTCCTTACAGCTTACCAAAGATTTAGTGGTCCATTGATATTGATATGCAGCCAGGAATTGTGTTTCCTGTCATTTGTGCCCGGTTTCGACACGGATACATAAAGCAAATTTGCCTGTGAGTGCATTTTGTAATATACAAAAGAGATTGGTCTAAATCCAGTGATCACTTATATCAATGTTATATATATGGTCATATTCTTCAGCGCAAAAACTATATAGTTTTGACATTGTTTATTTAAAAATGTCTAGTTATGCAAAATATAAGATGGTAAATATTTCATTTATAAGTTGTCAATACAATATATAGAGTATAATTTTACCACAAAAGTCAAAATATTAACATAAAATGATAACTGCAAATCTGAGTTCATTTGTTTCTTTGAATTGCAGGGATCCATTTGCTTCTCTTTTTCAGCTTTCGTCAGTCTGTAAAAATATACCTTGGATATCTTGTCAATCTATTTGTAAAGCCAATTACAAAGCTCTTTCTCATTTTAGATGTGTTTTGTGCGTTCTGTCGCAGCATTCACGCTGAAAACCAACGCTGCCATTTTTGACATTCATTGGGCGGAACCATAGTCACTCCAGCTGACGGTGACATCACGTGCATACCCTTTATAGCTGATAACATATGTCGTCGCTTTGTATGATGTTGACGTTGTTTGACATTAACGCCCCCTCGTGGACTGTGAGGTGCAGTCGTGTGCAGTCATACTTCATCTGACTATTTGCCCAATCTTCACTTCAAAAAAGTTCCTGGGTCAAATTGTTCTACATCCTTTGTCATCCACTGGAATACCACTCTCTTATGAACATATGTACAACAGTTAACGGAAGCTAGAGATTAAATATGGATATTTTTTAAACAAAAATGCATTGATTCGCACCAGCAGGCCTTTATTATCCCCCTGGAGATATGTAAAGTACTTTTTTATGATGGATGGACGCACTTTATTGGGCTATAGAATATTAACACCCATTTACTGCCATTATAAAGCTTGGAAGAGTCAGGACATATTTTAATATAACTGTTTGTATTTGTCTGAAAGAAGGAAGTCTTACATCTAGGATGGCTTGAGGGTGAGTAAATCATGGGGTAATTTTCATTTTTGGGTGAACTATCACTTTTTGTGTGATGGAACAAATGAGTGACTGAAATGGAGAATTATCAGCAGCAAGTCTGCACAGCACACAAATTGCCAGACAATTGATTTCAATAGAGTTTGACATTAGCACGTTGCTGTCACATTCACACATTTGTGTTTGGTGAGTTTTCGTGGGTGAAATCCAGTTATTTCAATAGGAGTCCATGCAAATTGGGAGTTTTGCATGAGGGCCAAAGATCTCCACACAGATTTTGCAGTGGGCTGAAGTTGGTGTCACAAATTCTCTGGTTTATTTTTTAAGAAGAACTGCATTGATAGATGCCACTGTTTCCTGTCTATGCAAACATTTAATTTCCAAAAAAGTATCATAGCTATTAAACTATATCTTGTTATGATTTTAAATCTGTATTTACCCTCAGAATAATATCACAGTAAAAGGTGTTAAAGTCTTATTTTGTGGTGGCTGTGCTTTAAAATTAAATTATTATAATCTTAATTCAAGTAATGAAGGATGTTGAAAGTCTGAAAGTAATCAGTTTAGGCTTCTACTGTAAGGTTAACCCTACAGTTGAACAGTTGAAAACATTCATTAGAAATCTAGAAAAGTAATCAAATGTAATCAGTTACATTAATTTAATGAACTTAAATAGTTACACTACTTAACACATTTTAAATAGGGTAACTTGCAATCCGTAACCTAGTATATTTCAAAAAAGGAACCTTCCCACTGTCAACAATCTTGCCTTGTCCACCATTTTTTTATTTACTAAAACACACTAATGAAACTTTAATTCTGCATGCATATCTTGGCAAAGTGCTTTCTTGGATTACCTTCATGCTGCTAGAATTTAGGCATCTCTTAACTAAAATGCCTACCTTTTGAAACAGGTTTTGTGCCTGGAACGTGCTTCTGATGTCCTACAATGCTGGCTGCTCGCTATGTTTTGGAACAGAGCTCTAGTCACTGTCACACATGAGTCATTAAGCACAAGGCTGGTCTGGGTCTGATAATGTTTGTTTCAGTGTGTCACAGAACTGGTCTCTAGTGGAAAACAGAAAATCTGAGTTCACTTTATAAAGCAGCTGGGAATAAGACAGCGAAATATCGAGAAAGAGACAAATTTAGTGGAATGAAGCGAACAGAGAGGCTGAAAATCAGAATGAACGAGAGAAATCAGTGAAAAAAAAAAGACAGAGAAAGGCGGAGGTATTGAGAGCGAGAGAAAGAGAGAGAATGAGAGTGTGGAGAGCATTGATTTCTCTCCTCCCTCAAGCTAATTAAAGTTTGGCACTGGCTTTACTGGCTCTTTCTGTGCATGCGGGCTCCCTTGAGAGAGCAGCTAGTTATTTACATTTTCACTGGGCTTTGTGTTGCCACCGACTTACTTTCTTCACAGCAGCATTGCGAACGGACAGATGCGTGCTGTTTACAAACAACCTCAGACACAAACCATCTCAGGTACACTACACGAAGCCCGGTTTGGCTTCTTTCAATTCCAGTCGGGTGTATGAGTGTCCACATCCTTTCGGCCAACAACTCGCTTTGTTCCCCGCAGGTCTGCTGAGACTGGAGGAGCTGATAAGGCGGTTTCTGATCTCTCGAGAGACGCTGTCAATCAGGATGCTGGATGACAACCTTGACCCCACTCCTTTGCTGAAGGAGATTCGTGATGACAAAATAGCTACAATAATTATTGATGCTAATGCATCTATATCTTACCTTATACTGAAAAAGGTAAGCATACAGTTACATTATCTAAATGGTGCTGGCTCATTTTGCATTCATTCATTCTCTTTTCCTTGCCCACTTCAATCTCTTGTTCTTGCCACCTTGTAATTCAGCTTTATTCAATATACCTGCATTTCCGTGTATAGATACTATAAATATCATAATGCTGCTGAAGGATTGTATTCTACCTTGAGCACTGAAATGTTCTGCTTTTCCATACAGCTCTCTCTCATTTGCAAATGTTCTCTTTCTTTTTAGGCATCAGAGTTGGGAATGACATCAGCGTTTTACAAGTACATCCTCACAACTATGGTAAGATAGAGGAGGAGCTCTTGGCCTATTTTCCTGCAGATATATTCATGCCTGGAGCCCCATCTTCTGTATTAACAATTCATCTTTATTACGCAAACCCACTCGCACTTCTCAAGCTAACCCCCTTCACAGCTTGAACTGCATTAAATACATACTACTGTATAACCTACAAACATGACATACATGATTAAAACCTCTAGTTATTAATCTGACCTATTGTGTTTAAAACTCTAGCTTGCTGAAAAAACACTACCAGACTTTCAAAATCATTTTGAACGCAACAAACTTGTGCAGAAATGTGCCTTGTTGCTAGGAGATGCATGACAGATTAAAACAATGTGTTCTAAAATCAGCTCAAAATATTAAATATGTTTGAACTCATCTGAATGGATGAAATCATTCCGAAGCTAAAAAATCAGTCTGTGCCCATAAGTGATTTTCTGTGAAAACCTGCCAACTGTGTAGAACACACTGTAAAAACTAGGACGACAGACGCTTAATGATGACTAACTGTTGACTTCATGATGCACACTAGTGATACCTTTGCGTAAATATAACAGATTATTAGTATAATTATATGTACCACTAGTCCCTGCTTTAACCAAATTCATTACTGAAATCATACATACCAATGATACCTCTAGGTACTAGTCTATCCTAACATGTTACCACATTATAGATGCAGTGCTGAATTCTCTACCTTGCCCACAAATCTAACTTGGTACTTCAACATTATGCACACCACTGTTGAACAATTATTACTAGTCTAACCAAGTTACATGTTACTCAAACCTTGCATGTATTACTGAAACATTTAGAGACTGTTCTAGTGTAACACATTACAGAACATTACTAAAACCTCTAGTTACTAGTCAAACCTTACGTCTTACATACTGTCCACTACTCTAGTCTCTAATCTAATTTATTACTCAATCTTAATGCACTACTAAAAACTCTAGCCAATTATTACTAAAGCATCACATACACTATTGATACCTCTAGTCACTATTCTAATCTAACATGTTACCACATTATGCATGCAGTTTTAAAATACTTATTCATTGATATAATCATTTTATTTAAGCAGTTAACATAAACCTTACCCACTAATGAACTGTACAGTCTGCTTTAACTTGTTACACCAGCCTTACACAACCACTGAAACCTGTAGTTACTATACTCAACACTGTGGTCACTAGTCTAAGAGACAGGAACATAATTAAACCATTTGTTGACACTACTGAAACTAATCAGTATTCTAACAAGTAGTCTAACCTACAGTAACATACTTAAACCATTCTTGAACACTACTGAAATTGATCAGCATTCTAACAGCTAATTAATTCTATTCATACCACTTTACACTGACCTTACCCACTACTGAACCACCTTATCACTAGTCTACTCTAACAAGTTACATGTTACTCAAACCTTGCATGCATTACTGAAACATTTAGTGAATGGTTTGGTGTAACACATTACAGAACCCTCTAGACACTACTAAAACCTCTAGTCACTAGTCTAACCTTACATCTTACATACTGTCCACTATTCCAGTTTCTATTCTAACTTATTACTCAAATCTAATGCACTTCTGAAGCCTCTAGTAAATATAACCAATTATTCACATATTGCTAGTCTGTACTTTAACGTCCTAACTCATTACTGAAGTGTTACATACGCCACTGATACCTCTAGTCACTGGACTAAACTAACATGTTACCACATTATGCATGCAATATTGAAATCCTTATTCATTGATATAACCATTTTATCTAACCACGTAACTCAAACCTTATCCACTAATAAACTGTACAGTCTGTTTTAAGTTGTTAAACAACCACTGAATCCTGTAGTTACTATACTCAGCACTACTGTGGTCACTAGGCTAACCTACAGTAACATACTTAAACCATTCATTGACACTACTGAAACTAATCTGTGTTATAACCAGTAATTAATTCTGTTCATAACCACTTTTACTCAGACCTTACCACCTAGTTACCACCTGGTATTGAACCACCTAGTTTACTAGTTTACTCTAACAAGTTACTTTACTAAATTATTGCATGCATTACTAAACCTTTGACTGGTCTAGTTTAGTATTTTATGGAATCTTTATACACACTACTACTAAAGCCTTTAGGTCACTGAACTTTACATACCCTACTAAAACCTCTAGTTGCTAGTCTGACCTAGTCTACCCTAACAAGTTACATGTTACTAAAATATTGCATGCATTACTAAAACTTTTGACTGGTCTAATCTGAAATCATTAGAAGTGTTACTTTTAGGTTACAAAAAATATACACCCTAGTCTAGCCAGTGTACACCAGCCTTACCTATTATGAAACCATGTTATCACTAGTCTACCCTAACAAGTTACATGTTAAATTATTGCATACATAAAACTTTTGACTGGTCTAGTTTAGTATTTTATGGAATCTTTAGACGCACTACTACTAAAGCCTCTAGTTACTAGTCTAACCTAACCTAACAAATCACTACATTTTATACCCTGCTAAAATATCTAGTTGCTAGTCTGACCTAAAGTGTTACTTTCAGGTTACAAAAAATATACACCCTAGTCTAGCCAGTTTACACCAGCCTTACCTATTATTAAACCATCTTATCACTAGTCTACCCTAACAAGTTACATATTACTAAATTATTGCATGCATTACTAAAACCTTTGACTGGTCTAGTTTAGTATTTTATGGAATCTTTATACACACTACTACTAAAGCCTCTAGTTACTAGTCTAACCTAACAAATCACTACATTTTATACCCTGCTAAAATCTCTAGTTGCTAGTCTGACCTAAAGTGTTACTTTCATCTTACAAAAACTATACACCCTAGTCTAATCAGTTTACACCAGCCTTACCTATTATATCTTATTACTAGTCTACTCTAACAAGTTACGTTACTAAAATATTGCATGCATTACTAAAACTTTTGACTGGTCTAATTTGAAATCATTAGACACACTACTACTACTAAAGCCTCTAGTCTAACCTAACAGATTACTGAACTTTACATTATCTACTAAAACAACTAGTTGCTAGTCTGATTAAAGTGTTACTTTCACCTTATAAACACTACTCTAGAACCTAATCTAACCAGCCTTACCTATTTTAAACCATCTTATTACTAGTCTACCCTAACAAATCACGTTACTCAAACCTTGCATGCCTTTACACACAACTTTAATAACTAGTCTTGTTTAACACATTGCTCGTCTTATGCAAACTACTGGCATGCACCATTCAAAATGTATTCAGTCAACACAAACCATACTTAACTACTCAAATTCCACTTAACCAGTACTATTTCACAGGGCTAGTCACTATTCTGATCTGAGCTCTGTATTAAATATTGTAATTGTTAAACACAGACTGATGTTTTCTCTTTTCTGCTGTGCGATATCATTCCTGTGTGTGTGCAGGACTTCCCGCTCCTATGGTTGGATGATATAGTGGATGAGCAGTCAAACATTGTGGGCTTCTCGATGTTTAACACCACCCATCCGTTTTACCTGGAGTTTATCAGGAGCCTTAACCTGTCCTGGAGAGAGGGCTGTGACATTAACCCGTACCCCGGACCAGCGGTGAGACACGCACAAACACAAAACACAATACAAAAGCCTATCGAAGTATCACGCTCAGACTGCTCACATTAAACTGTGTGTATGTGTGTTCAGCTGTCGTCGGCCCTGCTGTTTGATGCGGTCCATGTGGTGGTGAGTGCAGTGCAGGAACTCAACCGGAGTCAGGAGATTGGCGTCAAACCTCTCAGCTGCACCTCCCCTCAGATCTGGCAACATGGAACCAGCCTCATGAACTACCTGCGTATGGTGAGTCTGTGTGTGTGTGTGCATGTAAATATACTCAACCACTTGAAAGTCATCCAGCATTGTTATCTACATTAGAGAGCAGCCATTGTGTTATTTCAGGTAACATAACTGCTTCTGTTCTCTTTATCTCTGTGTTCCCATGTTTTGATCAGGTGGAGTATGACGGTTTGACAGGTCGAGTTGAGTTCAACAGTAAAGGCCAGAGGACCAATTACACCCTCCACATCCTGGAGAAGCACAGGGGAGGCCACAAAGAGGTTAAAGACACACACAAACACATACACATTTACTTAGCTATCTAAATGGGTATATCCAAAGACGTGTAATGTTTTTATATAAGTTAGTTTAAATAACATAACCTAAATCCTAACCTTAACAGAAAAGCATTTTTACAATAAAAAAGGAGGTTTTGTCAAATTTAACCCACTTCTGGGTACAGATTTGTTAAAGGGATAGTTCACCCAAAAATGTAAATTCTGTCATTAATTATTCACCCTCATGTCGTTCCAAACCCGTAAGACCTTTGTTCATTTTCAGAACACAAATTAAGGTATTTTTGATGAAATCTGAGGGCTTTCTGACCCTGCATAGACAGCAACGCAACTGACACATTCAAGGCTCAGAAAGGTAGTAAGGACATTGTTAAAATAGTCCATGTGACATCAGCCTTTGAACGCGCGTCAACTGACATGGAAGAAAATAAATTGTTGAAGAAAGAGAAGATTGAAGACTTGTATTTTCATAGCTTCATAAAATTAAGGATGAACTCAAATGTCACATGGACTATTTTAACAATGTACTTACTAACTTTCTGGGTGTTGAACGTGTCAGTTGCACTGCTGTCTATGCAGGGTCAGAGAGCTCTCGTATTTCATCAAAAATATCTTTGTGTTCCGAAGATGCGCAAAGGTCTTATGAGTTTGGAACAACATGAGGATGAGTAATTAATGACAGATTTTCATTTTTGGGCTGAACTATCCCTTTAAGTAGGTTCACACACACACACACACATAGACACACACTTTGAATAGTGCCAACTTCTTGATTGTTCCATTTGTCATCCGTTGTTAGATTGGGATCTGGTACTCTAATAACACTCTGCTGATGAACTCCACAAGTCTGGATATCAACGTGTCTGAAACTCTGGCTAACAAGAGCCTCATCATCACAACAATACTGGTGAGAACCAACTATACTACAGCAGGGACACTTATGTTCTCACAATATGTACCACATCTACACTGGTATTTCCTGCTATGCAGTATGCTTTTAAACTATAATGTCCACTTAAACTATTAATGAATTATAGCTTATTAACACAATGGATATACAGTTAACAGACTGTCTAATAATAGAAAGAACATAGTTATTATTATTATTATTATTATTATTAATCAAATAAGGAATCCACAGGAATTCATGGGGGTCATGAATTTTAAATAAAACAATATTTCAAAATATATCAGTAATATCTGTAATTTTGTGTAAAAAGATCACAGAATTGATCAAATGCCTCGCTAAAATTTGCTAATGTTTTGCTGTTGTGTTCCCATTAGAAATGATGTCACTTCCTGTCACTGTCAGTTATTAAGAAACTGTTTTTTGTTAGTTAAAGAATTATTACCATTGAAATTATATGAAAGCTATATACAGTTGAAGTCAAAAGTTTACATACACCTTGCAGAATGTGCAAAATGTTAATTATTTTACCAAAATAAGAGGCATCATACAAAATGCATGTTATTTTTTATTTAATACTGACCTGAATAAGATATTTCACATAAAAGACATTTACATATGGTCCACAAGAGAAAATAATAGCTGAATTTATAAAAATGACCCTGTTCAAAAGTTTACATACACTTGATTCTTAATACTGTGTTGTTACCTGAATGATCCACAACTGTTTTTTTTTTTTTGTGATAGATAGTTGTTCATGAGTTCCTTGTTTGCCCCAAATAGTTCCCACAATTTTTTTTTTTTTGGCATTTTTGTGTATTTGACATCCATCTCTTCACACTGAGGACATTTGAGCGACAACACTCACTCAACACTTACTGATGCTCTATAAGAAAAAAACGAAGCATTAAGAGATGGGGGTAAAAACTTTTGAACAGATTGAAGATGTGTACATTTTTCTTATTTTTAATATCATATTTTTTTCATTTAGTACTGCCCTTCAGAAGCTAGAAGATTCCCCGCAGACAAAATAAATTAAATTTACCATGATCTTTAAATTTAAGTCAAAAAAGTTTTCACAGTGTGAAAAGATGGATCTCAAAATGATACAGTCATTGTTGGAAAGGGATCAAATAAATAAAAATAAAAAAAAATTATTTTATGATATATGTAAACTTATTTTATGTGAAATATCTTATTCAGGTCAGTACTAAATAAAAAAATAACATGCATTTTGTATGATCCCTCATATTTTGGTAAAATAATTAATATTTTGCAGATTCTGCAAGGTGTATGTATTTTACATAATTTTTCACTTAAACTGTATTACCAAATACAACATTCCCCATAATAATAATAATAAAAAAACATGTTTTGACTGAAACATATTAAAGACATGAAAGATAAAGATAAGAAAATAGAAAGAATTAAAAAACACCTGGAACGTTTTTTATTAATGTTTTTCATGTAGAAATCAGTGTGTGCCACCTGGAAATATGATAAAGCAACATCTGCTCAAACCAAAGTATTGAAATTATTTAAAAAATCACTGGTGTTTTTTGAACTTACAAACTTACAACATTTAAAAATGTGAGTTTAATATTTCATATATAGCAAGACAAATGTTATGGGAACATGAACCTATTGCATAACATGAATGACCCACATGTGTTTGTGTGTGCAGGAGAACCCGTATGTGATGAGAAAGATGAATTACCAGGAGTTTGATGGGAATGAGCAGTATGAGGGTTTTTGTGTGGACATGTTGAGAGAGCTGTCTGATATCCTCAAGTTCACCTACCGCATCAAACTTGTGGACGATGGCCTGTATGGGGCACCTGAACCCAACGGCTCATGGACAGGCATGGTGGGAGAACTGATCAACAGGGTACGTGCTCATACTCATCAACACAATTTCCCTCCTGATTTAAAGATGGAAATCACACAATTACACTCAATTCAGCCCTGTATAATTTTCTTTATGTCTAGATGACTTTTCCAAAAATGTATGTTCTGCTTTTACAATGTTGTTTTTGCTTTCTCCTTCATTCTTTGGAGCAGAAAGCTGATTTGGCTGTAGCAGCTTTTACCATCACATCTGAGAGGGAGAAGGTCATTGACTTCTCGAAACCCTTTATGACCCTGGGCATCAGTATTCTCTACAGGGTCCATATGGTAAGTCACACACACAGAATCGACACAGTGGCTTCAGTCTGGATGTTTACATAGATCAAAAACCTACAAAAAAAATGCAGACAGAATACAAAACATGTCTGGTGTAAATTGGTTTACCCTGTAACGTAATGAATGTAAGATTGTGATAAGCTTGCTTTCAACGATATTGTGTTTAAAATGTTTTTTACAATATACTAATTTGCTTTTAACAATTCTTATTCAATGTTTCAGTCATTTGCAACAATGTCTTCAAAATATATCTTCATTTCTGTGCTGTCCTCATCAAATATTGATATGTGATTAACTGTAATTAATTAGAATAATGAATTGGCATATAAAGTAATTGGCTCTAATGAATTTGTAATTAACTTTCATTAAGAAATTTTTTATTAAACTTATTCTCACAGGATCGTTGACTAGTTTCAGGATATAGAGATCAAGTGTTTTATCGGCAAACCCTGACCCACACTAACTGAAACTAAATAACTGGCAATTTTACCTATACCTTTACCTGGTAAAACTAAACAGTGAGATCTACCTTCCATGGAAGTGTATTAGAATCAGTCTTTGGTGACTCTGGTTTGCTGTTTTGGTCAATAGCGCCCTCTTGTGGCTGAAGTAAATCATGCAAGATTAAAACATACAATTGAACGAATACATTGGCGCAAATACCCTGATGATTGTGTGATATTTTCTGCTTGTCATGTCCTAAATAACAACCAGATAGATAGATACATAGATAGATAGATGTGTTAATATGTATTATACAGTACAGCATTTTCTATTGCCACATTTATGTAATTAACAGATTGAATATTCATAGTGTACCTAATTCATTTGGCTTTTATTTCTACCACCTTCCTTTCTTCAGCTGCATTCATTTACCTCTCTTTCCTTTCCACTGTCTCTCAGGGCAGGAAGCCAGGTTATTTCTCCTTCCTGGATCCTTTCTCACCGGCTGTTTGGCTCTTCATGCTGCTGGCTTACCTCGCTGTCAGCTGTGTGCTTTTTCTTTCTGCTAGGTACACACACAAACGCACACCTACACACACATAAACACGACTAAAATCATTGTCTTAATCACTGTGTTTAGTTGTTTTGCTTTGTGAAATAATATTAATTTATCTGAGTAGTACATCAGCTTAAGATATAAATACTTTATTCCAGAGATCTAAATGAAGTCTTCAATTAAGTTTAGTTTTCTTACCCCGTTGGCAGTTTTTTAAGCATTAATCTAGCAAAATGTAGTGATTTAAAGTGAGGTAATAAATATTAAATGCACAATGCAATTTTTCTCTAAATCTCTCTCTGTGTATTTGTGTTAGGTTGAGTCCATATGAATGGTATAACCCTCACCCGTGTCTGCGGGAGCGCAGAGACCTGCTGGAAAATCAGTACACGCTAGGAAACAGTCTGTGGTTTCCTGTCGGGGGCTTCATGCAGCAGGGGTCAGAGATCATGCCCCGAGCCCTCTCCACACGCTGCGTCAGTGGGGTCTGGTGAGTATGAGCGTGTGCTGGAGCTCCATATGTGTTGATGGTCATTTTAGCAGAGTCAATAGACACATTACACAGCATAGCTGTGGGCTCTTTGATCTCTGCTTCCGTTGTTTATGTCCGCTCTCTGCCTCTCTCTTTTAGGTGGGCATTCACTCTCATAATAATCTCTTCATACACAGCGAATCTGGCTGCGTTTCTCACAGTGCAGAGAATGGAAGTGCCGATTGAATCACCCGATGACCTGGCTGATCAAACCAATATCCAGTACGGCACCATTCATGGAGGAAGCACCATGACCTTTTTTATGGTACACATCATATGATATTAAGTTCACACACACCACACACAAAAGCAAACACATGCTGGCTTGCACATGTGAATGTTGACTTAGGAAAACCTGCCTGGAAGGGTTAGTGAGTAGGCATTGTGTGTTTTGAGAGCAATAAAGGGGCGTAATAAATAATATGAACTTTCCACAAGAACACTTTTGTGATCCAAAGTTCTTTTTAACCTTTAGAAAATGTCAAGCAGCCTCAGGATGTCAAACTAAGCAATGTAAAGCGTTATAATTTTCTGTTTATTTTCTATTTTGCAAACCTAAGAACGTGTTGGCAAATGTGATGAAAGACGTAGTGACTGATATTTTTATTCATATTATTATGTAAAGTGGAAATCAAATTTAGGGAACAATCTATAAGTACTTGATCAAATTTTGAAAGAATATTAGCTGTTACACTGTTATACCACTACCATCTTTAATAATATAACCAAACCAATTCAAAAAAAGCCTTCATTTTGTGGGAAACACAGTGATCAAAATTAGAGAACATTAACCACTGTAGCACAAAATAAGATTACAACTAAAATTTCGGAGGGTTACAGCTGTCGAAATTTAGTAGGAAGTGAAAAGACACCTGCTTTGAATGACGTCAGCACTTCTGTGGCCGCAGGACATCACTAGTTTCTCACATTGCTCTGGTGTGTTCTTGGTTTACTCTTCTTCCACTCTCTTCCGTAGTTCGGTAACTGTAGTGGGTTTCCTTAGCCATAACTTTGTCATCCAAGGATTTTCCAGAGATTTTCAATTGGGTTTAGATCACTTTGGGCCTTTGGGCGTTATTTGAATGTTCTTAGCTTTTAGGAACTACTTTATAATTTTGAAGTGTGACAGAGTGCACTGTCCTGCATGAAAGTTACAGGCTGATTGGAGGTTCTGATAAACATTTGCATTCACCCTGCCATGTATCTGTACAAAAGGCCCAACTTCTGCTGCAGAAAACATCCTTCAAACCATGATACTTCCTCCTCCATTTTTCATTGACTTCTTTACACACTCAGGTTCAGTTTTTCCCCAGTTTGACACCAAACATAATGTTTCCCATCTGACCCAAATTAAACTTGCTGTCTTTACTGAACTTCGGATCAATTCTCCTCTCTCCATACAACATGCTCCTCAACAAATGTGAGCTTTGCCTTTTGATTATTTCTGCTGATGAGAGGCTTGGTCACTGCTGGGTGTCAAACATGCTAAGACAGATTCTTACCCTGTTCAGCACTAAACTGGCAAGCAATTCCAGCTGCAGTGTTGAACCCATTCCCCATTGAGAGATGTGAATTTGTCTTACATGGATGACCAGCCTTTTTGGGGGACTTGAATGAATTAGTGTTATTTTAAATGCTGAAATATTCAAGAAATCACAGATTTTGAATGACCAACTTCTCTTGCAATGGCTTGAAAGGGTCATCCCTTTAGCCTTCATCTGGACCGCCTCCTGTTACATGTACATGGTTTTTCACCTTAGAGCTGAATGACTTCAGCACATCCGTGGCCGCAGGACATCACTAGAAGGACTTTAGGTATTATTTGAATGTTTGCTCACTGCTAATTGTTAAACATGCTGAGACAGATCCTTACCCTGTTCAGCACTGAACTGGCAAGCAATTCCAGCTGCAGTGTTGAACCCATTCCCCACTGAGAGATGTGACTTTGTCTTACATGGCCCGCCATCTTGCAATCTCAGTGAAAATTGGAGAAATGCTGCCAGTTTGTCATATAATTAAGGAAATTAGCACCAGGTGCCAGATTAACACCAGTAACTTAGAGGAATCTGTAAGTGTTCTCTAATTTTGACCAGAGCTCTTTTTCAGATATCTCATTTAAGTTTTTTATACTGTGCTTCAGAATACAATTAATTTATGAAATATGCTTAAAAACAATATATTATATGCCAGTCTAATCCTGTTAGAATAACTTCGAATAAGACTAAGCGGTGACCTGAAATTTAGGAAATTGACGGTAGTTCTCTAATTTTGATCTCTACTGTATATGTGTGTGAAACGGACTGTAGATAAACAAAAAATATAAAACACAGACACTTGTTCTATCCATCAGTTGTTGATTGGATGGCGACAGATCTGAATGCGAGTTTGCAGTCGACTGACAGAATGGGGCAGGGTTTAATTGGCCTAAATAACCAGAGAGAAGTCAGTAATTTCACAAGAAGATTGAGTTAAGGCATTTTTATGACATTAAATCACAAGGTTACAAAATTATAATTACAATAAAAATGTAAATTGTCATGCTGTAGAAAGGGTCCGAATAATATGTGTCAGTGGTATTTTTTACTACAATAAGCTGAATTATAAATTTAATAGTTTTTTGTTGGAATACTGTCATTTTGTAGTGTTTGTGTTTGTCTCACTTAACTAATTTAGGATTTGCCTCTAATGCTTTAAAGGGGAAATTCACTTCCAGAACAAAAATTTACAGATAATTTACTTACCCCCTTGTCATCCAAGATGTTCATGTCTTTCTTTCTTCAGTCATAAAAAAAATTATGTTTTTTAAGGAAAACATTTCAGGATTTCTCTCTATATAGTGGACTTCAATGTTTCCCGTTAGTTTAAACTTCCAAAATGCAGTTTAAATGCAGCGTCAAAGGGCTCCAAATGATCCCAGCCGAAGAAGAAGGGTCTTATCTAGCAAAATGATCAGCTATTTTTTCTTAAAAATTACAATTTATATACTTTTTAATCTCAAATGCTCATCTTGTCTAGCTCTGCATGAACTCTGTGTATTCCGGGTCAAGACGGTTAGGGTATGTTGAAAAACTCTCATCTTGTTTTCTCCTTACGTTGCTGTTTTACCTTTTTTTTTTGGGAAAGGGTGTTTGATCTTCTTTGCACGTTTGTAAACACTGGGTCGGTACTTCTGCAGCAATGTAGGACGATTTTGAAGTTGGAGAATAAAATGAGATGGGAGTTTTTTGACATACCCTTAATGTCTTGACCCGAAACACACACAGTTCACGCAGAGCTACACAAGTATTTGAGGTTAAAAAGTATATAAATTGTCAATTTGTTTAGAAAATGACAGATTGTTTCGCTAGATAAGACCCTTCTTCCTCGGCTGGGATCATTTTGACCCTTTTGAAGCTGCATTGAAACTGCATTTTGGAAGTTCAAACTCGCAGGGACCATAGAAATCCACTATATGGAGAGAAATCCTGAAATGTTTTCCTCAAAAAACATAATTTCTTATCAACTGAAGAAAGAAAGACATGAACATCTTGGATGACGATAGGGTGAGCAAATCATCTGTAAATTTTTGTTCTGGAAGTGAACTTCACCTTTAAGCACCTTTTTTCACTAAACATCTGTTGAAAGAAAAAAAATGCTTAAACATTTACAGGCCCAATTTTGTACAGTATTCATGAAAAGTGCCAGCAGGCATATATTTGCATATGCATTTGGATGGGTTTTGTATCTCTTGTTTATTTTGTTGCTTGTAGAGTACCCTTGGCTTACAGACTATGTATTTTCTTCTCAGTTATTTGTTTGCTCAAGAGTTTTTACCAGTTGTATGTGCGTCACTGTTTTTTTTCCTCTTTGTTATTTTGCATGTCAAATCATATTTAAATGTTTATTTATGATGCGTGCGCTTATGATGCATTCTCTCCTCCTCACTTTCAGAACTCTCGTTATCAAACGTACCAGCGGATGTGGAACTACATGTATTCTAAGCAGCCCAGTGTCTTTGTGAAGAGCACAGAAGAGGGCATTGCACGAGTCTTGAACTCCAAATATGCCTTTCTGCTTGAGAGCACCATGAACGAGTACCACCGCAGCCTCAACTGCAACCTCACCCAGATTGGAGGCCTGCTGGACACCAAGGGTTACGGAATCGGCATGCCTCTTGGTGAGAGATAGACATAATTACCACGGCAAAGTGATCACAACTCATCTTTCATTTTTTAAAAATCAAGCACAGTAACACACTTACATTGGAAGCCTCACAAACAATGTGGCAGCACTGTGAATCACAAGGTTTTTAAACCATAATAAGACTTAAAAATGACATCTTTGCCAAAAAAAACCCAAATCTTATCACTTTCACTTTGCATATATAAATGTCCAATCATTCATCTATAAAATCACCAGTAAAATATGCAACTCATTTGACTTATCAGACAGGCTTGTTTTTACAGAAGTGAATTTTGTGCACAATTCATTGTCACTTCCTCATGCTAAATTGCCAAACACTGACGGCAGCATTATTCTGTCTCCCAGGTTCTCCTTTCAGAGATGAGATCAGTCTGGCAGTTCTGCAGTTGCAGGAGAATAACAGGTTGGAGATCCTGAAGAGAAGATGGTGGGAGGGAGGGCAGTGTCCCAAAGAGGAAGACCACCGCGCCAAAGGCATGAACCTATCCTACACTTCAACACAATAATCTCATCCAATTCTCATCCCTGCTGAAAAATCCAGTTGGAACCGCATTCTGTGAAGAACATGTTAGTTGGTCGACCAGATACAGTGTTCCAAAAACAGCTGGTAGTTCCAAAAAACAGCAGGTAGCTGGTTTGTTTCTGGTCCAAGATGACAAGAAACAATGTATCAGCATGTACCAACTCATAACCAGCTAACATGTTCCAAAACACCGCAGGGATTTCACACAAACTGTAGGGTGGGGACTTGGTTCTATCAGTTGTTTTGATTGTATGGAGGCAGATCTGAATGCGAGCTTGAGTCAATTATAAGAAAGTAAAGTGTAAGAAATTGACTGAGTTTTTAAGTCTGTCATTTCCAGTTATGAAATTTTGTTAAAACATTTTCAAAAGAGTCCAATTATCTTTTAAGATCAAGTGCATTTACACAGTAGATAAGGTGAATTTGCACTTTGTACCAAGTTCAGGAAAGTATATTTATTGCATTCTATTACTGTGATGAAAGATTCATCGATACGGATTGTTTAAAAGTGTTTAATTCGCTGTTGCAGGTCTTGGGATGGAGAACATTGGCGGTATATTTGTGGTGTTAATCTGTGGCCTGATTATTGCTGTGTTTGTGGCTGTGATGGAGTTTGTGTGGTCCACACGCCGATCAGCTGAAACAGACGAGGTACGGCCTCTCTCCTGCGACCGCCAATATCACAGTCACACTACAGTAGGTTACAAAGCAACCCGCCGACTCCTCGCCTAGTGTGTGTTGTAGTCAAGTCCAAGTCAGTGGTTGTGTTATGGTGTGCATGTCTACTTGTGTATATATCTGTAATATGTACTTCTGTGATACAGTTGAGGTCAAAAGTTTACATACACCTTGCAGAATCTGCAAAATTGTAATTATTTTAGCAAAATAAGAGGGTTCATACAAAATGCATGTTATTTTTTATTTAGTACTGACCTGAATAAGATATTTCACATAAAAGACATTTACATATAGTCCACAAGAGAAAATAATAGTTGAATTTATAAAAATGAACCCATTCAAAAGTTTACATACACTTGATTCTTAATACTGTGTTGTTACCTGAATGATCCACAGCTGCGTTCTTTTGTTTAGTGATAGTTTTTAATGAATCCCTTGTTTGTCCAACAAATTCTTTGGTTTTTCCGCATTTTTGTGTATTTGAACCCTTTCCGACAATGACTGTATGATTTTGAGATCCATCTTTTCATGCTGAGGGAGTCATATGCAACTATTACAGAAGGTTCAAACGCTCACTGATGCTTCAGAAGCAAAAACGATGCATTAAGAGGCAGGGTAGGGGGTGACTGAAAACTTTTTGAATTTGAAGATCAAGAAAAATGTAACTTATTTTGTCATTTGGAAAACATTTAAGTATCTTCTGTAGCTTCTGAATGGCAGTACTAAATAAAAAAAAAAATGATATTTAGGCAAAATAAGAAAAATGTACACAAATGTACATTCTGTTCAAAAGTGTACACCCCTGGCTCTCAATGCGTCATGTTTCCTTCTGAAGCATCAGTGAGCATTTGAACCTTCTGTAATAGTTGCATATGAGTTTCTCAGTGGTCCTTAGTGTGAAAAGATGGATCTCAAAATCAAGCAGTCATTGTTGGAAAGGGTTCAAATACACAAAAATGCTGAAAAACCAATGAATTTGAGGGACCTAAAGGATTTCTCTGAAGAACAGCGGGCAGTTTAACTGTTCAGGACAAACAAGGGACTCATGAATAACTATCACTAAACAAAAAACAACACTGTGGATCATTCAGGTAACAACACGGTATTAAGAATTAAGGGGATGTAAACTTTTGAACGGGGTCATTTTTAACTATTTTCTCTTGTGGACTATATGTAAACATATCTTATTACCTTATTCTGCTTATTCTGGTCAGTACTATAAAAAATAGCATGCATTTTGTATGATCCCTCTTATTTTGTTAAAATAATGAATAGTTTGCAGATTCTGCAAGGTGTAAATTTTTGACCTCAACTGTATATACAAAGGTTTGGAATAATTAGCATTATCATGAGGTAAGAAAATAAACTAATGGTATGTGCCCAAATCTAAAAAAAATAGTAAAAATAGTATTTGGAAAGGCACAGAAAATGAATAATGTGTTCTACGGAGCCACTAAAGGGACACAGTTAGCCGCTTGCAGTTCACTGTAAAAAATAAAAAAATACAATTTGTTGAGTTAGCTTAAAATAATTTGTTACCCTGCTGCCTTAAAATTTCAGTCAACTAAAATAAGTTTAGTAAACTTGAAATGTTAAGTTGTACTAAGTAACAACTTGTGTTTGCTAAACTTAACAGATGGGTAAGTAACCCAGCTGCCTTAAAATTTTAAGTTGATTCAACTCAAATATCTAAGTTGTCACTTATTATAATTTAACATTTCAAGTTGAATAAACTTTTTTTGAGTAGACTGAACTTAAAATTTTAAGGCAGCCAGGTTACAAATTATTTTAAGTTGACTCAATTTTTTTTTTTACAGTGTACATTACAGTACATAAAATTTCACTTTCCACATAAACAGAGTAAGGAGAGAAAACTGAAAGGATGAGGGTGAATGATTTGTACATCCTGAGCACCACTGACAAACATCTAATCTTGTAAAATATGTGGTAAGTACTGCCGCTCCGTAGTATACACAAATCGTGAGATCACAAATCGTAAAAAGCAAGTGATTTCAATGTCAGCATATTAATAACGGCTCCCTGATGACTGCAATTTATATACAGTATAATTACCCAACTATATAATTGCGAGAGTAAGCACTGAAATATATTTTTTCCTCCCATCTCATATTTATCCCCTTTAGGGGTTCTGTAGTACATTCATTTTCTTTCCAAACACAGTATTCAGATTCGGGCACATCCTTACTTCTGTGATATATTCTAGTCTTTCTTTGTTCACGCATTTAATATGTTTTTCTAAATGTTCAGGTGTCTGTCTGTCAGGAGATGTTGACAGAATTCCGTAACGCCGTTTCCTGCAAGAAAAGTTCTCGTCTTCGTCGCCGCCGACCCCTGTCCAGCTCTCTGGCCCTTCGACACCCCACCCGCATCACTTTAGGGGCCCCGCGTCCCCTGCGCCTTGTCCGAGAGATGCGCCTTAGCAACGGAAAGCTCTACAGCGGTACCGGACCCCTGACTGGAAGTTCAGGGCCTGTGGGAGGCCCCTCTGACATGGGCCCCGGCCCCCAGCGACTCCTGGAGGATCCATTAGGTGCCAACAGCACCCCTACAGTGGCCCTGGGACCACCCGCAGTGACAGTGCCTCTGCCACGGGGCTGCACTCACGTGCGCATTTGCCAGGAGTGCCGACGTATCCAGAGTCTCCGCACAACCTCCTGCACACGTATCCCTCCCTCCTCCGCCCCTCTGCCTCGTCTGGCCCCGCCCCCTCCACACTCTTCTTCCAATACAGACAGTGAAGGCGGCGGCGGGCCGAGCCCGTGCCGGATAGGCCACTCCCCGCCAGCAAAAGGCTGCACTTTACCGCCACCTCAGTCTAGCAACAACACAGACCTAATGGGAGAGCAGAAATGAGAACAGAGAGACTGACGAAAGGGGGAGACCGAAGTGTGACGTTTTTGCAATATTTGCCCTCTTGTTCTAAATCACAGACAAATGCGCTTTCCATCTTTTATTTGGTACGGGAGAATTATCCTTTTCTTTTGGATAGCCATGTGTCATATCAATGATTCTTTTGTACTACTGAACGATGTACTATAACATTGGCCGTGTCTGAAGCAACCCTGAAAATGCGATGGTAAAGATTTAAGACTGTCAAATTGAAGATTTAGAAATGCTACACGACAGAGATATTAAACCTCCCCATAATTCTGGTCTTCAGGCCGCAAACAGACGTCTGCTCGCAATCAGAAGCTCGCCTTCCCTTCACTGACTGAACTCTGTCTCTATGTTACGATAGAGGTCACACACAGGAAGTAGCACAGAGACGCTCTCTTTTACCATAAAGACTGAGCCAGACCGTGACAGAATGAGAGCACACGCGTTAACGGAGGACAATGACGCTATGAAACACAAACTTGTTAATTAAAAAGATATTCTAAACAAATATTCTTACTTTTCTGTACTATACTTATTTTTAAATTCACTGTCTGTGTAATTTAATTCTGGGGTTGTGTTGTCTGAATTGGAAATTAAAAATAGAGATACTTTATTGAAACCGAGGCGATCAACTCTGACTGAATATGTTTGTTGTTGGAAATGAGGAGCTGTGTGGTCATTAAAATGTGGACTTTGATTTGTCTGTAAAAACTTGTGAGTCCGTAAACAGTGCTGGAAGTCATAACTTTATACCTCAACCCAAATTTGCACACATATGCTTGTTTGCATTCACCACAGATCAGAGTTTTTAGAAACAGAAAGTCCAGACATCTGGTGCTGTGGTTCACCCCAAAATTTTCACACACATATGACTAATGGAAGAAAGAAGGAAATAGAAAACTCAGAGATGTTCTAAAACGACAGCGAACTTCTTTTTTTGTTATTACTTTTAAAAAATTTCTATACAAATGTGTTTTGCATATAAAACTATGGTTATTTACGTTAAAATTAGATTACATCTTGAGGTGCAGAGGATATTTTAAATGAATGTATTGGCGGGTCAGTTTTAAGAGTTGAGAGGCTTTTCCAACCAGCTGATCATGTAATGTTAAAACTATAGACAGAAAATTCTTTGGAATAAACATAATATATATTATTTTGTCTCTAACAACATGCATTTATTTATTTTTTATTTTAATTTTTTTGTGAACCCTTATGCTGTGTACAGACTGGCAGTGTTGGGGGTAATGCATTACTAGTAACGTAATATTATGTAATATTATTACTTTTTCCAAGTAATGAGTAAAGTAACGCATTACTTTTTAATTGACAAGAAAATATCTGAGTTACTTTTTTTTACCCCCCCATTTATTGATTAAAAGCTCTCCTTTCCCCATGTTGAGAGAAATCGGGAGTAAGATGTTAGTTCTAGAATAAATGTGAACATGCATTAATTCATCTCACTCACAAAAAACAGATTCAGTATTCCTCAAAATGAATAAAAACTGTGAAATTCAACTCAGAATATGATGCAAACCTGCAATAATGAAATGTTAAATAATACAAATATTATTTATTAACCAATGTATTTGCGGCTGACCTTTGATGATCCAATTCAACCATACTAATAAGCAAAAATTACTCAAGATAATCTAACATTTGTTTTCCTTTTTTGATTGCTGAAGGCATTTTTTCTTCTGCAGTGTACAGATGTAAATTTACTTTTCTCAAAGCCTGAGGCTTTTGGTGTGAAAAGGCTTTTACATTTGCCAAAAACAGAACTTGTTATATTAAAAACAAACAAGAAAGCCTCACCCACATTTAAAAAGTAATGCAAAAGTAAAGTAATACATTACTTTCCATAAACAGTAACTAAGTAATGTAATTAGTTACTTTTTTAGGGAGTAACTCAATATTGTAACGCATTACTTTTAAAAGTAACTTTCCCCAACACTGCAGGCTGGATTGTGTTTTTCTGCAGACAATTTTGTTATTCAAATCTAAATCAAAGCCCACAAAGAGATGAAAATAAACTGACAATAATTGTTCACAGTGGCCTCATTCACACAGCAGCAGAATACGGTTGTCAATACCGTATTTGAGTCCTTAATACGGTTAAGTTCACCGCATTGGAACACTCGCGCTGTGTGAACAGAACAGGACTGGACAACTAGTTGTCAGTCACGTCATACAGTGCGAGAGAGATGCTCTGCCGCACAAACCCATGTCTGCCTTGTACTGCGTGCTTTAATTTGTGGTTTCGGTAACTTACAGTGATGGAGAAATGAACTGTGTGTCATCTAAAAGTTTTATATCCAATCTCCACCGGAGCCGCTCCCTCCCGTCACTTTTGTGTTCTGCATGTGGCTCTCCACTCAAATTTAAAAGCTGCTGTCAGTTAATGATGATTTGATGGATGAACCCTCGGCTCAACTGGACTCTTGTCGTGACAGAAAGTGGTAATACTTTAAGTTTTATGGACGTTGCCATCTTTAATATTGCTTTGTTCTCTGTTACTATGGTTACTCGTAAGGTGAAAGGTCAAGCTTGACTCCTGTTGCAGATTCGTACAGACAGTATTTGAAAAGCTATAAATTACTTTGTGAACGGGACATTTCAAGACTGGCACCTGTAAGTAAATGCGGTTGTCAGTCCCAAAAACTGACAGCGTGAACACAGAGTATTGAAATCCAAATGTATTATTATCAGTTTATTTCTTTCATTTCAAGAAGTACTGATGTGTGACTTCTTGCATAGACCACACACAATCGTTACATCTAAAAAGAGAGCACACATGCTTTTTAAACACTGTCAGTGTCAGTTTTTGGGCCATTTCGGCAGTTCCACTGTCATTATCATAGCTGTGGTGTGGACTTCCCTATCGAACCATTACTAAAACTTTATAGTTATCATCATCCCTTTATTGTCTCTACTGTTCTAAACACCTAATTCATTAACAGAAACCTATAGTGGATGTGACATTTGTACTCAAAATCAGTCTTTTTTCACCTGTGCGTACACAGTTTCCAGCTCTGCTAAGTGAAACTCCAAATCTAACTGATTGGCCTGCAGTAACGCTGATTCTGACCGACCACTGAAGGAAACTGCAGCGTATTCAATCTCCCCGGATGATGAGGTGCTTCTGTTAGCTTTGCCAGGTCTTCGTATTGTGACATCAGAATATGTGACATCCTAATACAGGAAAAGAGAAGTTGAATTATTTACTGAAGCTCATGGTCTGTTTGACACTTGTGAAATATCATATGACTTGTTTATTCACCTGTTGTAGGTCACTGGGGCTCTGAGTTGTGTCTAGTAAAGAGGTAAAACACTGGTCAAATTGCAGCACGATACATGGATTCATAGAAGAGGAATGGAGTCAAAGGTCTAAAGGTGTGACTCAATAAAAGTGCAAGAGCAAAGAGGAAAATAAAGAGCCCCACTCTACGACCCCCATCTGAAAGTCTGTCCCCATGACTCTCAATTTTGCAGTTGGTACTTATAGATCATAAACTCAGATTTATATAATATTAACTCATTCATGTAAAGAAATTTACAAACGAGAAACATAAAAGTAATTTATCATACAAGAATCTGCAACATGTTCAGATTCACTGATTATTTCCTTTAAAAGAAGATTTTCAACAGCCCATGCATGAAGTTTATACTTACAATAAAGGATAGCGCTGCTGGCTCGCCTGCCATAGCAAAACATAAAAAGAGACATGTTAAAGGGGTTTTAATGTCTTGTGATATCCTTATGCTGAATCCTAAACATAAATCCATTATTTACAGCTGATTCTGTATTTACTGTCAGTATGTCCTTTTTATTAGTTCCAGTGCAGATAAAGACAATGATGACAGTGGAGTATGTTGTGTTTTGTATATAAATATAATGCTGGCTCATTATCTTGGTTTTACCTGTAGTATATTGTGACGGGCGTCCCGATCGTCTATCAGCGTCGCCTGGGAAACGGATTGGCAACACCTGCCGATTCGCATCACGGGCCGATCGGCCACGGCTGCTCTCAATCAAGCCCCGGCTACATAAACCGCTCAGACGAGAGAAAGGGTGAGACATGTCTCCTTACCAGAGATACACTGACGCTTCTTTCTTTGTTCCCTCACAGAGAGCAGCTCGTAGCCGGTCGATCCTCACCTGGAAACTCTCTTCACCAACACACCACGCACCCGGAAGGCATTGGATTGTTCACGCTTCGCACCATTATTATCACTTTCACGATTCAAACTCTGAATAAATCCACCCTCCGGGGCTTCATTGCAGTATCTCCCGTGTTGTGTACTTCTTCACCCCGTTACACTGGTGGAGAATGCGGGCAGATTAAGAAGCAAACAACGCGGATTGTTATCATCACAGCACCTCTCACACTGTGCTTGTTTTCTGTTTTTTTCAGGCGGTGCCGCTCCCAATTTCGCTGACGCTGCATGGAGGAGACCTTAAGGCAGCTGTCGGATATTAGCGTCCGCCAGCAACAGGTGGCTGAACATCTCGCCACGCGACAGGACAGAATGGAACAAGAGCTCCTCGCGTTCCGAACTACCGCCGCCCAACGAACTCCGCTTCCGGATCTCCAGTCGAGAGCCACCCAGTTGCTCCCGAAGATGACAGCCCACGACGATGTAGAGTCATTTCTGCTAATGTTCGAGACAACCGCACATCGAGAGCGCTGGGCTCGGGATGAATGGGCGAGGCTTTTGGCGCGCTGTTATCCGGCGAAGCTCAGCGAGCGTATTTCACGCTATCGTCAGAGGCAGCGGATGATTATGAGGAGCTGAAGAGAGAAATTCTTGGCCGTTTCGGTTTGTCCTCCATATGTGCAGCTCAGCAGTTTCATGAATGGAATTATAAACCCCGACTTCCAGCACGAGCCCAAGCAGCGGAACTTCATCGGCTTGCACAACATTGGCTCTCGACTGGAGACCCCACCACCGCCCAAGTAGTGGAAAGGGTAACGATTGACCGTTTTCTACGAGCCCTGCCTCGTTCCCATCAGCAGGCAGTCGGCATGCGGAATCCAACCACGCTCGCGGAGATGGTGGAGGCGGTTGAGCTGGCGGACGCTACACAGCGGAGGGACATCGGGGAGCGCGCGCCGCCATTTCCCCGGAGGGTGGCCCAGGATCGACGCGCGCCGGAGGGCACCGGGCGACCAATGAGCCGGCAGGTGGCTCCCCCCATCAGAGACGAGCCCATGCCCACAGATGAGCCCGAACCACAACCACGGGCCTGGCTGGCAGGGTGCACGCTACACCAAGAACCACCAGCAGTGGCGCCGGAGGTCCAGGTAAAGGTTAATGGACGAACTCATCGAGCTCTTTTGGATTCTGGTAGTGCAGTCTCCCTCGTACAACCACGAGTAATATCTCAACCATTTGAAGCGAAGACATATCTCCTGGTCACGTGTGTACACAGTGATACCCGACAGGTACCGGCATGCCGAGTGACCATAACGGCCAAAGTCGGTTCCTGGCCTGTGGACGTGGGGATCGTGAAGGATCTTCCAGTTCCTGTACTTCTGGGAAGAGATTGGCCGGGACTTGATAGCCTGTTGACCTCCCACCCTGCCAGCCAGAAGGGGAGCCGCCGAGGCCGAAAGCCAACCCGACGACGACACATCCCAGCCTTGGCTACAGCAGACAGCAGGAGAGATGGTGAGTCCCCTTCCCAAAATCCTAACCTATTCTATGATATCTTCCAGCAGGTGTCAGGAGGAAGCAGCTTTGCAAAAGAACAGCATGCCGATGACCGACTGAAACACTGTTGGACCCAGGTTCGGATCATCGAGGGACAGGAGACTCAGCCGGGACCCCATCCTCTCCCGTATTTCGTCGTCCAAAATGGCTTGCTCTATTGTGTCGCCCAGCGGAGGGGGGAGGAAAAATCACTACTGGTAGTACCAAGAACCAAGACCGAAACAATCCTCGAGTTGGCTCATTCCCACCCCCTGGCGGGTCACCTAGGAGTTCAAAACACCATCCAAAGGATCCGGGATCGATTCCACTGGCCAGGGCTGGAAGCTGAAGTCAAGAGGTTCTGTGAAGCTTGTCCTACCTGCCAGCGGACATCACCACGAAAACCTCCCCCCAGTCCACTTATTCCGCTTCTCATCATTGAGGTGCCCTTCGAGCACATCGGGATTGCCAGTGGGCACTGGCAATATCGGACCCTTCCCTTCGGCCTCCACGGGGCCCCAGCTACGTTTCAACGCTTAATGGATATCGTCCTCCGTCCACACCAACCATATGCAGCTGCCTACATTGACGATGTTGTCATCCACTCGGAGCATTGGGATGAACACCTGAGTCATCTGCGGAGGGTGCTAACGGAGCTGCGGCCTGACCGCCAACCCCCGAAAATGCCATCTTGCGTTGTCCGAAGCCAAGTACCTGGGGTATCGTGTTGGAAGAGGCCTGATTAAACCCCAGCCGAAGAAGGTGGAGGCCATCCAAACAGCGCCAAGACCATCTACAAAATCCCAGGTACGAGCTTTCTTGGGGTTGGCGGGGTACTACCGATGCTTCATCCCTAACTTCTCCTCTTTAGCCTCCCCTCTGACAGACCTGACCAGGAAGGGGCAGCCGGAGAAGATCGAATGGAGTTCCGAAGCAGAAGTAGCATTTCAACGGGTGAAGGAAGCCCTCACCTCGGAGCCCGTCCTGCGAGCCCCGGACTTCAACTGCCCCTTCCTGGTGCAAACCGTCGCCTTGGATACAGGACTTGGGGCAGTCCTGTCTCAGGTGAAGGACGGAGAGGAACACCCCGTGATATACATCAGCTGAAAGCTGACCAAGGCCGAAAGGAATTACGCGGCAGTGGAGAAAGAGGCCCTAGCAGTCAAGTGGGCAGTCCTGGAGCTGCGCTATTACCTCCTCGGGAGGAGGTTCACCCTCATCACGGACCACGCACCGCTACAGTGGATGGCCAGAGCCAAGGAGACCAATGCCCGAGTGACTCGTTGGTTCCTCGCACTCCAGGACTTCCACTTTGACGTACGACACCGCTCAGGGGCCTCTAACGCCAACGCGGATGGCCTCTCCAGGATCTGGTCAGCTTTCGCAGGTCTGTCCGGGGTCACTCCCCACCCACCCTTAATTTCCCCTCTGTTATCTTTACATCTTTCCAGACAGAACCAGGACAACGCTTGGGGGGTGGAGTGTGACGGGCGTCCCGATTGTCTATCAGCGTCGCCTGGGAAACGGATTGGCAACACCTGCCGATTCGCATCACGGGCCGATCAGCCACGGCTGCTCTCAATCAAGCCCCGGCTACATAAACCGCTCAGACGAGAGAAAGGGTGAGACATGTCTCCTTACCAGAGATACACTGACGCTTCTTTCTTTGTTCCCTCACAGAGAGCAGCTCGTAGCCGGTCGATCCTCACCTGGAAACTCTCTTCACCAACACACCACGCACCCGGAAGGCATTGGATTGTTCACGCTTCGCACCATTATTATCACTTTCACGATTCAAACTCTGAATAAATCCACCCTCCGGGGCTTCATTGCAGTATCTCCCGAGTTGTGTGCTTCTTCACCCCGTTACAGTATGTACAAATGCAGATTCAAGTTCAATTTCAAGTTCAATTAATCATATGAATCAAAAACTGAAGAAAAATGGATCTTGATTGATCTTATGAAAAATTAGAGAACCTTTGAAAATGGATTTGATCGTTTCAAATCCTTGTGTAACATATTTTGATGTGTTTGCTAAATGCTAAATGTTTTGTAGTCACATACCGTCTGTTGCACAGGAATAAATACCCGACAGCAGCTGTAATCACAGCGATGAGCACAACAGCAGTCGCAATCCCTACAGCCTCAACAGTGGACAGAACAGGAGGAGTGCCTGTAGACAGATCATTAAGAGAAGCTAATAATGCAGCAATTTACTAAATCAGTAGGAAGTTTGGTGGTAAAACATCATTCATGATTGTAATGCACACGTTCTATCTTTCATGCTTATTTTGAACTTTCATTCACTTTTTTTGTGGTGCATTTGAAGTCAAGCACCACTATTACTTATGGTTAGGAATTTGTTTTACACCATTAACTATTAAAGTATTAAACTTTGGTGACTCACACTACACCATTTGTGATACTAACAAGAATGACACCATACAAGAACGATTACTTACGTACCTTCTAACACTGTAAGAATGGTTTGTCCTGTATGACTGCCACTAGGGAAGGTTGTGTAGTCACAGCTGTAAACTCCCTGATCACTCATCTTCACATCTTTGATGATGATGGAGGCCTCACTGATCAGAGGAGAGCTCTTACTGAAGTTGACTCTGTCTTTCAGGAATGTGTCATGCAGAAAAAGGCCATGCTGAATGTTAAAGATCACAATTTCATATTTACTAGACTTGTTCTGCCACACCCACTGCACTTGTGTTATATTGTCTTCTGTGTTTCCATGCATATATTGGCACAGAAGTGTGACATCATGACCCTGGTATACAGTAACCTTAAGATCAGTGACAACTTTCTGTCCATGCAGTACTGGAAAATAAGAGATATGTATAAGTAACCATTTTATAGCTGACAAGGCTTTTTAATCTTATACATTTCCAAAATATTAAAAGGATATAATAATATATATGCTTGATTTATTTTTTTAGTCTGTCTGTACAGACAATTTCTCAAGACAGCATGACAGAACATGCTTTATAGCAGAAAAAAGTAAGGTACAGAAAGAGTTTAGCAGAATCAGCTAATATACTTATTTCCCTAAATACATATCATTTCTAATATAATCAACAACAACAAAAAGTAATTTGTTTATTCAACATTCTTAGTGAGTTCTTGTCATATAGTGAGTTTACTAATATATTCAATAATCTATTAAATATTTAGAATAAAAAAGCATATGACATTAGTTCAGTTTTAAAATGTGAAAAATCAGTAAATATTCACTAACCTGTAAACACAGAGGTGCAAAACAGCAGTAGAGGAATAAACACATTATGTAAGTTCATCATAAGCTTTCATTTGTAGAGCAACGACATAGCTGTGTAACACCAATCAACTTTTCAAAACTGTTCAAAGTTCAGTCACAAAGAGGGAAGTTAAAACAGCTATCTACTGCCCTGACAACTTGTAGATGAAGTTGTTTTAAAAGAGAAGCAGAAAAAGCAGAAATGTGGAGAGCAGATATATATCTTGAAGCTGCATTTATACAATGGTGAGAAAATGGTGGTGCATCTATATGATGGTTTCTGCTAGTAACTCACTTGTGATGTTCAGTTTCTATTTCTAATAATTCACATTTAATGACTCTAATCAACAAGAAAAAATATATTAACATTCATTGATTCAACAAAATGTTTGTTTTAACATTTCAAAAATAGCATTACATCTAAAGAATCTTTATATTTACATTAGAAAGTTTGACATTTTAAGTTGTTAACTTTGATGTTGATGCCCACTTGTTAGATTTTCGCAAGATCAAGGGTTTACATTAATGAAATGACCAAGGAAAAGAAATAATAAAAGATGTATGGAAACACTGACATGATCAAACGTAAGTCTTAACCATAGGTCTTGATTCGTGTTAATATCCAGCGTTAGGTGGCTCATTGAACTCTCTGCATTTATAACAGTTGTTTATCATTAACTGAAAACTGATGCAAATAGTTCAGATGATTTACGCAGCAGCTCCTGACAGATGAGAGCTCGATTATGGATTGTCATGGTTTGTACTGGACCCTGTGGATGTTGTCGTGTTTTGGTGAGGCTTTTTAGAAATTAAAAAACCTTTTTTTAGGGTGTTTTGATGTGGTGGTTAGTTGGGCCTATCTTAATTATGTAATTACAGAAAAATGTATATCTGCCAACTAGAACTTTAACTACAAAACTAAAAAAAAAAATAACTACGAAGTTAAATATTTGTTCCAAAATTTTTTTAAGTATTTCTATTTTTGTCTTTCTTTCTTTCTTTGACATAGGACGATATTTAAGTGAAGATCTGCAGTTAATTATGGTAATTATGGTAAAAATTATGGTAATTATGGTAATAATTGTTTGATACTTTCTCTTGTTTGATGTAATTTATATGCTACTTTGAAACAAATAAAAACACTGAATTACAAAAAAAAAAAACATATTGCTCTGAGGCGCACATATTTAAACATAAATAAAATATTGTTCATTGTTGATGTGCCTTCTGTGCACCTGCCTCTCCAGACTGTGTAATTGGACCTCAAATGTGAATTTTAAAGCTGCTGTGTTTTTATAAACTTAGTTGACAAGTTGCTAAATAAGTATTGTGTTGGTTATTTTTTTTTAAATGTAACATAACTAATTTTTGCTGTTTTTACAAAGAGAAATAAATTCAATACTCACTAAATGTGAAAAATTGGTTTTTAGATTCAGTGTCTTTTTTTTGCCTCTCATTCACACAGAAAGAATAACTAATGTCAGACTTTATGGTCCAGAAGAATCATTAATAGAGGGAAAATCATCTGCTAACATCACGTCTGAGGGAACTGGCAGCATCACCTCTGTGCAGTGGATGAAAGATAACAGTCCTCTGTCTCCTAGCAACAGAATCATCTTCTCATCTGATAACAGATCAGTGTCCATCAGTCCTGTGCAGAGATCAGACAGTGGGGAATATCAGTGTACATATAGCAACCCTGTCAGCTCTGAGACAGCAAAACTCAGCCTGATCATCAACTGTGAGTATTAAACATTCAAACATCAAGATGATAAAATACAAAGCTGATGAAATACAGACATTCTTCAGTGCTCAGTTTGTTCCTCTAACAGTGAGTCTCTTGTCTGTGTTCTAGATGGACCAGGTGGTTTTTTAATTAAGGGTCCGAATGTGGTGGATTTAGGGGTTCGTGTGTCGCTCTCTTGCTCTGCAAATTCTGAACCTTCTGCCTCATTCAGCTGGAAGTTTAATGGATCAGACACTGGTGTGAAAACAGACACATTCACCATAAATCAGACTGACTTCACACACAGTGGAGATTATGAATGCACAGCTTTGAATAGTGTCACAAAGAGAAGTGTCACACAAAAACATGCTTTACTAGTTAAAGGTAAGAATAGTTAAAACTAACCTGAAATGAGTTTTCTACATTTTATTAAAACTATAGCCTACATATTTAAACCTTTTAAATGTTATTACATGGAAATAACATTGAAGCTTTCTACCTTCATCATTTACTTTCAGATTTTTACTAGACCTTTTTTGTTTTACTCTTGTCTCAGACCCAGATTTTAGTCTTCTTTTAACTATCAAAATCCACTGAAATAAATAATACGTTAAAAAATGATGACAACCTAAAGAGACATTGAAATTAACATATTGCTCTGAGGCGCACATATTTAAACATAAATAAAATATTGTTCATTGTTGATGTGCCTTCTGTACCACCTGCCTCTCCAGACTGTGTAGTCAGACCTCAAATGTGAATTTTAAAGCTGCTGTGTTTTTATAAACTTTGTTGACAAGTTGCTACATAAGTCTTGTATTGGTTATTTTTTTTAAATGTAACATAACTAATTTTTGCTGTTTTTACAAAGAGAAATAAATTCAATACTCACTAAATGTGAAAAATTGTTTTTAGATTCAGTGTCTTTGTTTTGCCTCTCATTCACACAGAAAGAATAACTAATCTCAGGCTTATTGGTCCAGAAAAATCATTAATAGAGGGAAAATCATCTGCAACTTTTGATTACTAATGCTATCACCTTAAATTTACTATAATAATTTACTGTATTATATTGTTGTTTCCTGTGTCTTTGTTATAGTAGGTGGAGGTGGAGGCGGAGGTAGTAAAGGTGGAGGAGAAGGGCTGCCAGCAGGAGTGATAGCTGGGATTGTCATTGGGGTTTTAGTGGCAGTTGCAGGCATTTGTGGCTTGATTGTCTATTTAACAATAACTAAAATGTGAGTAATCTGAAACCTCACAGATTTAACAACAATCAATAAGTGAGTGCAGGAATCTTTCTTCAGGTTCCAACAGGTCTTTGTAGATCAAGATCCATGTGACCTTTGAAGTCCTGAATGATGAAAATCTTTTTCATACATAAGACTACTGCGTGTCAGAGTCTCTGAATTATGTCAAGTTATGGTGACTTTCCCTTGGAAAGTGTAAAATATTTTTGTGATATTTAATACATACAGTAATAACAAAATGACCATGATCTCAGAAGAAACTATGACTGCCTATTCATGAGATAGAAAAATAACCCCATCTAGTTGTAATACAATGTCTGTCTTTACACTACAGCCCAGAACTAAACCTACGACAAAAGAGACCAGCAAGTGGAGGTATGTTTAATATTTATTCATAGTGACATTAATATGATATGATTGAACAACACAACTGACATGAACAGTTATAACAAGACTGATTATGATCACGACCATCCCATAATAGATTTTAAAACTGACTGAGTGTTTCTTCCTTTGAACAACAGCACAAAAAGGACAAGACTCAGTGAGTGGCTTTTATGACTCTATGGCTTTTCTGGCAGGTGACGTGAGTTAATTTATACAATCAGCTCAAATAGACTTTAATCTTTCACATATTACTGCACAAAGACATGCTTTGAAATTTAAAGATTGAATCTGAGCTATTGATATTGACCGATATCCAGTCATTATGATATTTAGAGCCATTTCCACAGACAATAAAAGATTTTCTTGTTTCACCATTTAAGCACTCTCAACTGATCATCATTGTGTCACTTGAGTACTTTGTAATTTAACAAAAACAAATTACTATTTGTAGGATTATGAAGAAATTAATGATTTCCAGAGGACTAATGGAGAGGGATCAAATTCAGGGAATGTGAGTGAATCTAGTCTGTATGTGAATCTCTATGAAAATGTAAGACATGCAGCCTCAAACAGGCCAAGGGCTCCTACTCCTCCTCAGGTGAGCAGTTTCATAATATTTAAGTCCAATTTATCCCATTGTAGAGCATCATATGTGTGTTTTGTTTGCACCACAAAATGAGTGCTATTTATTCTGTTCTGTATGCAGTAAAACAATTAAAAAAAAAAAATAGTTGATTTATTTTATTACATACTATATTACTCCTTTATTCAGGTATCAAACCCACCTCCTGTGCGCAGATGACTAAATGAAGACGCTGAAACACTGAAATCTACTGTATTGAGTCTTCCTGCATACTGCACATTTCACACATATTTTGTGATATTTCTGTACTTTATTTACATAGCTACAGATCTGGTAATAACATGTTTATGTGCAGGTCCACATGGGATTGGTGCAGACAGAGTCATTAGAAAGCATTTTAAAACACCCTGTCCATGTTTATTTATTCCATATTTTGGCTAGTTTGATTATGCTGTCGGACGCTTAGCTCTGTTTAATACACATTGATCATTATTAGATTCATTCTGTAGATTTTCTCCTGAGATCATGGCAAAAACTGTGACAAACATCCACAGATTTCAACTGGTCCTGCTGATGTATACAATATGATCTGTAATATCTGAACAGTCCATGCACTTTCCTCTAAAAGCTTTCTGTATTTTTAAGGTAACCATTCATTTTGTTTTCTATTGCAAATGTGTTTCAGCCAAAGGGTGCTTTTATATTTATAGGCTCATGTTTAGCTACTATTAATCACAGACAACCTCTCAGAAATCATTAGACATAAGATCTCATTCTTTTTTCCTGAACTGGGCAAATAAAAGATAAAACTGTAATATAGTGGGTAATACAAAACAAAGGCCACATTCATGACTAAATTTACCTTAAGACTTGAACACCATGTCACTTAGGGAAAAGAAATAAGGAAGTGATATTCTGTTCTGATCATAAAAGTGAACAAATTTATATGACTTATTTTTTTTTTTTGAGTTTATTTTCTGATTACTTAACTATGTTGTTCATTTTCTTTTCCAACTAATGTGACAGAACTATTGCCCTGTTATTTCCTTTATAATTTATATAATCTTCAGTGACAGATGAATTTCATTTGTGCCAAATAAAGAGTTCATTACTGGTTCTGTTTTCCAGCTCTTTTGTAAATGTACTGTGGTGTGACATTGCAACCTTCTCTCTGATTTTCAGTAGATTTGTAAAAGGACATTTATATATATTTATATATTTGTTTGTAAATAAAATCTTAATACAGGCTCTGAAACTCTGCAACTTTTAATTGTTTTCCCTATACACTCCACACACAAAATCCCCAAAATACACACACAATACGTAAAACAAAACACTTATCTTGCGAAAGAAATGCTTCATAATTGAAATCTTATTAAAATGTTGTTTTTGCATCATAACTCTGCAAACAAAGCATCAAACGATTATCCATAGAGAGCAACTCAGATGTGACAAATATAACACTTCTATCTTGTGTCTTTTTCATGTTAGATGTACAGTGCAGTGCAACACAGCATTTTTTCATAGCACTCAAATGTACATGAATGTGCAGAAAGACTATACATTGTATATGCATAGTATGTATTTACATTATGAATAGAAAACATAACAAGCATACATGATAATGAAATATCAGTTTTCATTTTATGTGTCCTCACTACTTAAATGCTAATAAATCAACAAAATCATGTCTGTGTTTAGTTCTTTGTTTGCGTATTTAGTATTGACGTAATCAAATGCAAGTCATGACGAGTGTTAGCATCCAGCACTAGGTGGCGCAGTGAACTCTCTGCTGTCTATAATTTATCATTACCTGAAAAGTGCATTTTAACAGTTCAGGTGGTTTGAGCTGAAGCTCCTGACAAATAAGAGCTCAATCATGATGGTTTTTAATCGTTTGTAATGGATTCTGTGGATAGTGTCGTGTTTCGGTGAACGTTTTAAAAAAAGAAAATAATCGTGTGTGCTAATTGTCTATTTAAAATAACTACAAAGGTTGTAGTTAATTGTTAATGTCAGATTTTTTTATAGTGCAGAAACATGTCTGGCTTTTTACTGCAATTGTTAGTTATTTATAATTAGTGTAACTGCAGGGAAAAAAAACAAGTGGTAGGTGAATTTGTTTTCTTCACTGACTGATTGATTGATTCACACAGGACAATATTTAGGTGAAGATCTGCAGTTTCCTGAGCAGACAAATGGAGCAGTAGGAGGAAGTGTTCGCCCCTGACAACCCGCCCTCTACATCAATTGATTTAATAGAGTGGCATTTTGGAACAAATCTTATATTAATAGCACAGTCTGGTTCAACTACAATATTACCAACATACAGAGACAGAGTCAGTTTTGACAGAAACACTCTCGCTCTGGAGCTCCAGAACCTGAGACTGGATTATTCTGGAAAATACACTCTGACTGTAGTAACAAGTGCTGGAGATCAACTAAGAGGAGAAACTTCACTACAAGTGTTTGGTGTGTGTGTTTTTAAAAATGCTTTATTATATTTACCATAGGCCTAACAGATGACGCCATAAAATGTGGGCTACAGTATTTCAGTAGGCCCCTTACCCCAAATAAAAATGTGACTAGTACTAGGCCATTAGTCAATAAATAGAAAAATTGTGCTTTTATATGAAATAATTGAAATGATGTAACTTTACAAAGGGAAAAAGTCTTTGCTCTTTTGGTCTTTGTTATTTATTTATTTTTTTTTTAGCAGAAAAGTCCTTGACAATGTCAATAAAAACCTGCTTTTGGAGAATATCACTCTCGGTAGACACTAAAATCTTATCACATTTGAAATGACAAATGTCATGGTGCAAGTTCCATCGTCAAATTTACAGACAGCCACCTTAATACCTGCGAAATATAGACCACAAAACTCACTGAAACAGCTCTGGTGGAAGAGAGTGACTGCATCCAACTTTTAGATGTCACACAGATTATTTCTATGCTTTTGTAAGTTACCAAACCCGTGTTCAGCAAAGTGTCCCTCTTGCACTGTATGACGTTACAGAAAAGTCTGGTTCCATTGACAGAAAGTTCAGGGATTCTGCAAAAATGCTGTCATGAGTCCTGAAAAGTGATGTTTTGTTATCAAATTTCGGGAGGAGCACGCACAGATAATTAACACGGCCAATTCATCATCAGCAATCACACTCCCTATCCAGTCAGCACGAGAGAATCCCTCAGCGGCGCAGACTATATAGGCTCTTCAGGATGTCACAAACTCCACTCAACAGCCCCGTCTTTTTCCGTGTTTCTACACTACCGCAGTAGTGTCTGCTCCCGCAGGAGCCTTCTCTGTATTTCCACACTGCGGTAACAGTGATTGCTCCCGCAGGAGCCTTTCCTCCTTTTTCCCACTGCCACAGCAGGGCCTGCTCCCACAGGAGCTTCCATATATTCCCCCACTGCTGCAGCAGTATCTGCTCCTGCAGGAGCCTCCTCTGTATTTCCACACTACCGTAGTAGTGTCGCTCTCGCAGGAGCCTCTTCTCTACTTCCACACTGCCACAGCGGTGCCCACTCCAGCACAAGCTTTCTCTGTATTTCTACACTGCCGCAGCAGTGTCCACTCCCACAGGAGCCTTCTCTGTATTTCCACCCTGCCACAGTAGTGTCGCTTCTGCAGGAGCCTTCTCTGTACTTTCTCGCTGTTGCAGCAGTGTCTGCTCCCGCAGAAGCCTCTTCTCTGCTTCCACACCGCCGCAGCAGTGACTGCTCCAGAGGAGCCCGTACCTCTGCTTCCCGCTCACCCCCCGCCCCCGCCACAGCAACGCCTGCTTCCTCAAGAGCCCCATCCTCCTTCCCGACATCAACGCTTCTTTTCCAAGCGATGTCCAGCACACCCTCTATCCATAAACTCTGTAAGTTTGGGGGTTTATCAATGCCCCACACTGGCTGCTGTCCTGTGATAATAGCCTCTTTGGGGAAACGCTTTGGGTTTGGGCTAAAATGCCTAGCTCGGACCCCTTTCCCTGGGCAGGGGCAGTGCCCTGGGGTCGGGAATGATTACCGAGCTCGGAGCCCTCTCCCGGACAGCACGCCAAATACACATAACCTTTACTCAGTTTATTATATGTAAGTGTGAACTTGTGAACTGACGTGTGTGAATTTGGTTATAGAATGCAATTGTAAAATTATTAGTTATTAAAAAATATATAATTTTCATATAGCTGGTAGGCCCCTCTTCAGCGGAAGCTTTTTGGATTCAGCCCAACTAAATGTAATAACTGAATCAGTGAATTAAAGTTAATTTACATGTTTTTCTGTGATTGAAGTGATTATTGCTCTTACGTGATCCTGACCGGTGATGATACACTAAAATGGGTATTTAATAAGTATGTGAAAAAAACGCAACATACCTTTATCGCATATAATCATGGATGTGTGAAAAAATAAACTATAATAAGTATAAAAAGAACTGTTTCAAATACCTGTTGCTGTAGAATGTCATCTTTTATTGTTTTGCCCTTGTCCCACAATTTCAAGCTTCTACCAACTATGAAAATCCATGAATCCATGAAATATTAATTATTACATCTTAAAAACTTAGATATTTGAGTTGATTTAACTTAAAATTTTAAGGCAGCTGGGTTACTTACCCAGCTTTTAAGTTTAACAAACCAAATTTTTTGTTAAGTCAACTCAAATATCTAATTTGCCACTTTGTACAACTTAACATTTCAAATTGACTAAACTTATTTGAGCTGACTGAAGTTTAAATTTTAAGGCAACAGGGTAACAAATTATTTTAAGCTGACTCAACAAATTGTGTTTTTTTTCTTTTTTTTTTTTTACAGTGCGGGGACCCAGCGATCAAGGAGGCTACCTCGTAGCACCTAGCAACTCTGTTCCAAAAACGGCAATCATGAGACATCTTGAGCAGCAACCAGGGGTCCCGTGGCCAACAGGGAGGTAATGCAAAGGACCTAGCCCTGAAACATAGAAAGAACACACAAAGTCTACACACAAGCCTAACGGCTAACAAACTGATTACAAGATCCATAGCTTGAGAAAAAGGATCATACTCACCAACCATGGCTCCCCTGCAAGGAAGACTAGTCTGAAGACTATGTCCAGACCATCAGTCAGGCAGTTCTGTGTGTCATAGAACATAACCAAGAATATCATAGGTCCAGTAGAGAGACTGCAGTGCGAGTGCAGGAGGTTCGACCTAACCTCAGTTAGGTGTGCAGATGGAAAATACAGGAGAATTAGTCAGGGAAGGTGAAGGCAGATGTAAAAACCCTAGAGGGAGGTGAGATGATGTCTCAATCCTTACTCTCTTCAGTCCTCCCTCAGACCTTGCAGACCTCCCTTCGGCTCGTCCCATCTCCTGGAGCCACCCGCAGGTGGAGGAGGGACACAAGCCGCAACACTAGCCACTCGAGGACATCACATGCGTGGTCGTCACCCAAATACATGACGCAAAGATTGTGTGTGTCATCAGGTGTCAAACAATAAGGCATGGACATGGATCCGCACCCTTCTTAAATGCCTTTCTAGTGCTTGCTATAATAAGGTAAGAAAGACAACGCTTACTGGCTCAGCTTCAAATAAAACAGTCCCTGATGATGAGGAAAAAGATGTTTGTATTCTACCGGTGCCCTTTTATAATGTGGTCGTGCCCGTAGTGACGTGCCGGCGGCAGCAAGTCGTGCTGGAAGTGACGTCATAGGCTGTCGCCGGTTAATGTTATTGTCGTTTTAATATATATTTATAAATATAATTATATATATATATATATATAATTATTATTATTATTGTGATGAGGGGCCCTGCGGTAAGTTAGTTTTAACACTAAAATAGTTTTAGCCTTAAGATGTTTTGTGAATATGGGCCCAGGCCCTGTAAGTGTAACTTGTGAAGTGTTACACAACAAATAAATATCAAAAGTTCAAAACAATCTGAATCTGTACATTTTTCCTATATATATCTGTTATTCTCTGTGTGTGTTCATGGCTGTGTGTATCTTTATGGACGAACAGGTGTGTATTCTTTTGGCGTTTTTATGTCTGTTGTATGTATGTATTATCAAAGACTATAGGGACTTTTATTCAAATGTTGGTTCTCCTAATGTGTGGTAAGTAAATGTGTGCTTGTGCTTTCATTTTTTCAAAGGATATAGTCTCTGTGGTAGTGCAGGTTACAGCCTCTGGATACCTTACATCTTGCTCAGGGGTGCTCGCTTCATCTGGTTCAGCTCTTGAAACTGCTGGTACTTCATGAAGCATACTCTTCTTCTGAAGACTCTTCTACCTCATTTTCACACCTTCTCACTTCCTCAACATGATTTGTAACCACCTCTTGTGACTTGTCACTTGTGAATAGAATTCTTTGTTATCCGACCGCTGCTGTTTGTGACCCTGTCTAGGTTTGAAATGTACCCGAAATCCTGTCTATTCGCTCTCATCTTTGGAGCTACTTTCCATGACTTGCTGCTCAGGATTTGATTTGTGCTGCTTTTCTTTTTCTGTTTTTCTCTGAACTGTTGTTACTTTCTCTACAGGCAGGAATTCACAAGGCAGGTGCATGTTACAATGCATGTTACAATAAAGGACTCTCACTCGCCCTTGTCCTTTTTCAGGACACACCTCATAAATGGGCACTCCAGTCTTATTTTCTGGACCACATAGACCTCTTCCTAATATGATCTAATCTTCCTTGTGCCCCCTCTTTCACTCATGTTTCTAACAAGAACCCTACACCCATGCTGTAACTCTACTACATGGATTTTACTGTCAAACCTGTCCTTGGCTCTTCCACTTTCCACTCTTGCAGATTCTGAAGCCAGTATATATACTTGATCTATTCGCTTCCTCCTACTTTCTGCATACCCCTGGTGAGATGAGGATTGGTCTCTGGGATTGAGGTCAAACACAATATAAATAGGGAGCCTCAGGTGGCTTCCAAAAAGCAGGTAGCAAGGAGAAAATCCTGTCACATTTGGACGAAAATGGTCTTTGGATGACGATGGATCGGTGATCAGGTTGGCTTTCATAAATGTGCGTTCTTTGAAAAACATATTTTAAACGAGTGTGTTAGAGCTACTTAGACTTCGTTTTTATTACTGAGACTTGGGGAGAAGCTGTACCTAATAATTTTACAGTCTTAAATTCTCCTTGACAAATAGGAAGGGGAGGAGGACTGGCGTTTATTTTTAAGGACAATTTTATTTGTACTTTGCTTAAGTTTGATCAGTTTTGAACTCCAAGCTTTTAAAATTCAATTAACAACACCTGTGCTTTGTGCTGTTATTTACCGGCCACCGAGAGCTAATAAGAACTGCATCTCAGAACTATCTGCTTTCTTTGCAGACATTGTTCTGAAAATGATAAAATATTAGTGATGGGGGACTTTATTTATGTGTGCTGTCTGACTAACCCCAAAAGATTTTTTTAAATCTCATCGAATCTTTCGGTTTCCAGCAAATGATGAATGGTTCTACGTATACTCATGGGCACACTCTGGACTTGGTTCTGTCACTTGGCTTAGTTGTCAAGGACATTATCATTGAGGATTTTATAGTATCTGATCATAATTCGATTTTATGTACTGTTTCTCTTTCTTGCCAGCCGAGTAAATTTTGCCGGGCTAAAAGATGGCTTCATCTGCTAACACATAGTCCACATGTAGAGTTTAATACGTCTTTTATGGTGACATTGCAGTGTGTGAAAGTGGACCTTTTGTCTTTGCATCTTAGCATAGAGGAAGCTGTTAATGTTTTTAATTCACTATCCACTGAAATAGATTCTGTTGCACCCGTAAAGCAGGTGTGTAGAAAACACAAGTCTGAGATTTAATTGAAGGGAGACAATATGTCCTCTAGGGGTCTCCATTCTGCAAGATAAGGCATACCTAAATTCAAAAGAGTCCCATTCCCACATACATTGGGTTAAATGGATAAAACTGGTCTCATTTTACACAAAACACAAAAATTTTAACACATGGTGGAATAATTCATAATCATTATTGTATTTGTTCACAATCCATAGCATCCCAACTCTGCTATGAGTTGGATGCGAGCACACTAGGGGGCGGTGCCCGTTTCACGTTCCTTGTGCTTTTCTCCCTCGTGTTTGGAAAGGCATAACTCAGCATCGGATTGGGCTAGGACAGAGGTTCTCAACCTTTTCAAACTAAACCCCCTTCACCAGGCCTCCCCTGTCATGTATCATCACGACATGCTGAGCGATTGTATTAATCAAAGAAGAGATATTTATCCCAGTCTCTTGCTCACAGTCAGCGAAGTTGGGAAACATGTCAACATTTTTATTAATCAGCCGATCATGCCAAAGATCCAGTTTGTCAACGAATGCACTGACTTTGATGTTGGCATCTTTCCCTTGCATCAGTTCAGCGAATTCAACTTGTTGAAAATGTCTACAAGGTATGACAACTGCGCTAAGCACAGGGGGTCATCCAGGTACTGCGCAAGGTCAGACTTCACATTAAGGCGATGTAAAACCTGACCTCTGGAGAGCCATATATAAAATCAACACACAAGATTTGCTTCATTGCTAAAAAGGCAAAAAGTCTCACCAAATTCCGACAACACTCACAGTGTCCAGTAAATATGACCACAATCGTGATTGAACTCTCATCTGTCAGGAGCTTAAATTATCTGAACTATGCAGTTTGCAGTTATAGACAGCAGAGAGCTCACCGCGCTAGAGCAATAATCACTTCAATCATACAACAACACGTAAATTCAATTTAATTCACTGATTCAGTTCTATTACATTTAGTTGGACTAAATCCAAGAAGCTTCTGCTGAAGAGGGGCCTACCAGCTATATGAAAATTATATATTTTTTAATAATAATTTTACAACTGCATTCTATAAACAAATTCACACATGTCAATTTTCAGGACTCACAACAGCATTTTTGCAGAATCCCTGAACTTACTGTCAATGGAACCAGACTTTTCTGTAACGTCATACAGTGCAAGAGGGACACTTTGCTGAACACGGGTTTGGTAACTTAAAAAAGCATGGAAATAATCTGTGTGACATCTAAAAGTTAGATCTAGTCACTGTCTTGCACCAGAGCTGTTTCCATAAGTTTTGTGATCTATATTTCGCAGGTATTAAGGCAGGTGTCTGTAAATTTGATGGTGGAACTTGCACCATGACATTTGTCATTTCAAATGTGATAAGATTTTAGTGTCTATCGCGAGTGATATTTTCCAAAAGCAGGTTTTTACTGACATTGTCAAGGACTTTTCTGCTAAAAAAAAAAGACCAAAATTTGAATTATTTCATATAAAAGTACATTTTTTGTATTTATTGACTAATGGCTTAGTGACATTTTTATTTGGGGTAAGGGGCCTACTGAAATACTGTAGCCCAAATTTTTTGGCGTCATCTGGCCTATGGTAAATATAATAAAGCATTTTTAGCAACACACTCACCAAACACTTGTAGTGAAGTTTCTCCTCTTAGTTGATCTCCAGCTCCAGTTTCTACAGTCAGAGTGTATTTTCCAGAATCATCCAGAGTTTCAGGTTCCGGAGCTCCAGAGCGAGAGTGTTTCTGTCAAAACTCTGTCTCTGTATGCTGGGAATCAGACTGTGCCATTAATATAAGATTTGTTCCAAAATGCCACTGTATTAAATCAATTGATGTGGAGGGCGGCTTGTCAGGGGCAAACACCACACTTCCTCCTACTGCTCCATTTGTCTGCTCAGGAAACTGCAGATCTTCACCTAAATATTGTCCTTTGTCAATCAATCAATCAATCAGTCAATAAGTGAAGAAAACGAATTCACCTACCACTTGTTTTTTTTTTTTCCCTGCAGTTACTCCAAATATAAACCTACAACCTTTGTAGTTATTTTAAATAGACAATTAGCACACAAGATTATTTTCTTTTTTCTAAAGGCTCACCGAAACACCATAGCATCCACAGAATCCAGTACAAATGATTAAAAACCATCATGATTGAGCTCTTATTTGTCAGGAGCTTCATCTCAAACCACCTGAACTGTTAAAATGCACTTTTCAGGTAATGATAAATTATAGACAGCAGAGAGTTCACTGCGCCACCTAGTGCTGGATCCTAACACTCGTCATGACTTGCATTTGATTACGTCAATACTAAATACGCAAATAAAGAACTAGTTAAACACAGACATGATTTTGTTGATTTATTAGCATTTTTAAATAGTGAGGACACATAAAATGAACATTGATAATTCATTATTATGTATACTTGTTATGTTTTCTATTCATAATGTAAATACATACTAAATATGCATATACAATAGTCTTTCTGCATATTCATGTACATTTGAGTGCTATGAAAAAATGCTGTGCTGCACTGCACTGTACACTTAACATGAAAAAGACACAAGAAGGTTTATATTTGTCACATCCGAGTTGCTCTCTATATGGATAATCGTTTGATGCTTTGTTTGCAGAGTTGTGCTGCAAAAACACCATTTTAATAAGATTTCAATTATGAAGCATTTCTTTCGCAAGATGTTTTACATATTGTGTGTGTATTTTGGGGGTTTTGCGAGTGGAGTGTAGAGGAAGAAACTGAAAGTTGCAGAGTTTCAGAACCTGTACTAAGATTTTACATACAACCAAATATATAATTGTAGCATGGGGGATCATAAATAATATTATGCCCAACCAATCATAGCCTGACTACACCTCAGGGAATGTTCAGTTAAGTTATAAGCACAGATTCCATGTGTGCTAACCCAACAAAAGGAACAGAGACGAGTTTCTCAAATTTAACAAAGCTTACAATTTATTGACGATTTTAAATAAAAAAGACACACTCCCTTTATAAAAAAAAAAAAAAAAATCATTTAGTGTTTACTAAATGAAACACAGTGGGTTGCACTCTTAAAAAGAGAGAACACCAACTACCAAAAAAAACGAGTCCCTTCTGGGGACTCTCCATAGGTGCAATGGTTTTTATACTCTCCACACTGTATTTTCTATCCCCTTACCCTAACCCTACCCCTAAACCTAACCCTTACAGAAAACTTTCTGCATTTTTACTTTCTCAAAAAATCTCATTCTGTATGATTTATAAGCTTTTGTACCCATGGGGACCGCAGGCCGGTCCCCACAATGTCAAAAAATTTACTATCCTTGTGGGGACATTTGGTCCCCACAATGTAGCAAAAACAAGTACACACACACACACACACACACACACACATACAGCAAAAGAAAATATCTACACCACACACAGTGAACATGCAGTGCAAATCGAAGGATATCCACCAAAGGGACCACACCCGAAATCCAACAAGCACCCTGAGTGTTTCGCTAAAATAACAAAGAGAATAGAATTAGTTGGGTTCCACACAATTGGAATGTTCAGAAAACCGTTAATAGACAATGCAGCCCACTTAAAAACACCAGGTCAGTTACAAACACTGAATCTAAACAATATAAGGATCACAAATAATTTCACAAAGAGCCACAATAAAAAAAAAAAAAGAAATATTACATATCAACGAAAACAACTAGGAAGAGAAAGACAGCAGTGGCAACTAAACAAGTACTAAATAAGAAGACAAAATAAACAATTACATTTCCAGTAAATATTGCCACCCCACCAACTAAATTGCTCAAACACATCAAATCCTACTGATGCTTTTTAAGTTAAATTATATCACAGCACTGTTTTCAGTGGTCACTAAACCTGCATCCACCAGCGGCACAAGTGACAAGAAGATCTAATCAGCCTAAAAATAGAACCTTAAAATATTAAAAACAAATCCCAAACTACAACCCCCCCAAAAAAAGAAACGAGTTCAACTCGACCTATCTCTGTCACACCCCTGTGGACTGTTATGTTGGTTTTTCCTTCTTGTGCCCATATTTGGTTGTTCCTCATTTAATCATCATTAGTTTACCTTGTTTCACCTGTGCCTTAATTAAGTTTATTGTTATCACCTATCTTTATAAGTTGCATTCTGTTCAGTGTTTGGGGTCTGGTCTCGTTAATGTTAACATCAACTTTATCGGAAATGTATGCGTGTATCTACCCTCTTCCTGTGGATTTACCTGTTTTGGAATTACCTGTGGAATATAATAAAGACTTTATCTTTGACCTTCGTCTTCGTTCTCCCCTTGCTCGCATGATACGTGACAACCTCGTACTTAATACCCTGCACCTGCACACAAGCATAGGGAAAACAGCCTACAAACAAACAAAAAGAAACAGTAACACTTTACAATACGGGTGCACAAATTCATACTTAACTAATGCAGTGATAATCATTAGTTAATGAATAACTCATGAAGAACTAACCCATTTATTTATAATTACTTCAGCAACAAATGAACATTGTATATGATTCATAGATTAAATAATCAATAAATTGTTATTAGTGAAATGTGTCATAATGTATTAATTCCCTAATAAGTTATTTCATTAACTAATAGTTTAAATTCATGTGGTAATTACCACAATGGGTTGAAGCCAGGCATTTCATCTTCCAGTTGTCTGCTTTAATTAATCATTAACTAATGATTTGCAAAGATATCATTATGTTATGACTACTTGTTGAGGCACAGAACTATTAACTAATTAAGTAATATGTCATTGGTTATGGATTTAGTATTAGTTAGAGTGCCTCAACAAGTAAAGTCACAATATAATGATACATTTGCAAATCATTAGTTAATGAGTATTTAAAGCAGACAACTGGAAGTTGAAGTGCATAGCTTTGACCACTGTGGTAATTAACATGAATTTACATCATTAGTTAATAAAATAACTTATTAGGGAATTAATACATTATGACACGTTTAACTAATAATAATTTACTGATTACTTAATCTATGGTTCATATAGAATGTTCATTATTTGCTGATGTAGTAATCATTAATAAATGGTTTAGCTCTTCATGAATTATACATTAACTCGTGATTATCTGTGCATTAATTAAGCATGAATTAATGCATATTTGTGTACACGTATTGTAAAGTGTTACCAAAAAAACCCTTAAAAGATATTATGATCTAAACTTTACTTTAAGAGCACCCTCAGACAGAAAATGCTGAGCACAAATAACAATTACCGTATTCGAGTAATTATCACAATACATTTACAAAATATCTGGAAAACAAAAGCAGTAATGAAATCTTTATTTGGCACAAAAGAAATTCATCTGTTACTGTTTATATAAATTATAAAGGAGATAACAGGACAATAGTTCTATCACTTTCATTGGAAATGAAAACCAACAACAGTTAAGTAATCAGATAATATAAGCTCCATAAAAGTAAGTCATATAATGACTTATATTACCCACTATATCTTCTTTTATCTTCTTTTATTTGCCCAGTTCAGGAAAAAAGAATGAGGTCTTATGTCTTATGATTTCTGAGAGACTGTATGTGATCAATAGAAGCTAAACATGAGATTATAAATTTAAAAGCACCCTTTAGCTGAAACACATTTGCATTAGAAAACAAATGAATAGTTACCTTAAAAATACTGAAAACATTTAGAGGAAATGCATGGACTATTCAGATATTACAGATCATATTTTATACATCAGCAGGACCATTTGGAATCTGTGGATGTTTGTCACAGTTTTTGCCATGATTTGAGGAGAAAATCTACAGAATGGATCTAATAATGATCAATGTGTATTAGAGTTAAGTGTCTGACAGCATAATCAAACTAGCCAAAATAGTGAATAAATTAAGATGAACAGGTGTTAAATTTGCTTTCTACTGACTCTGTATGCATCGATCCCATCAACCTGCATACACATGTTATTACCAAATCTATAGATATGTAAATAAAGTACAGAAATATCACAAAATATGTGTGAAATGTGCAATATGCAGGAAGATTCAGTGTGGTACATTTCAGTGTTCCAGTGTCTTCATTTAGTTATCTGTGCACAGGAGGAGGGTTTGATACCTGAATGGAGGAGTAACATAGTATGTAATAACATGAATCAACTAAATTATTTATTTTTTACTGCACAATTACAGAATGGAATAAGTAGCACTTATTTTGTGATGCAAACAAAACACACATAAGATGCTTTACAATGGGATAAACTGGACTTAAACATTAAACTGCTCACCTGAGGAGGAGTAGGAGCCCTTGGCCTGTTTGAAGCTCCATGTCTTACATTTTCATAGAGATTCACATACAGACTAGATACATTCATATTCCCTGAATTTGATCTCTCTCCATTAGTCCTCTGGAAATTACTTATTTCTTCAACATCCTACAAATAGTAATTTGTTTTTGTTAAATTACACAGTCATGATGTATCACCTGAAAGTGCTTAAATGGTGAAACAAAAAAGTCCTTTATTAAACTGTGGCAATGACTCTAAAAATCATAATGACTGAAGATCGGTCAATATCCATAGCAAATTTAATCTTTAAACTTCAAAGCATGTCTTCGTGCAGCAATATGTGAAAGATTAAAGTCCATTTGGTCTGACTGTAAAAATAAACTCATGTCACCTGCTATAAAAGCCATAAAGTCTTTAATTACCTCTATGAGATAAAAGATCAAGAGTCAAAAGAGGGTGAAAAACTAAATCTCAGTTAAAACCACTAAAAAGCACCTTTACTGTCAAATGTGTAATAGAAACAAAATGAAACAAAAACTAAAAGCCACTCACCGACTCATGTCCTTTTTGTGCTGTTGTTTGAAAAAAGAAACACTCAGTCAGTTATAAAATCTATTATGGGATGGTCATGATTATAATTGGTCTTGTTATAACTGTTTATGTAAGTTGTGTTGTTTAATCATATCATATTCATGTCACTATGGATAAATAGTAAACATACCTCTACTTGCTGGTTTCTTTTGTCGTAGGTTTAGTTCTGGGCTGTAGTGTAAAGACAGACATTGTTACAACTAGATGTTGTCTAGATCTCATGAATAAGCAGTCAAAGTTTCCATTGAGATCACAGTCAATTTGTTATTACTGCATGTACTGTATGAAATATCTCAAAAATATTTTACACTTTCCAAGGGAAAGTCACCATAACTTGACACAATTCAGATATTTTGATATGCAATAGTCTTCTGTATGAAAAAGATTTTCATCATTCAGGACTTCAAAGGCCAAATGGATCTTGACCTAAACACCAGTTGGAACCTGATAAAAGGCTCCTGCTCTTACTTATTGATTGTTTATAAATCTGCAAGGTTTCAGATTACTCACATCTTAGTTGTTGTTAAATAGACAATCAAGCCACAAATGCCTGCAACTGCCACTATAGCCCCAATGACAATCCCAGCTATCACTCCTGTTGTCAGCCATCCTCCTCCTCCACCTTCACTACCTTCACCTCCACCTTCTATAACAAAGACACAGGAAACAATAGTATATTACAGTAAATTATTATAGTAAATTAAGGTAGATTACTAATCAAAAGTTGAGAACACATTTCTGGTTGATTTAAACTATTCTTACCTTTAACTAGTAAGGGATGGAAGACTGCGGTAATAAATATTGTGATACTATTCAAAACTAAGCAGTCATATTCTCCACTGTGTGTGAGGTCAGTCTGATTTATGGTGAATGTGTTTGTGGTCACACCAATTTCTGTTCCATTAAACCTCCAGATGAATGAAGCAGGTGGTTGAGAATTTGCAGAGCAAACGAGCGTCACAGGATCCCCTACATTCACCACATTCAGACCTGTAATATAAACATCATCCGGTCCATCTAGAACACAGACAAGAGACTCATTGTTAGAGGAACAAACGGAGCACTAAAGAATGTCTGTATTTCATCAGCTTTGAGCTCAAATCATCTTGATGTTTGAATGTTTAACACTCACAGTTGATGACCAGACTGATTTTTCTTGTCTCAGAGGTGCCAGGGTTGCTATATATACACTGATAGTCCCCAGTGTCTGATCTCTGCACTGGACTGATGAACAATGATCTGTTATCAGATGAGAATATGATTCTGTCGCTAGGAGACAGAGGAATTTTATCTTTCATCCACTGCACAGAGGTGATGTGGCCAGTTCCCTCAGAGATTATGTTAGCAATTGATTCTCCCTCTATTAATAGTTCTTCTGGACCAATAAGCTTGACATCAGTTATTCTTTCTGTGTAAGTGAGAGACAAAACAAAGACACTAAATCTAAAAGTTAATCTTTCACATATACTGGGTACTGAATTTAATTCTGTTTGTAAAAACAACACAAATTAGTTATGTTACATTAAACAAAATAACAATTATAATGCTTATTTAGCAACTTGTCAACTAAATTTATAAAAACACAGCAGCTTTAAAATTCACATTTGAGGTCTGACTACACAGTCTGGAGAGGCAGGTGCACAGAAGGCCCATCAACAATGAAATCAATTTTTATTTATGTTTAAATATGTGCACCTCATAGCAATATGTTTATTTCAGGGTCTATTTGATCATCATTTGACATCATTTGTAACATTTATAATTTATTTCAATGGATTTTGATAGTTAATAGAAGATTAAAAATCTGGGTCTGAGACGAGAGTAAAACAACAAAAAACTGAGGTCTAGAAGAAATTTTAAAGTAAATGATAAAGGTAGAAAGTTTCAATGTTATTTCCATGTAACAACATTTAAAAATATTAAATATGTATAGTTTTCATAAAAATCCACCCTTGGGACATGAGAATGTCACAGTAACACCCATCTGTTCAAAGCTGGTTTAACAGAATAAAAAATAAATTAATTAAAAAAACACAGATAACTGTGAATAACAGAAGACATGAAGACAGAAGACTATCGTTACAGGATATTAAATTGCTTTTTTTCTCTCTCCCTTTCACATATGTTTTTAATTTATTTTGGACAATCACCTATTAGGCCTATATAGCCTACAGTAAATATACCTTTTTTTTTTTTGCAACACTCACCGAAAACTTGTAGTGAAGTTTCTCCTGTAAGTTGAGCTGAAGCACTAGTTACTTCATGTCAGACTGTATTTTCCAGAATCAGACAGTCTCAGTTCCCATAGCACCAGAGCGAGACATCTTCTGTCAAAAGTGATTCTGCCACAGTATCCTGGGGATACTGTAATTTCACCAGACTGGTCTGTCATTATAAGAGTTGTTCCAAAATGCCACTGAATTACATCAATTGATGTGTAGGGTGGGTAATCAGGGATTAACACCACATATCCTCCTATTGCTCCATTAGCCGGCTCAGAAAACGTCTAGGTTACGTACGTAAGCCTCGTTTCCTGAAGGAGGGAACGGAGACGTTACATCCCCTGCCACGACCCTACGTCGCGCTGACGCCGGGTTGCTACTCGGCTCCTCAGCGAAAACCAGAATGAGTGGTTGCACGCCGCCATCTTATATACCCGTATGTACGGGGGCGTGGCTCGGCATGCAAATACCACTCGCCAATGTTCATGAATGTTCATTGGCCTTTTGAATAAGGCTCAGAGATGATTGGTCTCTCAGGCGAGTTCCCATATGTAACGTCTCCGTTCCCTCCTTCAGGGAACGAGGGTTACGTACGTAACCTAGACGTTCTTCCTGTTAGATTTTTGTGTGTTACAGAGAGAATTGTGTTTTATGTTTTGTGAAAAGTGTTTAATGAAACTAAAAAACCTGGAAAAAAATCTGGTTTTTCAGATTTGGTGTGTGGTTCTGGTGTTTGAGTGTCAGGTTTCAGAAATTGTGTGACAAGTAAAGTTTATGTGTGTAAGCAGTTGAAAAAAACTGTAATTACATATACTTACTATATGGTTAGGATTAGGGTTTGGCTTGGAGTTACTTGCATGTAATTATGCATAATTAACCGTTATTGTAATAGTAAGCACACTGTAAAAAATGAAAAACACAATTTGAGTCAGCTTAAAATAATTTGTTACCCTGCTGCCTTAAAATTTTACGTTCAGTCAACTAAAATAAGTTTAGTCAACTTGAAATGTTAAGTTGTACTAAGGAACAACTTAGATATTTGTGTTTGTTAAACTTAACAGATGGGTAAGTAACCCAGCTGCCTTAAAATTTTAAGTTGATTCAACTCAAATATCTATATTGAAATGTTATAATTTAACATTTCAAGTTTAATAAACTTTTTTTGAGTTGAGTGAACTTCAAATTCTAAGGCAGCCGGGTATGTGTAACGTGTAACAAGGACACCTTAAAATAAAGTGTTAAGGTACATTTTTTTCTTGTTGATTAGGGTCATTACAGTTTTTCTCAATCGATTTGACACTTTTCTCGAGTGCAATGTACTTGTTTTCAAAACAATTAGCACAGCCATCCAGACACAAGATTATCTTAACTAAACAGTTCAACTTTACTGCAAAATGAAGCACTGCAATTTTTTTCTACTAATGCGTATATTAAAAGTACATTTTGACATCAAATCTACAGGTTAGATTCTCTATTGTTAGATTAGGTTCTCTGTTGATTATAAAACACTTTCAGCTGTAGATGCACAAATATGCAAATGAAAATACATGTTTAGTGAAATTTTTCAACATGGAGTTTTGTTTTATATAAACTGTGCAAATCTAAATGAAATAAAAATGGTTATCCAACAACTGCTATTGCCCATGAAAAAAAAATCAAATTGCCCCTTTAAACGTAAAATCTGCTTGTGCTTCCTTTAGCAGCAAGAATTGCAAACAAACTTTTCTGATAACTACAGATCAGTTTTTACAGCTCAGTAGTGGATATATAAACCAGCTGGTGGAAATACTAGTTTCCTAATAGCCTAATTTTGGCCACTACTGTATATACACACGTGTGTGTTTGCTATATACACAATTAGTTCTAAATTATTGATCTTCCTTTCATCTACACCTGGAAGAGAATTACATTGCATTTTCTCTACACTACATATCTGCTGCACTTGCATCATAGGAGAAAAAATGTAAGAAGGTTAAATCTATGCTTGACAAGCTCCTGTCTCAACATCTCCACAGGCCTCTTCCTTTGTGGCTGGTGATGTTGTTCTGGACCACCATGTCAATTATGCTCAATAATTGTTCACCTGAATGATCTTAGACTTCAATTTAGAAAAATTTTTTAGACATTTACAGTTGTGGGATTACAAATTTAAGAATCTGTTTAAAATATGATGGTCCTATGCTAGGTTCCAATATAACAACATGAACTGAAAAAGTTATGTATATTGTGACAGTCAAAGAGCAGGCAGCCCAGGCCCTGAGACAGTAACCTTTTGTCCTTATGCAGTTCCTGAACATACAGAAGGTTTCCCAAGTTAAGTGTGAATTCTAAGCTCAAGGTACAAATGTGCCTTTAGATGACATTTTGATGACTGCAGCGCCACGCAGCGAGTATCTGAATAAAGAGAAACTTCTGCTTCTAGATATCCAAAACGTCTCCTGGTCTCTATGAAAAAAATTCACAACACAGTAAATGACAGAAGTTGACCCAGGAGGACTAAAAATCTGTACTATCAACAACATTCATTTTCTCCCTCTCCTCTCCTCTTTTCTCACAACATCCTCTCTGCTCATCTGTTCTCATTTCACTCTTCATCTTCTCTCTCATTACACCCCTTTTTTTTACCCACTTCACCAACTTTTAGACTTTACACCTCTTTCTATAATAATAAAAATATAATAATATATAACTATATATAAATATATATAAAAACAAATGACAGAATTTTGTTTGTTGTGTTTGGCCAAATGGTACATAAATGTTTGTGATTTGTGTTAAACCTTTTCTTAAATATTTTAAAGTATTGGTTGGTTGCATTAACTATTGTGAAAACATTTTAGAGTTTTGTGCGCATTGTTTTGAGAAAAGTATTTGTATTTGTAATTTTTTGTATGAAATGAATGAAAACTTACAATTACAAAGTGTTCAGCTCACTGTGTTAACTGTTTTGAGTACAGTGACCTGAGTTTGGAGAAATGTGTCAAATCGACTGAGAAAAACTGTAAATGTGAATTATTAGAAATGGAAAACTGAGGATCACAAATTGAGTCACAAGCAGAAACCACGGACTGTTTTTTCCCCAAACTACAGCTGAAATAAATCTCAGCTCTCAGCATTTCTGCTTTTTCTGCTTCTGTTTTAAAACAATTTTATCTACAAGTTGTCAGGGTAGTAGACAGCGGTTTTAACTTCCCTTTGTGTGACTGAACTTTGAACAGTTTTGTTGATCTGTTGATCTGGTGTTACACAGCTATGTTGTTGCTCTATAAATGAAAGCTTATGATGGACTTAAATAAAGTGTTTATTCATCTACTGCTGTCTTGCACCTCTGTGTTTACAGGTTAGTGAATATTTACTGATTTTTCACATTTTAAAAAATCACATTTTTGTTTTGACTGCAAATGCAGTATAAAGTTATTAGCTATATCCTTTATTTAAATTTCTTTGTGAAATAATTATAGTGCTAAATGTAGTTCAGCAGAACATAGCTGTCATACAGTATTTATATTATTTATATACACTTCCTGTCATGCTGTCTTGTGAAATTTTGTGTGCAGACAGACTAAACTAATAAATTAAACTTGTTTGAAATTGGCAAATATAATTAGATCCTTTTGCAATCTTGGAATATATTGTATGATTAAAAAGCTTTGCCAGCTATAAATTGGTTACTTATATATATTGGTATATTTATATATACATATATATCTTTCTTTTTTTCTAGTACTGCATGGACAAAAAGTTGTCACTGATCTTAAGGTTACTGGGTACCAGGGTCATAATGTCACACTGCTGTGCCAATATATGCATGGAAACACAGAAGACAAAATAACACAAGTGCAGTGGATGTGGCAGAATGAGTCCAGTAAATATCGTATCATGGTCTTTAGTGAGACGAATGGCCTTTTTCTGCATGACACATTCCTGAAAGATAGAGTCAGCTTCAGTAAGAGCTCTCCTCTGATCAGTGAGGCCTCCATCATCATCAAAGATGTGAAGACGAGTGATCAGGGAGTTTACAGCTGTGACTACACAACCTTCCCTAGCGGCAGTTGTAAAGGACAAACCATTCTTACAGTGTTAGAAGGTACACAAGTAAAAAAGCTCATTTAAATTGACCAAGGCATCTAAAGAAAGTGTTCTTATAGTAGTATAATAGAAGGCCTAGTAGAACATAGAGCTGTAATCGGGCCTTAAAAGTTAGGCCCGACAGTGTCCGAGCCCGACAGAATTCGGCCAGAGCCCGACAAGTATATTTTGATTGACAGCTTTTTAAAAGCCCGAACCCGTTTACAGTCCGACATTATTCAAATGTGCGCAAGCACACAGCTCTTTTGCCTTTTGTCAAGAATGAGTAATTTATACATGTTTTAACATAATTTATTAATGACTAACGTAGGCTAAAGACCACTTGGAAGTTGGAACAAATAAATATAATAAGTCCTCTGTAACATCGTAACATCTTAGCACTCTAAATAGGCGTACACTTAGCCTAATAGGCCAACGCGCCGATAAAAAAGACTCTTTCTTGACAAATTAAATTAAGATAAGTTCTAAATTAAGATGGGTTTTTAATAACGAAACTAAGATTTCTGCGCAGTCCTACGCTCACTGATGGTGCGTCCAGCAGTACTGAACACCCTTTTACTGCTGCTGCGACTCCCCGGGATGCATAGTACTGATCTGGTTAATTGTGCTAAAACATAATCACCAGAGGCAAGCCTCCGTTTCACCTCCTCAGCATCCATTTTCGCATCTTCCTTGCGCTAATCGAAACGCATCACATGACCGCTCATTTACCGGGCAAGCCGGAGCGCAAGCCCGAGCCCGTGTAAAATGATATAAATTAAGCCCGAGACCGACCGAACCCGTCGGGTCCCGTCGGGTTTCATCGGGTTCGGGCAAAGATCATCAGCTCTAGTAGAACATTAGCCTCTTAGAATTAAGCGTTATAATCACTGTCATTATTTTGAAGGGGTCATGAGCTGAGAAATCAAACTTCCCTTGATCTTTCAGCATATAACAGGTCAATGAACTATAAAAACATCCTGTAAATTTTAAAACTCAAAACTTTCTTGTTAGGTTAAAAAAACAGCTTTTATTGAATCCAAGCTCAGAAAGCAACTTGTGGAATGTGCAACTTATGGTGTAATAGTGAGGCAAAAGCCTGCCTCTGCAGAAGAAGATTAGTGCCTGCTTCTACATCACCGCCTCTTTAGCCGTGCACACTGATACATGCTTGTAGTAAGACAGAGGAAATACTAGGGAGACTCAAACACAGGATTACTTGATTAGCAAAACCATACAGATGTCAACCTTTTAACTACATTTTTAAGTTCCCTTTCGAGGAACTCGAACTGTGTCCTCTAGGGGGCGCTATGGGGAACGCCATCTCCGTGACCCATGTCTGAAGCCTACATACAAAACCATCAACAGAGTTGGCCGGCAACAGCCTATGACGTCACTTCCGCCGCGACTCGTTGCTCCCGGCGCGTCACTACTGGTGCGACTACAGTATAAAAGGACGCCGGTAGAACAAGACGGTCTCTTCTTCGTCTTCACTGACTCTTTGTCTGGAGCGTGCATTATTTGGTAAGAACGATTCCTCTCTAACTTCTTTCATCAATGGCAAGCACTAGTAGGATGTTTAAGAGGTGCGCGGATCCGTGTCCTCGTTATTTGACACCTGATGACACGCACAATCTTTGCGTCTATTGTTTGGGCGAGGAGCACGCACACGGTGTCCTCGAGGGGGCAGTTTGCGTGCACTGTGAGCTTTTTTCCATGAAAAAGCTCCGTTCTCGCCCCTCTTTTTTTGAGGAAAGAGGGACAGCCGTCTGTTCCCCGCGGTTCAGGACCTTCCGCTGCCAAGGCACGGAGGAAAATGAGCTTGTGGGGATCGCAAGCGGATCTCGCTGATGAGTTAAAAAAGGGGCTTTCCCTTTCACGCTCATCAGTTGAGGGTGAGGATGAGCTGCTGGCTGACGAAGATGTTGTTTCCCTCACATCATCTGATCCAGCAGCTAGTGCTCTATTGGGTCCTTCCCAAGAAGAGCAGGAGATATCGGAGGGTGAAGAAGCTGAGACTGAACCTTCTTTAATCTCTTGCCGTGCGTACGATGAGCTGCTTGAGGTTATGGATCGCGCCACAGCGAGGCTTGACTTGCCATGGAAGCGAACCAGAAAGTCGGTGCCACGGGGTCGTCTCGTGTTAAGAGGCCGCATTCTTCACGCATCCATCATTTTCCGCATTCTAATTATGCTAACATTGAAGGGATGCGTGAATGTGGCTATGAGAGGATGCCCCCTGTAGAAGAGACGCTAGCTAGCTATCTCTCTATGGGTAATACATCCTCTCTTAAAACTCCCTCCCTGCCATCTATTCCCCTTCAGGTAACATCTCGATTAAATGGCAGGGCGTACGCAGCAGCAGGTCAGGCTGTGGGTGCGTTGCACACTATGGCTGTGCTTCAACGGATCTTGCTCTCCGTGCCACCAAGCAGGCTGCCACTGCCATGGGCAGGTCCTTGGGAGCCATGGTGGTTACAGAGAGACATCTGTGGGTGAATTTGGCTGACCTCGGGAAGAAAGAGAGGGGCTTTCTTCTCAATGCGCCAGTCTCACCTTCCGAGCTTTTCGGTGCCTCCGTCGAGACGGTGGTCGAGAAGTTCAGAGAGGCGAGGGCGCGCTCAGTGGACTTCAAAACCTTCATTCCTCGAAGGTTCAGATCTGAGCCCGAACAACACGGGGGTCCTAGCCCATCTCGTTTTGAGGAGCGAAGACGAGCTCAGAAGACTAGTGTGGCTACTCGTGCCCCTCCCCCACCTGCGGGTGGTTCTAAGAGGAAGCGTGGGTCGAGAGGAGGTAGACAAGACCTGAGGGAAGTGATCCAGACGAGACAGCGCTCTTGCCTGGATCAGAGTAAAAACTAACATCTATTCGCTTCCCTCTGGGGATTTCCATCTCCCCATCTCAATTCCCCCCATAACCATCTCTTTTTTCACCTGACTGAGGTTAGGTGGCGTCTTCCTGCGTGCTTCCTACCGGACCTATGATGTTTTAGGTTAGCTTTTATACTTATAAAAGCAACCTTTACTAATCTGAGACTGGACCTTCACCTCCAGGGTTATGCATGGGAACCACGGATGGGTGAGTACGATCCTTTTTATGTTCATAGCAGCTTTCTGGAACCTGCCGAGATGGTGCTGTCTCCCCTTTTTGGGTTTATAGTTTGACAGCCCACTGCTGGTGATTTTGGCAGTTTCATTACCCTTTCCTAGAGCCGTCTATCTGAGGATAGCCAGGTGTTAGCTCGGTCATCGCTCCCCTTCCTAGGGTTTCTAAGTAGCGATCTCTTTGAGCTCTTAGTCAGATAAGTGCTGTCTCCCCTGCTTGGGATGTAGGTAGACAGCCCATTCTTTGTGGTCAGGTCAATCTCGGCTGGTTCCCTTCTGGTAGCCTTCCTAAAAAAATATATCTAAAATACTCCTTTGTTCACTCGGTGATTGCTCCCCTTCGTAGGGTTTTTAAGCAGTGGTCTCCCTGTGCCCCTGCCTAGATGGTGTTATCTCCCCTGTTAGGGTTATAAGTAGATGACCCACTATGGTGGTCTGGGCAGCTTCACAAGAAGGTCTACCTGGCTAACTGGAGTCATAGGCGGGAACCACGGCAGGTGAGTACGATCCATTATTATGTGTCTAACCATGCTGTATTTCTGGGACCTGTCTCGTCTGTTTCCTTTGGTAGGTCCTCTTCGAGCACCCCGCTCTGGTCTTCGACTATGGTTATGGCCTGCTTGTCTGTGGATCTGCCTTCGGCATATCGAAATGGGAAGCTTTCAGGTCCCCACTACAGCACTATATCTAGGGCTATGGTCCTACCTCCAGGTAAGCTCTTCGGAAGTTTTTTCTCGCATGGATGCTCCTGGACACCCTTGGATAGACACATGGGCCTGAGGCCACCTGGCTGAGACCCTCTATCTGCGTCCCGCCCTGAGAGGCTTCCTGTTTCCACCCTTCCTGTTTTCAGGGTTTCCACCTATTCATCATGCAGACCTATTCCCATGCCATCCTGGTGGTCTAGTGAGTTGCCCCTCCGAGGAGCGGGCTTGATCACGCTATATTTCACCAACTTATGAGTCAGAGGCGTTTCTGCGGAAACCCTTCTGGATACTCCGAGGAGCTTTGGCTACAATCCTGGCGCTTGTTCTCAAGGTTCTGCGGCCCTTGCTAGAACAGGGCCCATGCTTTCTATTGAGATAGTTAGCACAGGTCTGTCTGGGGTGCAAATGTTTATGCTCCCTAAAGAGAATACCCGCAGCACAGCCCGAGGGCTGGGGATGCTACTGCTCTCTGTGCAGCCTTATAGAGGTGGTGTCTCCCCTTTATATCTGATCTCCGTGATCAGATCTTATCCAAGGCCTCTTTCACAGGGCGTGACGATGCTCCCCTCTCTGCGGAAAGGGTTTCTGAGAGCTCGTTCCCCCTGGGGGGATCAGAGGCTCCTCCTGTCTCGGGAGTAGAAGCCTGTCCCGATACACTACCTTCCATTTTGGTTAAGTGTATCGTCTCTATGGCAGTATTTTTAGACAGTTAGCTGCGACTGCTTGGCATATTATGCTCCCCTCCCTTCGAGGGTTTGCTTTGAGCATTGCCCTATCAGGCAACTGAGGTTCACCCTTACTGCCTTCCCCTTGGAGCCTTGTCTTATGCCGGCAGTGCTCCCCTCACTCTGAGGGTCTTCTTATTTCACCATTTCTCAACGGTACAAAAATCTAAAAATCTAAAAATCCATTCTTATGATAAGGCCCACACGAACCTTTATTCACGCTCAGCCTCTTTGAGCAGGGAGTTATCACTTGCGTTCTGTAGTACGGCTCCTAAGGTAACCTTGCAGAGCTACGGTAGCTCCTGGGTGACAAGCCAACCTAGGTAATCTTAGACACTTGGCCATACCCCCTTAAAGGAATACCTCTGTTTCCAAGCTTCAGGCTCTACCTCGGGTCCAGTGTTCTGACCCCTTGCAGGTAAGTTTGGGGTATGCAGCCTAGGCACTGGCCGTACGGGGTATGTTACTGACAGCCGTCACTATATCTCAGGGGCATCTCCCTTAAAGCTTAGGGAGCTGGTACTTAGTGCTCGCCTCTATGATGACAGGCACTCCCCTCAGCATGGCAGCGTGGGTATAACCGTTCCCCATAGTGCCCCCTAGAGAACGCAGTTAGAGTTCCTCGAAAGGGAACGTCTCAGGTTACGTATGTAACCTTGGTTCCCTGAGAAGGGAACAAGACACTGCGTCCTCTAGTCTCTTCGCCATGCTTCGGATGTGAGCTTCAGACGAAGAAGTGACCGTCTTGTTCTACCGGCGTCCTTTTGTACTGTAGTGACACCGGTAGTGATGCGCCAGCAGCGACAAGTCGCGCCGGAAGTGACGTCATAGGCTGTCGCCGGCCAACTCTGTTGATGTTTTTGTATGTAGGCTTCAGACACGGGTCACGGAGATGGCGTTCCCCATAGCACCCCCTAGAGGACGCAGTGTCTCATTCCCTTCTCAGGGAACCAAGGTTACATACGTAACCTGAGACGTTTTCCTAAAGAATGAGAGTTACTTGCTGTACTTGCTGCAATGGTTTCTAATGTATTATCTGCATTGCTATGCTGTTGCTAGGGTGTAGCCAATCACAGCCTCTGAGGTAGAAATAGATTTATCCAGTCAAATCTGTGGAGTTTTATCACCCATTTTAGTGTCTGGAAGGTGAAAATAAGTCTGATTACAGTGACACATAATAGCGCACCTCTCCTTGAAAACGGCACAGTTTAAGTATCATTCTTGTTAGTATCACAAATTATATGATATGATTTGCCAAAGTTTAACACTTTAAGTTAGTGCTTTAGAACAAATTCCTAATCAATAGTGATTGACTTTAAATGCACCACCAAAAAAGTGAAATCACAAAATAAACATGAAAGATAGAAATTGTGCATTACAATCATATATGCTGTTTCACCACCAGACTTCCCACTGATTTCCTAAATTGCTGAATTATTACGAACTCTTCTTGATGATCTGTCTGCAGGCAGTCATCCTGTTCTGTCCACTGCTGAGGCTGTAGGGATTGTGACTGCTGTAGTGTTCATCACTGTGATTACAGCTGCTGTGGGGTATTTATTCTTGTGCAACAGACGGTATGTGACTACAAAACATTTAGCATTTAGCAACCGCATCAAAATATGACAGATTCAGCAACTAGCAAAGCAAAAACACTTCTGCTACAAGGGTTTGAAATGATCAAATTAATTTTCAAAGGTTCTGTAATTTTTCATAAAATTCATTTAGATCTATTTTTATTCAATTTTTGATTAATATGATTAATCCAGCACATCTGCATTTGTACATACTATATACTACAGGTAAAACCCATGATAATGTGCTAGCAGCATTAGACATTTTACAAAATGCAACATATTCTATCATTGTCTTTATCTTTACCAACCTGAAACTAATAAAAAGGACATACTGATTTTAAATACAGAATCACAGTAAATACAATAGTAAAGTGTCTGAGCTGTAACCAATAAATTCATTATCTTGTTCAGTATTCAGCATAAAGTTATTGTGAAATGATAAAAACCTTTAACATTTCTCTTTTTATGTTTTGCAGGCGAGCCAGCAGCACTGTCCCTTATTGTAAGTGTAAACTTGAAAATCTCTCTTTTTAAAGAAAAAAATAAGTGGTAAACTGAACATATTGCTAATTTGTGCATGATACATGCATGTGCATGATAAATCTAATACAAATCTGAGGGTGCAGTTTATGATCTAAAGTACAATGGCTTCCAGAAATTCCAAAAATTGGTGGGTACAAATGACCAAATCATGGGGACAGATTTTCAGACAAGGGATCATATGGGGGGGCTCTACTCTTTGCGTATATGTATAATGTATAATGTAATGTATAATGTAAAGTATGTATAATGCTGCTATTTCACCAGTGTTTTACCTCTTTACTAGATACAAATCAGAGCCACAATGACCTACAACAGGTGAGGCTTCCTGCTGCTGTTACTGAAAGATGCAATTAGTCGTGAATCTCATAAATAAATCATATGATATTTCACAAGTGTCAAATAAACCATGAGCTTCAGTAAGTAACTTAAGTTCTCTTTACCTGTATTAGGATGTCCCATATTCTGATGTCACAATACTGAAACCATGCAAAGTTATAAGCCCCTCATCATCATGGGACACTGAATATACTGTGGTTTCCTTCAGTGGTTGGTCAGGATCAGCATCACTGCAAGCCTTATTAGCCAGTCAGTTGGCTTTGGGTTTTCACACAGCAGAGCAGGAAGCTCTATTCACACAGGTGAAAAAAGACTGATTTTAAGTACATCACATCCACTACAAGTTTCTATCAATGAATTTTTTTTTTCCAGCTGATGGAGGATAAAACTATTGACCATCAGACTTTAAAGCTTGAGCATTTATAGCAGCAGGCAACAAAACTCCAGCTTATAATACACAAAAAGTCACTGTACGTTAGTGTGGTTATTAATGTAGTTATTGTTATCGTTATCATTCTTGGTGTGATTATGGTCAAAAAGCTGACACTGACAGTGTTTAAAAGCGTGCTTGTTTTGTTTTTGGAGCTAGGCTTGAGTCTGTTTGTGTGGTCTATATGCAAGAAGTCACAAATTTTACAACTTCTTAAAATGTAAGCTGATTAAAATACATTTCAATAGATACTCACTGTGTACAATTATTCATAAGGGTCCCTTTATTGTCATCTCTTTTTATTTAGATTTGAAAAACAAAATGTTCAATGTTCACTTTATTTATAAAGCATATGTTAAATCATACAGAGAAAGCAATATCAGTGCTTTACACTGAAAAACAACTTTAAAAAGTACCATTAATACAAAAATCCTACTTCAGCGTTTCATGATTTCAATTAATTAGATTTCAATTAATTAAAGTAGGAAAACCTCACGCAATTCCTGAGGCACTAATCTAACCTGCTGCCAAAGATATCTGTCAGGTCATGTTTGGAGATAATTTCGCTCAGTAGATTAGTGACATTCTCCTTTCTAATGACATTGTTAGCTGTTGTATATCTGACATAGCAAGCTACGTGAGCAGTTGCTAGCTAACATTATGCAAAGCCAGCACTATGCCCTACAGCTTGATGAGACAACTGATGTTGCAGGGCTAGCACAGTTGCTTACCAATGTCAGATATGTAAAAACAATAGTAATATTGAGGAGGACATTCTTTTCTGTCAGTCTCTTCCAGAGCACACAACCAGCAAGGCATTGTTTGAAGTTCTGGATACATATATACAGGATGCAGGCATGTCATGGGATTTGCACGGACAGGGCCAGTTCAGTGACTGGGAGGGTTAGCAGATCTTGTCACGCGTGTCCAGAATTTAGCCAAGTGGACCAACTGTATGATTCATCGCGAATCTGTCGCATCAAAGAAAATGCCTGAGTGTCTTGAGACAGCTTTAAAGCAGGCAGTGCAAATTGTCAGTTTTATTAAAGCGCAGCCATTAAATGCACGCTTTTTTCCTTGCTTTGTCAGGAATTGGAAGCCGAACATGAGCAGCTCCTTTTTCACACTGAGGTTAACTACACCAGTTATGGCTAATACATTTTTTTTTTTATTTACTTATTTATTTCGTTAGTATTTTTAACTGCAGCAAAACAAATGTGAGATTTTATTTTTTTATTATTATTTTTTATTATTTTAATAAGTGTGTGAAAAAATATTTAAAACGCAACATACCTTTATCACATATAATCATGGATGTGTAAAAAAACTATAATAAGTAAAAAAATAACTGTTTCAAATACCTGTTACTGTAGTATATTCCTTCACTTTTTATTGTTTTGCCCTTTTTTTTTAAACAAATTTGGCTAGTTTGTGTGTGAGTGCCAGCCACTGTTAAGCACTTTGGACAACCACGGTTGTTTTTAAATGTGCTATATAAATAACATTGAACTGAACTGAACTGCCCTTGTCCCACACTTTCAAGCTTCTACCAACTATGAAAATCCATGAAATATTAATTATTACATCTTAAAAACTGCAGATTTAAATGGAGAATTGTTAATGTATTAATTGTAAATAAACATTTCTTTCATTGTTGATGAGCCTACATGATTATGGATTATGTCGCTCTCTGGGCCCCTAATAGTCTCTGGTCCCAGTGGGCAAGTCCATAATACATTCCTGACACACATACCTCAAATGTGATTTTTAAATCTTATTTATTTATTTTTTTCACATGCAGAATCTTAGGATCTGTTTTTTTTTCTCTTCACACAAATATGAATTGGGTCCTAACTGAATTCAATGGTCATTAAATATGAAATATGAAATATGCTCATTAAATACAATTTTTTTTTCTTTGTCTCTCATTCACACAGAAAGAATAACTAACTAATGTCAACTAATGTCACGCTTATTTGCCCAGAAGAATCATTAATACAGGGAGAATCATCTGCTAACATCATCACCTCTGTGCAGTGGATGAAAGATAACAGTCCTCTGTCTCCTAGCGACAGCATCATCTTCTCATCTGATAACAGATCAGTGTCCATCAGTCCAGTGCAGAGATCAGACAGTGGGGAATATCACTGTGTTCAAACATCAAGATGATCTGAGCTCAAATCTAATGAAATGCATTCTTCAGTGCTCAGTTTGTTCATCTAACAGTCAGTCTCTTGTCTGTGTTCTAGATGGACCAGAAGATGTTTCCATCCAGGGTGAGGATGTGGTGGATTTAGGGGTTCGTGTTAAAACTAACCTAAAATGAGTTACGTTTTGTTAACCAATGCTTGCATCTATAACTGTATTTTGAAATACACACAATACAATACAATACAATAAATAACTTTCTACTGTTCTGTACACTTCTGTTGTAGCTTCTGCTCTTATTTTGTGTTAGAAATGTTGTTTATTTAATTGATTGTTACTGTTTTTGTAAGTTTAGCATAGTAGAGGAGGCGAAAGATATCCCAGATAGCAAGTAACTATTGAAATAATGCTAAATCAACACTGATGGAATGGAATTAATGTCATAAGATAATGTTGTTTCACTTTTGCCACTTTTGCAACCTCATTTAACCGATGTTAAAATGTTAACCAAAAATCAATTTAAAGTCATGCAATCAGTGTTACACTGTGGTGTTGATTTTATAATACTGTTGTAGAATCAGTGATTCAATGTTACGCTGGTTCAGCATTATGTTTGTACCCTCAGTTAATATTGAAACAAGGCTATAATTTTAACACAAAAGCTAATATCATTGAATCAATGTTATACTGCAGTGTATTCTTAAATCTATGTTGTTTAAACAACATTGAAACTACAATTGTAATAAAATGTAATGTCAACATTATTAAATCTGATGTACCCAGAGTTGATATTAACATTTCAACTATGTTACATCAATTTCTGATCGTTACAAAGTTTTCATTAATACAGTAAAACACTGTATAGAAAAAGAAAAGTTTTGTGGAAACTACTTACTTTACACAGATATCCTTTTTCTTTCAACACAATCAATGGAAAGTACAGGATACCATAGGAAAACTGCTTGATTTCATAATGATTTCATAAAATTTCAGTGCTTGACTTCATTAATGAGAGTGTCATATTTAATCTCAATGTCTACAGTATGTCAAATGTAGAACTTTAAAACTTTAAAATCAAGACTTTTAAAATAATTATGTTTGTTTTGTTATTTCACTCACTCCAGTAAAAGAGTACAATATGCATGGTCTGTGTCCTTATGGTGCGGACAGATTTATACCTAGTTTATTTTTTTATAATTCCCGATATGTGCATATGCAACGTTGTATAAACGTTGCATATGCACAAAATGGGCATAGAAATGTGCGTATGCAACATTTATACATCAGGCCCTGTAAGTGTAATTGATAATTTGTTATACAACAAATCAATATGGATGAACAGGTGTGTATTCTTTTGGTGTTTGTATGTCTATTGTATGTATGTATTATCAAAGACTATAGAATACCCAAGATATGTCACTCGTATAGTTTTGAAAGGGGAAAAATGCAACACTCATTATGGCCGCAAAGCCCTGCCTTCAGAATAAACTAGCTAATCGCTAATCAGTAAAGTCAGCGCATCATTGCAGCTGCTGTTGGAAGTCCCGGTTGCTATAGAAACTGTCAGCATTCTGCGCGGTGCACTTAGGACTGCGCATGCCCACTGGCTGGTCTAAAAAATAAACTTTTTTAAATGCTATTTGAGCAAAAGAAACAACATTTATGATACAGTTGTTGTCAGATGTCACTGGTGATCTCAAATATGAAGTTTGATCGTAAGCTTTGTTTTGGAGAATTTAAGAGGTGTTTCAAGGATGGCCGCTGAGTGAAATGACTTGCCTTAAAGGGACTTTGGTATTAATCAAATGTGGGTTCTCCTACTGTGTGGTAAGTAAATGTCTGCTTGTGCTTTCATTTTTTCAAAGGATATAGTCTCTGTTGTAGTGCAGGTTATGGCCTCTGGATGCCTCTTGCATCTTGCTCAGGGGTGCCTGCTTCATCCGGTTCAACTCTCGAAACTGCTGGTACCTCATGAAACATTACCAGTTCCTCTGCTTCTGAAGACTTCTACCCCATTTTCACGCCCCATTCTCACTTCCTCAACATGCTGTGTCCCTGGGCCCCCTCCTTCACTCATGTTTCTTACAAGAACTCTACAGCCAGGCTGTAACTCTGCTCCATGGATTTTAACTGTCAAACCTGTCCTTGGCTCTTCCACTTTCCACTCTTGCAGATTCTGAAGCCAGTTTATATACTTGATCTATTCGCTTCCTCCAACTTTCCACATACTCCTGGTGAGATGAAGATTGGTCTCTGGGATTGAGGTTAAACATAATATTAATAGGGAGCCTCGGGTGGCATTCGAAAAGCAGGTAGAAAGGAGAAAATCCTGTTGCCTCGTTGCGTGTACAGTTATATGCATGAACGATTTGTGTAAGGGTGTTCTTCCAATCCATCTTTTCTCTATCAGTCAGATTCCGCAACATTGACAAGAACAAGAACATACAACATACTCGTAAGACATGATGTTCTATGTCCTTCTGCATGTGCGGGCAGTAAAATCTGTCTCTCATTAGGTTGAGCGTTCACTCAACACTGAGGTGACCCATTCTCATGCAACTCTTTGAAAGCCAAGCCATGGAACTTTCCATGGAACCATTCTTTGTCCCTTTGCCAGTGTTTTTTTTTTTCATATGCAGTTCAACACAGTGCTGTTCACTGGATCCTATTCCTGGGCTTCCCTCAAAATTCTTTTGTCGAAGTTCAGTTGGTCAGTATCTTCATTACCCAGTGCCATCTCAGTGGTCACAGGACACATCCACGGGGTATATTCTTTTGACTAAATACAGAGAGCTTAGGTCACAAATTTGATGGTATCTGGACTCACTTCCATTGAACACTTCTGCACATATTCCTCCATCCCCAATGGCATATGTGACAACCCATCTGCATCAGCATTGGCTTTCCCTGGCTGATACTTAATAGTAAAATAAAAATCAGCCAGCTTTGCAACCCAATGATATGTTGTGTCATTTATTTTAGCTGTTGTGAGCACATATGTTAGGGGTTGCTGTTGTGTGTCTGAATTGTTCACATACTGCCTATAATTCATGGTTAAGAACTCAAGCTTCTTTGAATGTAGATGGTAGTTCTTTTCTGGGGCAGTTAATCTTCTGGATCCATAAGCAATGTCCTGAAGCTTGCCTTCCTGTTTTTGATACAGAACTGCCCACAGCTCTTTTTGAGATAAATTGCAGCGCAGGATAAATGACTTCATAGTTGGGATAACCCAAAACAAGGGGTACTCAAAAAAGATCAATCAATTAACAGATCATCTTCTGGTGTTTTGGCATCCAGACAACAGGGTGGTTTGAAGGAAACTGTCCCTGACTGTTTCCTTGTGTAAATGATTTCTTTGCTCTTTTACAGAGCTGTCTGACATTCACCCTTTTCCAGGCTCAGGAGATCATAAAGTGAGGAAGCTATCCTTTGATATGTATGAGCTATAATATGATATAATTTCCAACAACCTCTGAAGGTCCCCTACCATTACCATTTTCCTCTCTCACAAGGCCTGTACCAGTGCCATGTCTGCAGGGTCCACTGTATGACCATCCTTGGACAAAAGTTTTCCAAGGAACCTCACATGAATTTTCCACAAATCTTTGAGATGGTCTTTAAAGGTTTTGCTGTGCACCAGACTGTCATCCAAATACGGCCAACATATATCATCTCTCAGCCCTATTAAATACATCTCCATGCAGTCTTGGAATTCTGCTAGCACTGAAGACAGTCCGAATGGAATGCAGGGACCATCCTGTCAATTAGGGGGCAGTCATGGCCTAATGGTTAGAGAGTCAGACTTGTAACCCAAAGGGGTTCCTCACATCCTCCTGCTGCTGAGGCAACAAATGATCAACAGGAACAGATAGGTCCCATAGGTCTCCATCAGACTGCACTCTGGATTCTAAGTCCATTTCTTTTGGCATCACAGGTTTTTCTACTCCTAATGTTTCCCCACCATGACCCATTACATCTGCAAAATCCACTGGCATTGTAGAAGTGGGGGTAACAGCTTCTACCTGTTCCTACATTTCCTAACACTGTGCGTGGTATGAGTGTAATGTCATGGCATGTGTCATTACTTACAGGAATAAAGACCTTTGATCAGATAGCCTTCTGGAGCTTGACCACATTTTCTGTGACTGTCCGTACTTCGGGTCTGAAATAAACAGCATCCTGGTTACATGACAGGCAAACAGACCACACAGAGCACTTCACTACCTTTTTGTCTCACCAGGTAATATTTTTGTCCTCAGCCTGCTCCTTCTCATGGCTCCTTGTCTAATGTTGGAATGTCCCAGTTGAACCAATTGCATGAGCCTCTCTGCTCTTTTGCAATCTGCTGCCATCAGTGTTTTTACTACCAGCAATGGCACAAGCAGCTCTGAGCTGAATACACCAGAGGACTCAAGCTGGAACTTTACTTCAATCGTTCCACAAAAAGACATGTCTAATTTACAGCCCTTCCAGTCAATGCACCTGGTCCCAATATCTCCTCTGTGTCTTGTACCCCTGTGCGAGGTGTGTGTTTCTTGCACTTTTTTTAATTAATAAAGCGGACCTGTGAGCCTGTGTCCCACAATGCTTGGGTGGGCACCCCATCCAGGAAGCAGTTAACTGTACATTTCTTTCCAATCAGGTTCAACAGTTCCGCTTTTTGCTTAGGAGAAAGGTAGGTTGCATAGATGGGCTCCTTCAGCCTGTCTGCTGTTCAAGATAATTCAGTTTGTTCAAGCATTTAATATGTTCAGGAGCCTATATGTCAGGACATGTTGTCAGGGTTCCAGAGCAGCATTTACAGACCTCAGTCTAGCAACAACACATACTGTATCTACTGGGAGAACAGAAATAAGAACAGAGAGACTGAAAAAACGGGGAGACAAGTGTGAACTTTTTTGCAATATTTGCCCTCTTGTTCAGAATCACAGATAAATGCACTTTCCATCTTTCATTTGGTATGAGAGACTTATCCTTTTCTTTTGGGATAGGCATGTGTCACATTATTATTTTGTACTACTGTAAGACATGAGGATTTAGAAATGCTACATGATAGGAAGCACAGACATATTAAACTTCCATGTGATTCTGATCGTCAGGCAGCACACAGACGTCTGCTTGTAATCAGAGGCAGACAGCGACACAGACTCGCCTTCCCTTCACTGAATGAACTCGGTCTCTATGTTATGATAGAGGTCACACATAGGAAGTAACACAAAGATGCCTTCTTTTATTGTACAGATCAGAGCCAGACCACGGCAGAATGAGAGCACACGTGTTAATGGAGGACAATAACACTATGAAACAAAATTTGTTAGTTATAAAGATATTCTAAACAGATATTCTTACTTTTATGTACTACTTATTTTAAATTCACAGTCTTTGTAATTTAATTCTGTAATTTAATTTTGTAATTTAATCACTGTCTTTGTAATTTAATTCCCCGATGATGAGGTGCTTATAACTTTGCCTGGTTTTGGTATTGTGGCATCAGAATATGTGACATCCTAACAGATAATGAAAAGTTGAGTTTACTGAAGCTCATGGTCTGTTTGACACTTATGAAATATCATATGATCTTTTTATGAGATTCGGGAAAGATTGCATCTTTCACTAAATAACTTTTTCACCCACAGTTCAGATGTTGATCTCAGCAGCAGGGAATCTCACCTTTTGTAGGACACTGGGGCTCTGAGTTGTGTCTAGTAAAAAGGTAAAACACTGGCCAAATAGCAGCACAATATATGGTTTTACAGAAGAGGAATATAGTCAAAAATCTAAAGATGTGACTTAATAAATGTGCAAGTGCAAAGAGGAAAGTAAAGAGCCCCATACTCAACAATTCTTTGAAACCAACTGTACTAACATGTTATAAACTGCACCCCCAGATTTGTATTCAATTATTAATTTTAAAATCGGTTCCTATTTACAATTAATTGTTTAGAAGACACTTTTATCTACAGCAATTTACAAATGAGAAACATAAAAGTCATTTATCATGGAAGAATCTGCAACATGTTCAGTTTCACACTGATTTATTTTACTTAAAATGCATTAAGTTTATACTTTCAAATAAGGATAATGCTGCTGCCTCACCTGCCATGTGTAGCAAAACATAAAAAGAAAAATGGTAAAACTATTTTTCAACTTGAGATAACCTTATGCTGTGAATACTAAACATCAAAATGAATTTATGCGTTTCAGCTCAGCCACTTTATGTCAGGGTTCTGTCACTTCTGTCTAGTTTATTTTGTGGGTTTTGTGACAGAGCCCTGCCACTCCCTTCTTGTCTTATTTCCTTGTGGGCGCGCGGCTTCGAGTGTCCTCGAGCTGCGCGCTCTCTTGTCTGCGTGCATTGTTTCATGTTGGAGCGTGGTGTTCGGATCCCGGCATTCATGTCTTGTTCAAGTTTCTGTTTGGTGTCGGGGTTCGGACACTCACGCTCCATGTGCTGTCTTGCTGTGGGAGCATGCGGTCTCGAGTACGCTCGGGCCGTGCGCTCCATTGTTCGCGTGTGTTTTGTTTTGTTGGACACGCAGTCTGTTTCTGGCCGCGTGTTTTCTTTCGTTCTATTCTGTTGCACACAGCTCGTTTTGCGGCTGCGTGCTTTCTTTTGTTTTATTCTTGTTTGTCATGTTTAGTGTGAACACGCGGCTTATGAGTGTTCTCATTAGCTGCCTGTTTCTGTCCTGTTTTGCACGTGGCTAGTCATTTTTTCTTTTGCTAGCCATGTGCTTGTGTTTGTGTTCTGTTTGAGCACATGGCCTTTGTTTTGTTTCAGTGTGCCATGTGCTCTCATGTCTATTGTCTAACCCCACCCACCTTGTTACCTGATTATTGGTTTATTTGCTCCACCTGTCTTCCCTCGTTACCCTCCTCATTTCCTCCCCATTTATTCTCTTTGTGTTCGGAGTCCAGTGCTCGTTCGTCAAAGGAGTTACCCTGTTGTGTCTTGCCTGTCCAGCCACTTGCCAGTTGTCTGTTTCCCCTACGGGATAGTTTTTGTTTGTTTTTATTTTTTGTTAATAAAGAGCCCTTATCATTCCTGCATTTGAGTCCTTGCCTCATCTCTGCTACCCACACCCTTGACACTTTACTCCTGTTTTTCTGTTATTCTGTCTTTAATATCAGTACCCCCTTTTTATTAGTTCCAGGTTTGGTAAAGATAATTTTGTATAGATATACTATACGATTGCTACAATTTCTTGTTTTTACCTGTAGTATATGTACAAATGCAGATGTGCTTGATTAATCATATAAATCAAAAACTGAATAAAAATAAATTAAATGAAAAATTAAAGAACCTTTGAAAATGGATTTGATCATTTCAAACAGTTTTTTTTGCTCTGAAAGTTGGCTGTTGGCATGAATCTGTCATTTTTCAACACGTTTGCTCAATGTTTTGTAGTCACATACCTTCTGTTGCACAGGAATAAATACCCCACAGCAGCTGCATTATCAGTGATGACCACTACAGCAGTCACAATCCCAGTCCCACAAGTCCCACAAGTGCTACAGCCTCAACGGTGGCACTTGTGTTATTTTGTCTTCTGTGTTTTCACGCATATAGTGGCACAACAATGTGATATCACGACCCTGGTACCCAGTAACCTTAAGATCAGACTTTCTGTCCATGCAGTGCTCGAAGAAAAAGAGAGAGAGAGAAATATAAGATATATATGTAACCATTTTATAGCTGGCAAGGATTTAAATCTTATAAAATATTCCAAGATTGTAGAAAGATCTAATTGTTATAGTTTGCTAATTTTTAGATTTTTCTACATTTTCATACATGCAATAATAACAAAATGACCATGATCTCAGTGGAAACTATGATTGCCTATTCATGAGATTTAGTTGTAACACAATGTCTTTACACCACAGCCCAGAACTAAACCTATGACAAAAGAGACCAGCAAGTGGAGGTATGTTTAATATTTATTCATAATGACATGAATATGATATGATTGAACAACACAACTGACATAAACAGTTATAACAAGACCAATTATAATCATGACCACCCCACAATAGATTTTATAACTGACTGAGTGTTCTTTAAACAACAGCACAAAGGAAGAGACTCTGTGAGTGACTTTTAGTTTTTGTTACATTTTGTTTCTATTACACATTTGACAGGTGCTTTTTAGTGATTATAACTGAGATTTTGTTTTTCGCCCTTTTTTGACTCTTGATCTTTTATCTCATAAAGGCTATTAAAGAGTTTATGGCTTTCTTGCAGGTGAGACGTGTTTATTTTTACAGCCAGCTCAAATGGACTTTCACATATTACAAAGAAATGTTTTGAAGTTTAAAGACAGAATTTGAGCTATGGATATTGACAGATATACAATTTAGACATTTAATAAATGTTTAATAAATGACGTTTTTGTTTCATCATTTAAGCACTTCCAACTGATCATCATTGTGATGACTTTGTAATGTAACAAAAACAAATGACTATTTGTAGGATTATGAAGAAATAAATGATTTCCAGAGGACTAATGGAGAGGGATCAAATTCAGGGAATATGAGTGAATCTAGTCTGCATGTGAATCTCTATGAAAATGTTAGACATGGAGTTTCAAACAGGCCAAGGGCTCCTACTCCTCCTCAAGTGAGCAGTTTCATAATATTTAAGTCCAGTTTATCCTATTGTAGAGCATCATATGTGTTTTGTTTGCATCACAAAATAAGTGCTGTTGTGTAGTTTTGCAGTAAAACAATAAAAAAATCCATTTGGTTGGTTTATTTTATTACATACTGTGTAACTCCATTCAGGGATCAAACCCTCCTCCTGTGCGCAGATGACTAAATGAAGACACTAAAATATACCACACTGAGTCTTCCTGCATATTGCACTTTTCACACACATCACACACTTTATTTACACAGAAAGCAGATTCAACACCCTGTCCATGTTTATTTATATCATATTTTGATTACGCTGTCAGTTATATTTGGCTCTGTTTATTGCACTGTTTATTGATCATTATTACATTTATTCTGCACATTTTCTCCTGAAATCATTGCAAAAACTGTAACAAACATCCACAGATTCCATTTGGTCCTGCTGATGTATAAAATATCATCTGTAATATGTGAGCAGTCCATGCACTTTCTTCTAAATGTTTTTTTTTTTTTTTTTAGTATTTTGTACTGTGACCATTTATTTTGTTATTTATTGCAAATGTGTTTACAGCCAAATATTGCTTCCTCATTCTTTCTTTCCTGAAGTGGGCAAATAAAAGAAGATAAAGCTGTAATAGTGGGTAATACAAAACAAAGGCCTCATTCATTACTAATTTTACCTTTAGATCTCAACATCACTCAAGGAAAAGAAATAAGGAAGTGATATTTTGCTGTGGTAATAAAAGTAAATTGTGGTGGACAAATTGATATGTTATTTCTAAGGAAATTATGTGTTTACTTAACTGTGTTGTTTACTTTGTGCTTCTCTCTGTTTCTCAGGGGATTTGTAAAAGGACATTTCAAATATTTGTTTGTAAATAAAATCTAAAATTTTCTAAAACTGCAACTTTCGATTTCTTTTTCTCTACGCTCTACACACAAAACCCCAAAAATAAATACACAACATGCAAACATTCACATCTTGCAAAGGAAATTCTTCATAATTTAAAACTATTTTAAATCTTATTAAAATTGTGTTTTTGCATCATAACTCTACACACAACCACCAAATGATTAGCCATATAGAAAACAACATGGATATGACAAATGTAAAAACTTCTATCTTGTGTCTTGTTTCACATTAGGTGTACAGTGCAGTCCACAGCACAGCAGTTTGTACATTAATGTACATGAATGTGCAGAAAGACTATATACTGTATATGCATATTCATTACTGTATGTATTTAGGCCTACATTATGAATAGAAAACATAATGAAATACCAACAACTTGTTACATTTTGTGTCCTCACTATTTAAAAATACTAATAAATCAACAAAATCATGTCTGTATTTAATTAGTTATTTATTTAAGTATTTATTATTGACATAACCAAATATGTAAGTCATGACTCATGTTAACATCCAGCGCTAGGTGGCGCAGTGAACTCTGTCAATAAATGCCGTTCATCGTTACCTGAAAGTGCATTTTAACAGTTGGAGTGATTTGAGCTGCAGCTCCTGACAGATGAGCGCCATCATGATGGTTTTCAATTGTTTGTATTGGATGCTGTGGATAGTGTCGTGTTTCGGTGAGCCTTTAGAAAAAAAGAAAATAATCTTGTGTGCTGTTTTCTATGTAAAATAACTACAAAGGTTGTAGTTAATTGTTAATGTCAGATTTTTTAAGTGCAGAAACAACATGTCTGGCTTTTACAGCAAATGATGTTTGTTGTTTATATGAGTAACTGCAGGAAAACAAAACAAAAACAAACAAGTGTTAGGTCAGTTTGTTTTCTCCACTTATTGACTGATTGATTGATTCACACAGGACAATATTTAGGTGAAGATCTGCAGTTTCCTGAGCTGGCTACTGGAGCAGTAGGAGGAAATGTGGTGTTTGCCCCTGATAACCTGCCCTCCACATCAATTGATTTAATTCAGTGGCATTTTAGAACAAGTCCTGTATTGACAGCACAGTCTGATTCAACTATAATAGCCTCAGTATAAAGAAACAGAGTCAGTTTTGACAGAGAATCTCTAAATCTGGAGCTCCAGGACCTGAGACTGGATGATTCTGGAATATACATTCTGACTGTACTAACTAGTACTGGACAGAAACTTACAGCAGAAACTTCACTAAAAGTGTTCGGTGAGTGTGTTGCTAAAAATACTGATACAGATTATGGCATAAAATTGTGTTTCATAAGTGTAGGTGTAGGTCAAAACAACGTGTACACCATTATTATAGGGGTTCATATAATTGTGTAGGCTACAGTCTTTTATTTATCTTTATGTTGTCTATCGTCTCTGCTACATTTTACTTGCATTTATATCTTTTTTTATCTCTCTAGTTGATTAGATGACAAAACACAAGTAAATATTACTTTGGAATAAGTGGAGTGTCTTTGTAAACACAAAATAACTTTACAGCTCTCTGAGGGTGTTTATGTGACTAGCCCCTCACCACCGGACTTATTGGACAATATACTGTAAGGTCCACCCAACTGGCCCAACAAAGGTCCAGTGGTGGCTGAAAGTGTCCTGGGTGCTTGGTCTTTTAATTGCGCAAAGTAATTTGATTTAAGTTAAATTCTTTCTTCTTTTTTTTTTTGTTTGTTTTTTAAGTTATTTTTTTGGGATCAAAAGGTTCTCGAGACTGAAATCGAACGGTCACCAGCAGCACAGTTGCGCTATATGTTGGCACACTAACCACTGGGCTGTCGGTGCCAAACTCAATAAATAGAATTTTATTTATTTTTATTTTTTTTGCTTTAATATGAAAAATTCAAATGACGTAACTTTAGAAAGTTTTTGTCTTCGGTAAAATTCTGAAGATACATTTATTATCTCGTTGCGAGTCGCTCCCGTAATGAGCGCAGCTGCCGCGCGCCTACATTTGAAATATGATGTGTGAACGGCTCCGTCAGACGAGCACTAAACGGCGCTGTGAGATCCAGTGCGAAACACTTGAACTCAGCCATGAGCACAAATTACTCAGTGAATCAAACTAGTTTAGTTTAAAGCTGTGTGCAACGAGACAGTCACATCGCCATAATTTAGCATGGATTTACTGTAGTAAGTGGCAGCAATGTGAGATATTCACACTGAATTTTATTACAGGAATAATGGTATATAATTATAATATGTATGTATTTGTGATTAAGCTATAGCATGTGTGCATTTATACTGAATGTTTTTAGACTAACGTTTTTCATACAAATAGGCTACCTATAAAACCATGTAGTTATATTTTTACCATGGTATTGAGGTACCATTATGTGTGGTTTTAACTGTTTATCATGATTTAAAATGTATGCATGGTACCATGGGAGACCAGTGCTTTAAAACCGGGTCAGAATAAATTTAACCATATAAAACTGAGGTTGCTACAATTGAGAATGAACAATTTACCTCTGCATCCTCAAGCTACTATTAAATGTGCATTTCTAAGAGACAAAAAAAGTGATATTATTAGGGGCCAAACACTGAACGTGCGATGGCACCTATTGTATCCGTTGGCGTTCTTCTTCTTCTTCCGCTCTTGAGTCTATGGCAGCCCATAGAACCGCTTGTGAGAAAGTTGTGAAATTTGGCACACTCATAGAGGACAGTCTCAATATTAACCATAGCAAGTTTGAAGTCTCTAACTCAAACTCTCTAGCGCCACCACTTGTCCAAAGTTTTAATAATTTATGCTAATAACTTTGAACCGTAAGGCACAGAAGGAATTTTTTTTTTTCCTCTGAATCCTTGGCTCATGCCGAGTCAAATGAAGTCCAAAATTAAAATTGTAAGGTTTAGGTTTTTTTGTATTAATTTTTCTATTTAGATATTTATTTTGTTAAAGGGGTCATCGGATGCCCATTTTCCACAAGTTGATATGATTCTTTAGGGTCTTAATGAGAAGTCTCTAATATGCTTTGGTTAAAAATTCTCACTGGTAGTGTAAAACAACACCCTTTTTACCTTGTCAAAATGAGCTCTGCAAAAATCATCTCATTCTGGTCAAGGCTGCTTTAAATGCAAATGAGCTGTTGTAAGGAAAGCTGGATCACGAATGATTTGCGCAAACATAGACGGATATATACACTCATAGAGGACAGTCTCAACATTAACAATAGCAAGTTTGAAGTCTCATACTCTCTGGCACCACCACTTTTCCAAAGTTTCAATAATGTTATGCTAATAACTTTTGAACCGTAAGGCACAAAATTTCTCTGAATCCTTGGCTCATGCCGAGTTGAATGAAGTCCAAAATTCAAAAATCGTAAGGTTTAGTTTTTTTTCTATAAATTTTTGTTCGTAAAAACCTACTATTTAAACTTCTGAATGGTTTGGCCCAAAATCACACAACTGGTCTCTTTAGATTCGTTGCATCATGCCAAGTCCAACCATACCCAATTTTCCCATGTCAGCCATTTTGAGTATCAGCCATATTAAATATTGTCCAAAAATGCTATATTTTTTACGAACGCATTGACGTATCATTACGAAACTTGGTATGTGTCTTCGGCACCATGCCCTGACAGTATTCAAAAAGTTTGGGGGCAGATAAAGAAAATTATTATGAAGAAATGTAGATCAGGAGCCGCATTCCCTTCACAAACAAACATAATCCACTGCATCTTCAGCAGCTCAGATATCAGGAGTAAATGACGACCACTACGTTCATTATTACATCCAGCAACACAACACCTCAGTCACTCAATTCTTGTCTAATTTACATCCCTGCTCCGGCATTAAAACATGAAGGTTGGAGGTTGGACTTTTACAACTGATCTGAGGTAAGATGCTTATGTCAATCAACTATCATAGGAGAGGCCTCTGTGGGTGTGATGCCACAACAACAGACATCTGAGAATGGCTCGATTTGAAAAAGGGAATATTATTTTTACAGATTAATTAAAAACCACTGAATGGATTTTTATCATTATAGGGTAGATTTGTATATACACTGCCAACACACATTAATGTTCAAACAATATGTAAAAGTGAACTTAGCATCCGATGACCCCTTTAGATCCGATTGCCCATATTGCCCAGCCCTAACCTGAAGTCTACGAGATGTTCTAGAGAAACATAATTAAAAATGCAAATGTACGTTGTTGTTACTACCTCTAAACAAAATGAAATACAGCAGGTGGAGTAGTTAATTAATTGCAGAAAAGAACAAATGTGAGAATGCAATTGACTGCAACCTGTCAGTTTTTTTTTTCTTCCTCTTTTTAGGTGAAGATCTGCAGTTTTCTAAACCAGCTACTGGAGCAGTAGGAGGAAGTGTGGTGTTGGCCCCTGATAACCTGCCCTCGACATCAGTTGATTTAATTCAGTGGCATTTTGGAGCAACTCCTATATTGACAACACAGTCTGATTCAACTATAATTGCCCCATCCTACAGAGTCAGTTTTGACAGAAAATCTCTCGCTCTGGAGCTGCGGAACCTGAGACTGGATGATTTTGGAATATACACACTGACCGCAGAAACTAGTGCTGGAAAACAACTTAAAAGAGAAACTGTACTACAAGTGTTCGGTGAGTGTGTTGCTAAAATGCGTTAGTATATTTACTATAGGCTATATAACAGGCTTAATTGATGATGACATAAAATGGGTATTTTTTAAGTACATGGGGTAGCTCTAAATAAAGTTAACACCTATTATAATAGGGGTTAATATAATTTGTGTAGGGTACAGTGAAAAAGAAAACAATAACAACAAAAGCCTGGTCTTTTTATGTTCTCTATACTCTCTGCTACGTTTACCTGCATTTATTTATAAGTAAACAAGTAAATATTACTTTGGAATAAGTGGAGTTTCTTTGTATAAACAAAACAACTTTACAGCTGTGTTACAAGCCTCCCCATTTGTCTAGGTGTAAGCGAGGTTGTAACAAATTGTTAAAAAACAAACAAACAAAAAAAAGTCAAATGGTCACATCAATTCCTTGATCCAGAAAGCAACAAACACATTATTAAGAAAATAGTTTATTTTTTATTTTTATTTTTATTAGTAACAAAATAGCAAACACAGGAAACAAAGGAAGCAAATCTTTAGGAGGGGGCAATGCCAACATAACAAACAAAATACTCTATTAAGGAAAATGTTAAATAACCTAAAAAAAAAAAAAAATAAAAATAAACAACAAAGTCTTACCTTACTCCCCAACTAATATAAACATAGACAAAATTCCAAGTTAAAAGAAAATGGCACCCTCTCCCTACAGATTCCTAAAAGCAATAATGGTATTAACACAAAAATTGAGAATAAAATTAAATAATTGTAAGCATACTGAAAAAAATATACTTTATTATACTTCTTGGGTTTCTGTGGCATTCACTCACTACCGATAGCTGATGAGCAACCGCTGGAACCCAATTATCAGTCTGCAACAGGGAGAGAGAGAGAGCGAGGGAAGAGAGAGCAAACATACGCAACACATAACACACCCAATAGAAAACATCACTATCCAAAGTTCGCACATTTCACAAATACGTCTACAGGGCGTTACACCCCCACCAATAAAAATGTAAATAAAAGAAAAAAAAACCCTTAAAGTGCAAAACCCAGTTGTCTTTTAGATAGTGGACAGAGTATTTTGGTAGCACTCTCTTATTGTCTCGACAGAGCATCTGCCATAACGTTCTCCACCCCTTTCTTGTGCTGGATATCCAAGTTGTACTCTTGTAGAGTGAGAGACCACCGTAGCAATCATTGACTGGCATCTGTCATACAAGAAAGGATATAACTTTTAGATATATAGATATATAACTTTTCACAAATAGAGGTAACATACTCATCAACAGGCATAGGTTTAGGGGACTGCCTTAACAACTGATCACTTACTAATTTTAACAGACCATGCAGTCTGTCCAAATATGAGTTTAGAAGGGCTGAAACCAAGGAACAGGTACAGTCTCTTTAGTTGCAAATATTAAGGAAAGCCCTCAGCCCAATCTTTACCAGTCTTGATGCAGTAATGTTGCAACATTGCCTTGAGAGTTTGATGGAACCTCTCTACGGCCCCCTGTGATTCGGGATGGTAGGCACTAGACCAGGAATAAGCAATGTCGGTCCTGGAGTGCCGATGTCCTGCTGAGTAGCCCTAGTAATTCTGGAGACCTTGATTAGCTTGTTCAGGTGTGTTTGCTAGGGAAGCTAAACTCTACAGGACAGCTGCACCCCAGGACTGATGTTGCCTATCTCTGCACTAGACATTTGGTGGCCAACACCAAACATCTCCAAAGCTTGCTTGAAAACTTTGGAGGTAAAATTTGAGCCCTGATCACTCTGAATTATCCTTGGTAGTCCAAAGGTAGTACATAACATAAGAAGTTCTTTTACCACCACCTTAGCCCTCAGTGTATGTAGTGGAATTTCTTCAACAAAATGTGTTGCTGCACACATTGTTGTTAAGATATACTGATGCTCTACTTTGCCCTTTGGCAGTGGTCCGACGTAGTCAATAATCAGTTGATCAAATGGATCATTCACAACGGGAGTTAGACAAATTTTCTGATTGGGTTTGCTCACTATCTGGCAGACATAGAAAGATGTACAGAATTTAGCAATAGGGTATTTAAATCCAGGCCAGAAAAAGTATCTAGAAATGTGGTAATACGTTTTAGTTAAACCAACATGCCCAGAAAGAAGATTTTCATAGGCAAGTTTCAAAACCTGCTGCTGATAATTGGACGGCAAGCCCTCCCACCCAAAATAAACCACCCCTGAGTTGGAATCATGGGCACTACTCTCAGCAGCCTTTATACACTCTGCCAAGGAAAGGGTCTGCTCTCTGTGCAGCAGCTGAAGACTCTGCCCACCTTCAAAGAAGTTCCCGTATCAACCTCCTCCCCCACAGAAGGTACATCAGGATCTGGTGATACAAACTACATTCCATAGCTTTAGGCACCTAATTAGCTATAATTGTGTTTGACAAATCTACTACTTTCTTAAATTTCTACTTCTTTCTTAAATTTGACTCTGTAACCACACAGAAGGGAAACTGTTCAGCTAAATCATAATTTTGGGAAGTACAGTATTAGGCATGTGAGTCAGTAGGGAAGACTATGCCACCTGTGAGATTGTTCCCAAGAATCAAGTTAACACCCTCTACAGGTCATGCACAGCGAAGTTGACCGGTCCACTTACAATGTCAGACTTAAAATATACAGTATGAAGCATTTTTAGGCTTACAAGCTCCACTCTTCTCCTTCCAAGCTTTACAATCTGCAGTCAGGTGGTTTGGATCAAAGCAAAAGAAACAAATCTGCTTATCATCTCCCCCATTTGATTTACGAGACATTTTGCCCTTATAAAAAGGTGCCCAAACTCTGTCCTGGAGGGCCAGTGTTCTGCAGAGTTTAGCTCCAACCCTGATCAACCACACCTGATCCAGCTAATCAAGCTTTTACTAGGCATACTAGAAACTTCTTGGCAGATGTGTTGAGGCAAGTTGGAGCTAAACTCTCCAGGACACTGGGCCTCCAGGACTGAGTTTGGACACCCCGGGTATCGCTAGTAAGCCCCTCCTCAGCATAAGCCTCTTGGCTTCAGCCAATAGAAGCCTGTGCATTAATGTGCCCCTGGTGTTGTGTACAGGGTTCTGTGAGGGGTAGTGATCAGTTAGGAAATAGAACATATCATTAACCTAATGAAAGTCTTTGAGATGTTCTAGCAAAACAAGTGTGTGTGTATGTGTGTGTGTGTTACTCAGTTAGCTGTCACAATTGTTTTATTTTCGCTTAGTAAATTAATAAAACCCAACTTAATGTAATAGAACTGAATCACTAAACTTACTGACTCGTAAATTTACATGTTGTTACATGATTGAAGTGATTATTGTGATCCTGACTTGTGTCAACAGCCAGGAGAAAGGCAGCATAGTGAGCTCTCTGCTGTCTATAACTACAAACTGAAAATGTATAGTTCAGATAATTGAAGCTCCTGACAGATAAGAGTTTAATCATGATGGTTTATGATCAATTTTACTAGACACTGTGAGTGTTGTTGTGATTTGGTGAGACTTTTAGCCTTTTTAGCAATGAGGCAAATCTTGTGTGTTTACTTTACGTGTAAAATAATTACACTAGTTATAGCTAATAAATGAATGAATGAATTTATATATTTATTTGTTTATTTGTTTGTTTGTTTAAACTCCAGAAAAACAAATGTATTTACAAATGAATTTATTTATTTATTTAAACTGCAGGAAAACAAATGTCAGATTTGATCTTGTAAGGGTAGAAAAATGTATGTCTGGCTTTTACTGCAGATGTACTTTGTTGTTGTTAATAACACTAAACAAAATGAAATACAGTAGGTGGAGTAGTTAATTATTTAATTGCAGAAAAACAAATGTAAGTATGCAATTTACTGCAACTGGTCAATTTGTATTTATTTATTTATTGATTGACAATATTTAGGTCATGATCTGCAGTTTTCTGAGCCAGCTAATGGAGAAGTAAGAGGAAGTGTGGTGTTTGCCCCTGATAATCCGCCCTCTACTTTAATTGATACAATTCAGTGGCATTTTGGAACAACTCTTATATTGACAACACAGTCTAATTCAACTATAATAGCCTCAGTGTACAGAGACAGAGTCAGTTTTGACAGAAACACTCTTGCTCTGGAGCTCCGGAACCTGAAACTGGATGATTCTGGAATATACAGACTGACTGCAGAAATTAGTACTGGAAAACAACTAAGAGGAGAGACTTCACTACAAGTATTCGGTCAGTACGTTGCCAAATTGCAGTAGTATATTTACTATAGGCCAGGGGTGCCCAATCTCTGTTCTGGAGAGCTTAGCACCAATCGCAATTAGACACACCTGAACCAGCTAATAAAGGTCTTACTAGGCACACTAGAAACATTCCAGCAACATTCCAGCAGGTGTGTTGAGGCAAGTTGAAGCTAAACTCTGCAGGACACCGGCCCTCCAGGACCAAGTTTGGGCACCCCTGTTATAGGCTATATAACAGATGATGGCATAAAATGGCTATTTCAAAAGTACATGGGGTAGGTCTAAATAAAGTGAGCACCTATTATTATAGGGTTTCATATAATTTGTGTAGGGTACAGTGAAAAAGAAAACAACAGTATTTCAGTAGACCCCCCTACCCAAATAAAAATGTCACTAGGCTTTTAGTCAATAAATAGACAATTTGTGCTTTTGTATGAACGAATTCAGCTGACATTACTTTGAAACTTTGCTTCTTTGTTTTTCTAGCTGAAAAGTCCTTGATAACATAGGTAAAATTCTGCTTTTGGAAAACAACTGTCAATTTTTTTTGTTGTTTTTTAGGTGAAGATCTGCGGTTTTCTGAGCCAGCTACTGGAGCAGTAGGAGGAAGTGTGGTGTTGGCCCCTGATAACCCACCGGCCACATCAACTGATTTAATTCAGTGGCATGTTGGAACAACTCTTATAATGACAACACGGTCTGGTTCAACTATAATAGTCCCAGCATACAGAAACAGAGTCATTTTTAACAGAAACACTCTCGCTCTGGAGCTCCGGAACCTGAGACTGGATGATTCTGGAAAATACAGTCTGACTATAATATCTAGTACTGGAAATCAACTTAGAGGAGAGACTTCACTACAAGTGTTCGGTCAGTACATTGCCAAAATGCTTTAGTATATTTACTGTAGGCCAGGGGTGCCCAAAGTCTGTCCTGGAGAGTTTAGCACCAAACCCAATTAGACACACCTGAACCAGCTAATCAAGGTCTGAAAGGTTACTAGGAAGCTACAGGCAAGTGATTGTTGGAGCTGAACTTTGCAGGACTGCGGCTCTCCAGGACCAGAGTTCACCACCTCTGTTATAGGGGTTAATATAATTTGTGTTGGCTGTTCTCTCTGCTACATTTTAGTTGTATTTTTTTTCTTCTTAATTAGATGACAAAACAAAAATAAATATGGAATAAGTGGAGTTTCTTTGTAAAAACAAAATAACTTCACAGTTTGAATGTTTGTGAGTCTGCCCCCTCACAGCCGGACTTAATGGACATTATAGCAGTGATCCCAATTAAAAACATAAGAGGCTCTATACTATTGTAGAGGCTAATGTACTAATATAGGCTAGTGAAATATCAGCCCCCTTGTGATGACATTTTGTGTGTCCCTATTATGAAAAAATGCTTATCAGCCAAATCGTGTTTATATATAAATCGATCTTCATCTTGGCTTCAGTCAATAAAAGCCTGTGCATTAATGTGGCCCTGGTGTTGTACACAGGGTTCTGTGAGGGGTAGTGATCAGTTAGGCAATAGAAAATGTCATTAACCTGATGGAAGTCTTTGAGATGTTTTAGAGAATGTGTGTGTGTTTGGGTGTGTGTGTTTGTTAGTCAGTTTGCTATTTGTGTCACAACTGTGTTTTATTTTCTCTCAGTAAATTAATCAAAACCAACTAAATTTAATATTTAGTTTAAAAAAATATATTTTTCTAAAATTAATTAAAGTTAATTAACCCCATTAATTTACACTTTAAATGATGGTTGAAGTGATTATTGCTTTTATGTTATCCTGACTTGTGTTAACATCCAGCAAAATTGTAGTGCAGTGAGGTCTCTGCTGTCTATAACTACAAACTGAAAATGCATAGTTCAGATAATTGAAGCTCCTGACCGATGAGAATTTGATCATGATTGTTTATGGTCATTTTTACTGGACACTGTGAGTGTTGTTGTGATTTGGTGAGACTTTTAGCCCTATTAGCAATGAGGCAAATCTTGTGTGTTGACTTTGTGAATAAACACTTTGTGAATAGAGTATAACTACTCTAGTTATAGCTAATGAATTAATTAATTAATTCTTTTTTATATTTATTTGTCAGAAAAACAAATGTATTTACAAATTAATTACAAAAATAATTAATAATTAATTAATTTATTTAAACAGCAGAAAATCAAATGTCAGATTTTATTTTGTAAGGGTAGAAAAATGTATGTCTGGCTTTTACTGCAGATGTACATTGTTGTTGTTACTAGCACTAAACAAAATGAAATAAAGTAGGTGGAACAGTTAATTATTTAATTGCAGAAAGTATGCCGTTTGCTGCAACTGGTCAATTTGTATGTATTTATTTATTGATTGACAATATTTAGGTGACGATCTGCAGTTTTCTGAGCCAGCTGCTGGAGAAGTAAGAGGAAGTGTGGTGTTTGCCCCTGATAACCCGCCCTCCACTTCGATTAATGCACTTCAGTGGCAGTTTGGAACAACTACTATATTGACAGCACTGTCTGATTCAACTATAATAGTCCCAGCATACAAAGACAGAGTCAGTTTTAACAGAAGTACTCTCGCTCTGGAGCTCCGGAACCTGACACTGGATGATTCTGGAATATACAGTCTGACTGTAATATCTAGTACTGGAAATCAGCTTAGAGGAGAAACTTCACTACAAGTGTTTGGTGAGTGCACTCCTAAAATTGGTTTAGTATATTGACCACAGGCTTTATGGAGTTAATAGGTGATTATATAAAATGGGTATTTAATAAATAAGTGAAAAAAAAAATGCTTTAAAAAGCAACATAGCACATAATCATGGATGTGTGGGAAAAAATACATTCTAATGGGAACTGTTTCAAATACCTGTTAGTGTAGAATATCACTTTTTTTTATTGTTTTGCTCTTGTCCCACACATTCAAGCTTCTACCAACTATGAAAATCCATGAAAATATGAATCATTACAGCTTGAAAACTGAAGATTTAAACAGAGTTATGGATTATGGCGGCCTCTGGGCCTCTAATAGTCCATAATATATTCCTGACACACATACCTCAAATGTGATTTTTAAATCTCATTTATCTATTTTTTCCACATGCAGAAGTTCAAGATCTGTTTACCCCCCTCTTCTCACAAATGTGAATTGGGTCCTAACTGAATTCAGTGCTCACTAAATGTGAAACACTCATTTTGCTCTTTGTCTCTCATTCACACAGAAAATATAACTAATGTCAGGCTTATTGGTCCAAAAAAACCATTAATAGAGGGAAAATCATCTGCTAACATCATCTCTCATGGAACTGGCAGCATCACCTCTGTGCAGTGGATGAAAGATAACAGTCCTCTGTCTCCTAGCAACAGAATAAGAATTTCATCTGATAAAAGATCAGTATTCATCAGTCCAGTGCAGAGATCAGACAGTGGAGAATATCAGTGTACATATACAAACCCTGTCAGCTCTGGGATGGCAAAACTCAGCCTGATCATCAACTGTGAGTGTTAAACATTCAAACATGAAGATGATTTAAGCTTAAACCTGATGAAATACAGACATTCTTCAGTGCTCAGTTTGTTCCTCTAATAGTGAGTCTCTTGTCTGTGTTCTAGATGGACCAGATGATGTTTCTATTCAGGATGTGGTGGATTTAGGGGTTCGTGTGTCGCTCTCTTGCTCTGCAAATTCTAAACCTTCTGCCTCATTCAGCTGGAAGTTTAATGGATCAGACACTGGTGTGACTACAGACACATTCACCATAAATCAGACTGATTTCACACACAGTGGAGATTATGAATGCACAGCTTTGAATAGTGTCACAAAGAGAAGTGTCACACAAAAACATGCTTTACTAGTTAAAGGTAAGAATAGTTAAAACTAACCTGAAATGAGTTACGTTTTGATAACCAATGCTTTAACTTACATTTGCAACTAAATAAACATATAAATAAATAACTCTACTGTTCTATACACCCCTGTTGTAGCTTCTGCTTTTATTTTGTTTTAGAAATGCAGTGTTTCTTTAATTGTCTGTTACTATTCTTGTATGTTTACTATAGTAGGTGGCGGAGGAGGCTGAAGATGTCCCAGATAGCACATGACCACTGAAATAATGCTAAATCAGCATCAATGGAATGGAATTAATGTCGCAAGATTATGTTGTTTGAATGCCACTTTTGCTACCTCAATTAATGTTAAAATGTCAACAAAAAGTCAATGTAAAGTCATTCAATCAACAATTACAAATATCATTCAATTACACTGTGGTGTTGATTCCATAACTGTTGTTGAATCAGCAATACAATGTGATGTATAATGTTTGCCCCTTTAGTTAATGTTGAAACAAGGCTAAAATTTTAACACAATAGCTATAGTAATGTCGGTAAATCAGTGTTATACTGCAGTGTATTCCTAAATCTACATTGTTTAAACAACATTGAAAATGCAATTGTAAATTAATGTAATGTCAATATTATTAAATCTGAGAGTTAACATATCATTAACAATTCAACTATGCTACATCAGTTCCTGATCGTTACAAAGTTAATACAGTAAAACACTGTATAGACAAAAAATAAAAAAAATCTTTAAAGTAGTGACTTTATTTACTTTACACAGATATCTTCTTTAAACACAATCAATGGAACATGTAATTACACCCACCCGCGTATCCCCGCGCATATATACATATACAATACATACACACACACACACACACACACACACACACACAAAACCCTGAAACTCATTAACCAAATCTCAAGACAAGGTCTGCAAAATTGCAAGCACAGTTTTTGCTTTAAGCTACAGATTATGCAAATGTGACTGCCCCTTTACATTTAGTTTTCAATTCTGTATCACACTTTGTGCAAAACACTACACACTGTTCCCCTTCAGTCGTTTCACTACGACGTTACATATGGGAACTCGCTTGAGTGACCAATCACCTCTGAGCTTTACAGAAAAGGCCAATGAAATTGGCGAGTGGAGTTTGCGTGCAACGCCACTCCCCCGTACATACGGGTATATAAGATGGCGGCGCGCATCCACTCATTCAGATTTTCGCTTCAGAGCCTCACCGCTACGAGCCATTCAAGACTGAAATACAGAGTACGCTCTCTCCCGACACCAGCAAGAGATCCGCTGTTGTCCGATCCTGCGAGCCGGCCACCGACAGAGACGGAACGTGCCGGCTTCTCGCATTCCAGCGAGCTCCTTTGAGCGCACGGTTGTGCCGCGTCCTCCCTGGGCGAACCGGGATCTAAAAGAGCAATTTCCTTACGGTCGTCGAGAGCCATTGTCCCGGTATGGCTTTCCGACCGTGCGTTTCTGGGTGCGGTAGTTTCCTCACCTCCGCTGACGGTCATGATCGCTGTCTCACGTGCCTGGGCCGAGCGCACGCAGAGGCAGCGTTTGTGGATGGTTCATGCGCTCATTGCGAGCGTATGTCCATGGCCACGTTGAGGTCCCGCCTCTCGTTCGCGAGACGGCTCCCCTCGTCGTCTTCCCGAGGTAGTTCGGCGAGCCGTAAAGGCTTTACGGCTGCTTCGGCGAGGCGCTTGGGGGACCTCCAGGTGACGGTGCAGAATGTCCCGCCGGCTGATACCCCGCGGGCTTCCGCTCCACCGCGTGGTCCCGTGGTGATGCCCAAACAGACTGCTCCCCCGTCTAAAAGCGGGCCCAGCGTCTCTTTTGGTGCTCCCCCGGAGGAAGAGATGTCTATCTCAGCATCAGAGGGTGAACGGTCGGCAGATGAGGCGGGCACTTCGGCGGAGCGGCGCCCCTCTGCGGTCGCTGCTCCGTCTGAGGCGGACGCCGAACTGTCGGCCATGCTCCTCCGGGCCGCCAAGGGGATCGGGCTGGAGGTCCCGAAGGTGCCTCCTCCCGATCCTTCGAGACTGGATGATTGGTTTCTGGGGACGAGAGCCCTCGCTACCCTTGATGGCGGGGCGGCCAGGGGGTACGAGGGGGTCCCTCAGGTTGAGCGTGCGGTTGCGGTGCATTTATGCCCGCAAGACGCCGCCACCTGGCGGGGCTCTCCGCGCCTCCCGTCCAAAGCCTGTAGGCTTTCGTCGGCTCTGACCGGCAAAGCCTACAGTGCTGCGGCCCAGGCCGCCACCTCCCTGCACGCCATGGCCACCCTGCAGGTCTACCAGGCCAAGGCGTTGAAAGAACTGCACAGGGGTAGTCCTGACCAAGCGGTATTGCAGGAGCTGTGCGCAGCGACTGACTTCGCTCTCTAAAGTCTAAAGTCACGGCGCGGTCCCTTGGTCAGGTGATGTCCACACTCGTGGTCCAGGAACGCCACCTCTGGCTGAACCTGGCGCAGATGGCAGATGTCGACAAAGCACGCTTTCTCGACGCTCCCGTCTCCCAGGCCGGCCTCTTCGGCGACACTGTCGAGGACTTTGCCCAGCAGTTCTCGGCAGTCCAGAAGCAGACTGAGGCGATCAGTCACATCTTGCCCCGGCGTGTGACTCCCAGGAAGTCCCCGGGTGCCCAGCCTCAGCCTGCTCGTCGCCGAGGGCGCCCCCCTGTGGCCCCCAAGAAGCAAGACCTACCTGCTCCGTCTCCGGCTGAGGCCCATGATGCGCGCCTCGCCGCCAGACGTCGTGGCCGCCGCCGGGGAACGGCGCCGCCCGCTGCTCAGGAGCCCCCCCATACACCTAAGACCCGCAGGTCTGCGCGGCGCTCCTGACACGGGCAGACCTACGGGTCGGCGGTACCCACCCACTCACAGAAAGAGCAATTTTCCACATCTCTGGGCCAAGTGCCCCGAGTTCTGTTCCTGACAGACAAGATGTCTCCTCGGGTTCGGACTCGGAGCCAACATTCGCCAGCGCGGGAACCTGGGAGGAAGGTAAGTGCTGCTCAGAGCGGCCAGACTGCTCTCCAGGACGTTCATCCTTCTGGGACCAGTCCCCTTCCCCTTCCCGCAGGCCGCCCCACCGCGGTCACGTCGGTCAACGTTCCGCTGATCCCACTGGCAGCCAGGCTGGCGGCCTGGCTAGAGCTGCCCAGCCCGTCCCGGTGGTTGATCCAGACGGTACGTCTCGGCTACGCGATTCAGTTCGCCAGGCGCCCGCCCAAATTCAGGGCATCCTTTTCACTTCTGTCCGCTCGGACACGGATGCCTCTGTTCTGCGTGTGGAGATTGCAGTCTTACTGGCGAAAGACGCAATCGAGCCTGTCCCTCCAGCCGAGATGAGGTCGGGGTTTTACAGCCCTTACTTCATCGTGCCCAAGAAGAGCGGTGGGTTACGACCAATCCTGGATCTTCGAGTTTTGAATCGGTCCCTTCTCAGGCTGCCGTTCAAAATGCTCACTTCGAGGCGTATCCTTTCGTGCGTTCGACACCAGGATTGGTTTGCGGCCATAGACCTGAAGGACGCGTACTTTCACGTCTCGATTTTGCCTCGACACAGACCCTTTCTACGGTTTGCTTTCGAGGGTCGAGCGTATCAGTACAAGGTGCTCCCATTTGGCCTGTCCCTGTCCCCCCGCGTCTTTACGAAGGTCGCCGAGGGTGCCCTGACTCCGCTATGGCGGAAGGGCGTTCGCATCCTCAACTATCTCGACGACTGGCTCATCATGGCTCACTCGCGAGATCTGTTGTGCGAACACAGGGACCTGGTGCTTCAGCACCTCAGCCATCTGGGCCTTCGGGTCAACCGAGAGAAGAGCAAACTCTCCCCAGTGCAGAGGATCACTTTTCTCGGCATGGAGCTGGACTCGGTCAATATGACAGCCTGCCTCACCAACGAGCGCACGCAGTCAGTGCTGAACTGCCTGAAATCATTCAGGCACAAAACAGCGGTCCCTCTCAAAACATTTCAGAGGCTCCTGGGGCATATGGCAGCTGCAGCCGCGGTAACGCCGCTGGGCTTGCTTCATATGAGACCGCTTCAGCGCTGGCTACACGATCGAGTCCCGAGATGGGCATGGCACCGTGGCACACTCCGGATTGGCGTTTCCCCGCAGTGTCGCCGCCTATTCAGCCCGTGGTCAGACCCTGCCTTCCTACGGGCCGGAGTCCCCTTAGGACAGGTCTCCAGGCATGTTGTGGTCTACACAGATGCCTCCACCACGGGTTGGGGTGCTGTATGCAACGGGCAAGCAGCCTCGGGCTCCTGGACAGGACCTCGACTGCTTTGGCACATCAACTGCCTGGAGTTGCTAGCAGTGCTTCTCGCGCTGCGTCGGTTTCTTCCGATGCTCCGCCACAAGCACGTGCTTGTCCGCACGGACAACACTGCGACCGTAGCGTACATCAACCGCCAGGGTGGTCTACGCTCCCGTCGTATGTCGCAACTCGCCCGCCATCTGCTCCTGTGGAGTCAGACGCGGCTGAAATCGCTGTGCGCCGTTCATATACCAGGGGAGCTCAACCGTGCAGCCGACCAGCTCTCACGGCAGCCCACCCACCCTGGAAAATGGCGACTCCACCCCCAGACAGTCCAGCTGATTTGGAGTCGATTCGGCGAGGCCCAGATAGATCTGTTTGCCTCCCCGGAATCTTCCCACTGCCAGCTCTACTACTCCCTCAGCGAGGCTCCCCTCGGCAGGGACGCACTGGCACACAGCTGGCCTCCGGGGCCCAAGTACGCCTTTCCCCCAGTGAGCCTCCTTGCACAGACCCTGTGCAAGATCAGGGAGGACGGGGAGCAGGTTCTGCTGGTTGCGCCATACTGGCCCACCCGGACCTGGTTCGTCGACCTCACGCTCCTCGCGACAGCCCCTCCCTGGAAGATTCCCCTGAGGAAGGACCTTCTTTCTCAGGGGATGGGCACGATTTGGCACCCGCGTCCCGATCTATGGAACCTGCACGTGTGGCTTCTGGACGGGACACGGTAGACCTCGCCGGCCTTCCACAGGCCGTGATAGAAACTATCACTCAGTCTAGAGCCCCCTCCACGAGGCAGGCCTACGCACTGAGGTGGGGTCTCTTTGTTGACTGGTGTGCCTCCCGTGGGGAGGACCCACAGAGATGTCCGATCGCAGTAGTGCTTTCCTTCCTGCAAGAGAAGTTGGAGCGTAGGCTGTCTCCTTCAACTCTCAAAGTGTATGTCGCGGCCATCGCGGCATATCACGATGCAGTCGATGGAACATCCATCGGGAAGCATCAGCTGGTCGTGAGGTTCCTCAGAGGTGCGAGAAGGGTTAATCCCCCTAGACTGCACCTTGTACCCTCTTGGGATCTCTCCGTCGCCCTTCGGGGCCTGCGGGGACCTCCCTTCGAGCCGCTGGTTTCAGTCGAGCTTAAATTCCTGTCGCTTAAGACAGCGCTCCTGACCGCGCTCGCCTCCATCAAGAGGGTCGGGGACCTACAAGCCTTCTCTGTCAACGAAGCGTGCCTGGAGTTCGGGCCGGCTGATTCTAACGTTATCCTGAGACCCCGGCCCGGTTATGTGCCCAAGGTTCCCACCACACCCTTCCGGGATCAGGTGGTGAACCTGCAAGCTCTGCCAGGGGGAGCCGTGCCCCCTAGGAGTTCGAGCTCACTCCATTCGAAGTGTTGCCTCCTCCTATGCGCTGGCGCACGGCACCTCGCTAGCAGACATATGCAGAGCTGCGGGCTGGGCGACACCTAACACCTTCGCGAGATTTTATAATCTCCGCGTCGAGCCCGTGTCCTCCCGTGTGTTAAAGTAACATCAGGTAATTTGCGGGAGGCCGGCAGGTGTCGGCTTGCTGTGCAATTCCCACGGGATCCGTGCGCTATCTCCCAGTATGTTCCCTCCGGCGAACCTGGGTCCTCCATGCCCCGCAGTCAGGACTAGATGCGGAGTAGTCTGCGACTGTGCTCCGACTGGGTCTCCTTCGCCCAGAAGGTTGTGGCAACATGTCTCAGTATTTCTCCACAGTCAGCCAGAAGGCTGTGTTTTCCCTCATACATCTATAACCAGAATAGATGTATTCAATTTCTTTATTCCACATGCCTAAACCACATGTGCTCCGCCCCCCCAACCCATGCTTCAGTACATCTGGCACCCCATGGGGCCCCTCTACTGGTCCCTAGGGCGTTGGGAAGGTTACGTAGTGACTCCACTTTCCGACACATCCGCCTGTCCGCACTTGGTGTCTTGCGTAACGCAGCCTCAGGGTTGTGGCCTGTTCCATGGGTCTGTTCCCATATGTAACGTCGTAGTGAAACGACTGAAGGGGAACGTCTAGGTTACGTACGTAACCCTCGTTCCCTGAAGGAGGGAACGGAGACGTTACATCCCCTGCCACAACCCTAGGCTGCGCTGACGCCGGGCTGCGGCTCGGCTCCTCAGCAAAAACCTGAATGAGTGGATGCACGCCACCATCTTATATACCCGTATGTACAGGGGGAGTGGCGTTGCGTGCAAACTCCACTCGCCAATTTCATTGGCCTTTTCTATAAAGCTCAGAGGTGATTGGTCACTCAAGCGAGTTCCCATATGTAACGCTCACTCCACCTTCCCTTATTATGTGGCAAACCCCCCTATCATGTTTCATTTCTAAATGGCGCTTCAGCTTGCATGGCTTCATGCTATCATTTGTCAGCAGATCTGTGCAAATGACACACTGGGGCAGCGGTTCAGCGTCTGTCCCAGCCACTGTAAAGCCAAGCTGAATATTTACGTTTCTTAGGGGTAGGTAGGGGTTTTCTTAGGGGTAACTCTTTTTCATACGTGTAATAAACTTATCCATAAACTCCCCAAAATCTGTTCCACTGTTACTGACATTTTCTTCCAAGCCGAGCAGGGGTTTTCCATTTTTCCACCCAGTGCCCAAATAATGCCTTGTCTCTGTTTTTTCTTGAAAACAATTTGCCCCCTCCTTCCGATCTCTCCGCGCCCCTCCATGTTGACAACCACTGGTTTAGATGATTAAGGGAATGTGGCCTTTGTTTTCCCTCATCTGGGAAAACTGGAAGCCACTGGACGCTGGACTGTTCTGTGAAACTGGAAGCCACTGGACGCTGGACAATTTCATGTTCATAGTCACCTCACTGTGCTAAAAAATCTATAATTTCTGCTAATAATTTCTTCAGATAATTTGCTATGTATGAGCTGTGAAATTATACAAATCCCAACAACCTCCGAAGGTCATTTCTATGAACATCCTTGGACAAAGGGGTCTTATTTATGAAGTGTACATATGCACAGATTTGATCTTTGAGTGTGCGTGTGCTTAAATCCACACCAACGCTCATATATGTAAAAACTGCATTTGATGTGGAAAAGTACTTAGTGTCACGTCAGGGTCTGAGCAGATGTATACACTTTTTCTTGTCAGAGTACTGCAGGTTTTCGGAAATATAAGCTGTTCTTGCAGCTAACTGTTCTAAATTAAAGAATTCAGTTGCGTGCAAGTTCAAGATCATTTGTGATTCGTAGATTTCACATTTGAAAGAGAGGCATATGTGTGTTTTCTGTGCTTTTGTTCATTCTATAAATCACACGTACACATTTGAGAGAAGATCGTAAGATCAAATTTTGGATGGTTTCTGCACTATATTTTAGAAATGAGGCCCATAGGTCTCTGTGGTAGTGCAGGTTCTGTGCAGATCACTGGACCATGTTCCTGGGCATTTAGCTTTTGTGAGCACACATGTGATGCAATCTAGGAAAACCCAGCGCATGGTGAAATTTTCCCTTTTTATGTTTTGATACCATATGAAAGCTGGGTTCAAGCCCTTTCCAAAACTGTTTTTATTTTGTCCATAGCGTAACAAAAGTTATGGCTATCTGGGTGATAGCTATGATTTTCAGGAATCAAATTTTGAGAAAAACGGGTTTAAAGTGAGACGGGTTTCATGTCACGGGTTTAATGAGAGCTGTCTGGTAAGGAGCGCTATACTGCATCATTACACAAACAGACTAACTTTACCCTGATACTTTACACAATATTAAAAAATATATGTAAAAAAACGTTTAAACAGGACTGGCAGAGAATGTGCACTGACACACCTGTATTAAATAAGTTACATGGTTTATTTTGATAGGCTAACTGTTTTTGTTGTGTTAAGAGAAAGCACCTCTGCAGTGTGTTTTTTACATAAGAGAAAGAACAGTCATTTCTGCTTGCTGCAATAAATCGCTATTTTTCTGCACTAAATGAATTTTGCCAAGATATTTGATAGACAAGATGATATAGACGAGATGATAGACAAGATGTTACAGAATAATAATTTAACTCTTTAACTGTCACTCCCATTTTTAAACACAGACATAAAAATGCACTGTCCGGACTTAAAGTTTTGTAATTCAAGAATGAAAACATTTTATAATATGATTTTGCTGTACATTTTCCTTTCAAATGCCTTTCAAAGGATATGATTAGATTAGGATTTATTTGTAATATGGTGAAGTAAATGTAGGCGTCCCACAGAGGGGATGGTGACAATTAAAGGGTTAATGAAAACCTAATTTTGACAACAATTTACATTCTACGTTGTGACGAGTCGGCTGCCTCCCCCCTAACTATCAGCTTCACCCCGTCGGTAATCGCCGCCCTTCACCAGGCTCCCGACGGGAGTGGGCGTGTGGGAGGAGGAGGAGGAGGGGCGCTGAAACATCCAGGTCTGGCGGCGTGTGATGAGGCACACCTGATGTGAATGAAGCCTCATCACCGCCGCTGTTAAAATGCCGAGCGCGCCTCTCCTCAGGAGACCGGTCTCTTCCCCGTGCATGCACGCTGGTGTCCTCGTGGGTCCAGGAAGGGGTGAAGAGGGAACCAGCGCCGCCGTAGGACGAGCCGCCGGACCCCGGGTCCGGATGAGGACCGCACCCGTGACGGCTGACGGGCCAGGTTGCCGGGCCGTTTTATCCCCCAGAAGTGCCGCAGAGGTGGAGGAGGACGATGCCGCTAGAGAAGCCGCCGCCCCTCGCACCCCGGACCTGAGCGGGGAGCGCGTGCGGCCGCCGGACTCCGCCCCTTACCTGGACCCTTCCCTTCGGAACACTACCCCACCTTCACGGAACCCCGTCACGTCGAGGACACCAGATCCCCCTGTTTATTTTGGACACTTTTTTTACCCTTTTTGGACACTTTCTGTTTATTGTTTAATAAAAGCCTCTCCGAGGCCTGACGTCACGCCCACTGTGTCTGTCGCTTTGCTCCGCACCCGTGACAACGTATTTTTTTTTTTCGAAATTCCTGAAAACGTCTCAGCGTGACATCCAACGGGTTTTCCAAGATCGCATCACACATGATAAGGGTTGTTGTTGTGTAGACGGCAAAAGAAGTATAGTAGAAGTAATCTCTGAAATTTTCACATATTGCCCACTTCATGCCTAAAAACTCAAGCTTCCCTGATTGCAGATGGTAGTTCTTTTCTGGGGCACTTAATATTCTGGATCCATAAGCGATGACCCGAAGCTTGCCTTCCTGTCTTTGATGCAGAACTGCCCCCAGCCCTTTTTGAGATGCATCGCAGTGGAGGATGAATGGTTGTATGAACATCCATGGACACAAGCTTTCCCAAGAACCTCACATGATTCTTAAAAACTTCACATTTTTTTTGCCATCAACTTAATCCCGTTTTTGATAGCGCAGCAAGCGCTGGTCTTATAAGGTTTTGCTGTGCTCCAGATTGTCATTCAAATATGGCTGACATATATCATCTCTCAGCCCTATTAAACACATCTCCATGCAGCGTCGGAATTCTGCTGGCTCCGCCTACAGACCAAACGGAATGCGGACTCATTTGTACAGCCCCAATGGTGTTATAAAAGCTGTCAATAATCTGCTTTTTTCCTCAGGTAAACCCATAGTGGTAGAGACTGTCCAGCATGTCCTGGATGCAGGGAATTAGATGTTGGTCTGAGACAGATTTAAATGAAATAAACAGCATTTCTTAGTTACATGACAGGGGAACACTTCACTACTTTTGTTTCACCCAGTGCCGATCCTGGACTTCAGGGGGCCCTATGCAAAACTGTGCCCGGGGTTGGTATTAATGAAATGTCCGTGGTGAATGAAAATCTTCCGTGGTTCACTCAGTCTGGAATCGCGATCAGGGAAAGTGCTTGAGAAACAGCTGTCTTTTCCGTGGCTTGGTATGCTTTCAACTTGTTTTTTTGTTTTTTTTTTTCATCTCGAGCAAGAGACTGTACAGCATTCACGTTACATGATTTGGGCGACGGCGCACCACATTAAAAGAAATTAACATTCATGTTTTGATAACCGCTGATCCACTTTAGAAACAAAACTAATAAAAATAAATCATCTTTGAGAGCAAGGGGGGCCCCTGGTATTTTGGGGGCCCTATGCAGCTTGCATGTTTTGCATAAAGGGAGGATCAGCTCTGGTCTCACCAGGTAATATTTTTGTCCTCAGCCTGTTCCTTCTCATGGTTCCTTCACTAGGATTGGAATGTCCCAGTTGGACCAATTGCATGAGCCTCTCTGCACTTTTGCAATCTACTGAGAAGGCTGCCGTGTTTTTACCACCAGCAATGCCACAAGCAGCTCTGAGCTGAACATACTTAGAGGGCTCAAGCTGGAACTTTACTTCATTCCATCCACATAAAGGGATGTCTGATTTACAGCCCTTCTAGTCAGTGCACCTGGTCCCAATATCTCCTCTGTGTCTCTTACCCTTGTGTGAAGTAGCTGTTCCTTGCACCACTTTTTCATTAATAAAGCAGACCTGTGAGCCCGTGTCCCATAATTCTTGGGTGGGCACCCCATTCAGGAAACAGTTAACCATACACTTCTTTCCAATCAATTTCAGCAGTTGTGTTTCATGCTTAGAAGAAAGGTGGGCTGCATAGATGGGCCCCTCCAGCCTGTATGACTTGCTGTTCAAGATGCTTTATTTTTGGCAGAGTCAATTTGTTCAAGCAATTATTATGTTCAGGTGACTGTATGTCAGGAGATGTTGTCAGAGTTCCGTAATGCCATTTTACGGACCTCAATCAAGCAACAACACAGTTCTAATGGGAGGGGCATAAATGAGAACAGAAGAGAGAATGACGGAAGGAAGTGTGATGTTTTTGCAATATTTGCCCTCTTGTTCAAAATCACAGATATAAGTGCACTTTCCATCTGTTATTTGGTATGAAAAAATTATCCTTTTCTTTTAGATTAATTACATTAGTCACATTAATAATTCTTTTATACTATTGTAAAATCTGAGGATTTAGAAATGACAGGCAGCACAGAGATATTAAACTTCCCAGTGATTCTGATCTTCAGGCAGCACACAGACGTCTGCTTGTAATCAGAGGCAGATGGCGACACAGACTCGCTTTCCCTTCACTGACTGAACTCTGTCTCTATGTTAAAATAGAGGTCACACACAGGAAGTAGCACAGATATGCTCTCTGGGGTTTTGTTGTTTGAAATGAAAATTAAAAATGGAGATACTTCATTGATACAGAGGAGATCAACTCTGACTGAATATGCATGTTATTAGCATGGGCGTAAATCCCGGGGGGGACGGAGGGGACATGTCCCCCCCCATCCGAGGGTTGTCCCCCCAAAAAAAAATTATTAAAAAAAAATCGCACTGTCTATTGTGAAAAATATATGTATGTATACCTAAAATAATTGTGTAAGTAGAAAAAACCCCGCAAAAAATGCATTTAGAAACAGTTGAGTTCCCCCTCCCCTTCCTCACAGTGGTTTGGCCCACTGCCTGCTTTCCCAGTTCAAGTCAGGTGTGTGGCTGCGGCTCAATTAATGTTGAACTCTAGTAAGTAGGGTATTTTATTCACTTTAAAAAAAGCGATTCTCTTTAATGTAGTTGATGCAGACTCATTCATAAATTAGTTGCGGCAAAAATGCTGATTACCGATGTAATTCTCCATGAATCTGCTATATTAGCGATTAAATTATTACTTATCTAGTTAACGTTAACTTGTTTACAATAGCTTGTTGCATAGTGCACTGCAACTAACACGACAAAGCCGTTTCCCATGCATTGTTTTATTTGTGACGACTTGCCATAATGTTAACTTAACATTAACGGCCACAATTAGGATATTGTTTAGCTGTGCATTTACTAAATGAGCACTGTGCTACGTCCGAACTGACCCCACTGTATTTTTTTGTATAGTCAATATCTATTCTGTTCTGAGTGTCTTAATTAATTTTAAATACAATTTTAAACCTTTTTTTTAATTCCTTGTTTTTAAGTACAACTTGACTGTATTATTTGTGTCCCCTTCAAAAATTGCTCATGAGAAATTTTATATTTATTGTCCCCCCCTACTGTTAAATGAAATTTACGCCCATGACTGAACCGTCACGGTACCGGCATCTCGGTTCGGTGGATGAGGCCTTACAACGAATACAGACAATTCAATCCATAAGGGGGCGCCCGCAGTAATGAAACGCGGTTTGATAACCGACCGCGGAACAACAGCGAATGCGAGGAGTTGCGCACTTGAAAACAAAGCCAACTAGAAGTGACCATGTACTGATTCTGAACGCGTCTCTCATTGACAAAGGAGTATAACGTTACTTTAAATGCTTACGCACTCAACTGTTTGCGAAATAGAGCTATTCCATAATATTTTCATATTGACGATGTATCCAAATTCTAACACGTTCCTACGTGACACAGTGAGGCGGGCGCGCTCATCTATATGTTTTGTGCTTGTGTGCGCCGGCGCGATTACTTAAGCTTTCCTCATACAAATAGAATGTCGCTGTCTTCCATTTAAGTTTTCTTTCTGTCACAAAACTGAACTGAAACTCAGCAAATATAGGCTACGATATGTGTCGCACTGTTTTCCCCTTGTCTAACAGTTAACTAAATAAAATATATGTCAAGTATTTATTCCATGTATGTATATATGTACTGCAGATTTTATAGCCTATATATGACATTATAATTTGATATAATATGTAGTATTTTCACATGTAGGTGGAAAAAAAGTAATTTGTACTACTGTCTGTTAAAAATAAATGAAAAGAAATCTAGCACAGTAGATTTCTTGTTTATGTTGTACCAAAATTGTATCGAACCGTGACCCCCGAACCGAGGTACATACCGAACCGTGACATCTGTGTACCGTTACACCCCCACTATGTACACATGCTGTGTACACATATCTATCCTTACAAGTACAGTTTTGGCTGTATTATTTGTGTCCCCCTTCAAAAATTGCTCTTAAGAAATTTTGTTTATTGTCCCCCCCTGCAGTTAGATGAAATTTACGCCCTTGGTTATTAGAAATGAGGAGCTGTGTGTTCATTAAAACAATGAATCTGTGTTCATTAAAACTTTGAACTGTCTGCAAGAACTTGTGAGTCCGTAAACAGTGCTGGAAGTCACACCACATACCTCAACCCAAATTTCCACATGTATGCTTGTTTGCATTCACCACAGATCAGAGTTTTTAGAAACAGAAAGTCAGACATCTGATGTTGTGGTTCAGCTTATTTATTTATTTATTTTCCCACACACATCAGTGCATTGACAATGACTAATGGAAGAAAGAAGGAAACAGAGGAATCACAGATGTTTCAAAATGGCACCAATCTTTTAGACATTATTTAGAATTATTATTATTATTATTATTATGTTTAAATATTTCTATACATATGTGTAATACATATAAAATGATGGTTATTTACATTTATATTACATTACGTCTTGAGGTGCAGAGGATATTTTAAATCAATGTATCAGTGGATCAAGTTCTAGGGGGTTGAGGGGCTTTTCCAACCAGGTGGCCATGTAATATTAAAACTATAAACAAAGAAAATCCTTTGGAATAAAAATAATATATATATATTTTTCTCTAACAACATGCATTTTTCCATTTTGTATTTTATTTATTTTAAATTGTGAACTCTTATGCTGTGTACAGACTGGATTATGCTTTTCTGCATTTTTTTTATTCTAAATCTAAATATTTATAAATAAAAATACTTTCATTTTAAGAAGTACTAAGATCTGAGACTTTTTGCATACACAGACTTTTTTTTTTTTTTGAGGCTTTTTAGTTTTATAGTTTTTAGTTTTATTGTCTCTACTGTTCAAATACATAATTCATTAATTTAATTTTTTTAAGTCTTTTTTCACCTGTGCATACACGATTTCCTGCTCTGCTGTGTGGAAACCCAAAGTACTCTAATTGGCTGAGGCTTGAAGTGATGCTGATTCTGACTGACCACTGAAGGAAACCAAAGCGTATTCCATCTCCACCGATGATGAGGTGCTTATAACTTCACCTGGTTTCGGTATTTTGGCATCAGAATATGTGACATCCTAAAAAAAGAGAAGTTGAGTTTACTTAAGCTCATGGTCTGTTTGACGCTTATAAAATATCATATGACTTGTTTATGAGATTCAGGAATGATTGCATCTTTCGCTAAACAACTTTTTCGCCACAGTTCAGATGTTGTTCTCAGCAGCAGAGAGTCTCACCTTTTGTAGGTCACAGGGGCTCTGAGTTGTGCCTAGTAAACAGGTCAAATACTGGTCAAATAGCAGCACAATATATGGTTTTACAGTAGAGGAATGGAGTCAAAAATCTAAAGATGTGACTTAATAGAAGTGCAAGAGCAAAGAGGAAAGTAAAGAGCCCCATACTCAATTCTTTGAAACCAACTGTACTAACATTATAAACTGCACCCTCAGATTTGTATTTTATTATTATTATTTTATTAGATTATTTTAAAATCTGTTCCTATTTACAATTAATTGTTTAGAAGACACTTTTATCTAAATGAGAAACACAAAAGTAATTTATCATGCAAGAATCTGCAACATGTTCAGTTTATTTTACTTTGAAAAGGGAGATTTTAAATAGCCCATGCATGAAGTTTATACTTACAATAAAGGGTAGTGCTTCTGGCTCGCCTGCCATGTGTAGCAAAACATAAAAAGAGAAATGGTAAAACAACTTGTGATAACCTTATGCTGTGCAACAAAATTGCAACTTGTGATAACCTTATGCTGTGAATACTGAACATCAAAATTAATTTATGCATTTCAACTCAGCCACTTTACTCCTGTTTTTCTGTGATTCTGTATTTAATATCAGCACATCCTTTTTATTAGATCCAGGTTTGGTAAAGATCATTTTGTATAGATATACTGTATGATGTCTAATGCTGCCACAATTTCTTGGTTTTACATGTAGTATATGTACAAATGCAGATGTGCTGGATTAATCATATGAATAAAAAACAGAATAAAAAATAAATCTAAATAAATTGTATGAAAAATTAAAGAACCTTTGAAAATGGATTTGATCATTTCAAACTTTTTTTTTTTTTTGCTCTGCAAGTTGGCTGTTGGCATGAATCTGTCATCTTTCAACATGTTTGCTCAATGTTTTGTAGTCACATACCGTCTATTGCGCAGGAATAAATACCCCACAGCAGCTGTAATCACAGCAATGAACACTACAGCAGTCACAATCCCTACAGCCTCAACGGTGGACAGAACAGGAGGACTGCCTGTGGACAGATCATCAAGAGGAGCTCGTAATAATCCAGCAATTTTGGAAATCGGTAGGAAGTCTTACGCACCTTCTAACACTGTAAGAATGGTTTGTCCTTTATGACTGCCGCTTGGAAAGGTTGTGTAGTCACAGCTGTAAACTCCCTGATCACTCATCTTCACGTCTTTTATGATGATGGAGGCCTCATGATGGAGAGGAGAGCTCTTACTGAAGCTGACTCTATCTTTCAGGAATGTGTCATGCAGAAAAAGGCTATTGTTCACATTAATGACTATGATTTTATATTTACTGGACTCATTCTGCCACGTCCACTGCACTTGTGTTATATTGTCTTTTGTGTTTCCATGCATGTATTGGCACAACAGTGTGACATCATGACCATGGTACCCAGTAATCTTAAGATCAGTGACAACTTTCTGTCCATGCAGTACTGGAAAAAAAGAGAGAGAGAGAAATATAAGATATATAAGTAACCATTTTATAGCTGGCAAGGCTTTTAAATCTCATAAAATATTCCAAAATTGTTGAAGGATCTAATTGTCATAGTTTGCTAATTTCAAGCAAGCTTGATTTATTAGTTTAGTTCATGGATTCTTGAATACATTCAGTAATTCAATTCAGATCAATGTGAGGAAAGATATTTAGAGGAAATAATGCAGGAAAAGAAAAAATATATTTTCAGCATCTTAAACAGCGACATTTGTAAAGAACATCTGTAAATGTTACAAGAGATAATATGCTGTATGGCATCTATGTTCATGTGAACTAGATTTAGCACTAATCATTTCACAAAGGATTTTGATAATAAAGCTTTTAACTTTATACTGCATTTGCAGTCGACACAAAAATCATGCATAAACTCACTGCAGAATTTCTCTTTTGAATATATTCAGAAGAAAAAAACTGGAGCAAGACATTAGTTCACCTTTAAAATGTGAAAAGCAGTAAATATTCACTAACCTGTAAACACAGAGGTGCAAGACAGCAGTAGAGGAATAAAAACATCATGCAAGTCCATTATGAGTTTTCACTTCTTGAGCATTAGCACACACTCTGCTAACACCAGTTCATTTTATATAAAACAGCTGTTCAAAGTTCAAACACATAAAGGGAAGTTAAAACAGCTTTATATAGGCTACTGCCCTCTCAACTTGTAGATGACGTTCTTGTAAAAACGGAAGCAGAAAAAAGGCAGATGCTGATTTAGAAAAACAAAAAAAACAAACGTGGTTTCTGCTTGTGACCTACTTTGTAATGTTCAGTTTTCCATTTTTTATAATTCACATTTAATGACTCTAATCAACAAGAATGATTACAATTTATTGAATCAACAAAAATAATTGTATTGTTATCATTTCCAAAATAGCATTACATCTAAAGAATCATTGTCTTTACGAAAGATATTTGAATTGGTTGGTTTGACAGTTTAAGTTAATTTTAATGTTCATGGCCCATTGTTAGATTTTTACAAGATTACAAGTTTACAGTAATGAAGTGAACAAGAAAAAGTTTCAAATATTGTATTCATTGTACTGTATGTGTCTGCTACTATGTATATACATACATACATATATATATATATATATATATATATGTGTGTGTGTGTGTGTGTGTGTGTACTTGTTTTTGCTACATTGTGGGGACCAAATGTCCCCACAAGGATAGTAAAACCTGAAATTGCGGTCCCCACAATGTTAAAAAATGATTAAAAATAGTAAATGATGTTTATCTGAAAGTGTAACGATGCAAACATGTTTCCTGTGAGGGCTAGGTTTAGGGTTAGGGTTGGGTTAGGGGATAGACAATATCGTTCGGTTAGTATAAAATCTATATATATATAAGTCTATGGAAAGTTCCCACAATTCACAAAAACAAACGTGTGTGTGTGTGTGTTTATTGATCAGAGATCATAAGACTCACACCTGTGATCACTTTTGCAGAAGTATTATAAATAAATGGAGACTGGGGATGATAGTAACATTTTAGTAATTTGTTACAATTGTGTCAAATGTCGGCTGGTACACTGCTTTATTTTGACTGGTGACTCCAGTGTTAAATCTCAATATTAGCCTACTAATTTGTTTGTATGTGAAAGTGTATGTGAGGTTGTTCAATTAAAAGAAGTGTGGAAAAAATAGTAAAACTATATTTATTGAGTATAATGTTATTTTCCATTGAGTAATTGTTAATTTATTTTCAGTATGAAATTATTAGTATGCATTCTATAACAGTCGTTTTTCTGAGCCAGCTGATGGAGCAGTAGGAGGAAGTGTGGTGTTCCCCTCTGATAACCTGCCCACCACATCAACTGATACAGTTCAGTGGCATTTCTGGAGCTCCGGAACCTGAGACTGGATGATTCTGGAATATACAGTCTGATTGTGTAGTACAACTAGTACTGGAAATCAACTTACAGGAAAAACTTCACTACAAGTGTTCGGTGAGTGTGTTGCTAAAAATGCTTCAGTATATTTACCATACCTATATAGGCCTAATAGATCATTGCGAAATACATTTGTGAAAAGGCGAACAGGAGTTTAATATGCTGCAAATTAAACGTGTGTGTTAAAATAGCATTATGATAGTTAAAGTGGCAAGCACAAGTAGCCTACTATAGAGAATGTAATAATAATAATAATAGTAATACTACTACTAATAATGATTTAGGTACAGTAACAATAGGCACATATCTGATGTTATTCGCAGCGATCTGTGTGGATTAGACCTGAAGATCTTTGCCCGAACCCGACAGTACCCGACGGGACCCGACGGGTTCGGTCGGGTTCGGGCTTAATTTATATAATTTTACACAGGCTCGGGCCGGGCTCGGGCTTGCGCTCCGGCTTGCGCGGTAAATGGGCGGTCATGTGATGCGTTTCGATTAGCGCGAGAAAGATGCGAAAATGGATGTTGAGGAGGTGAAACAGAGGCTTGCCTCTGGCGATTACGTTTTGGCAAAATTTACAAAACTTGCAAAATTAGCCAGATCTGTACTATGCATCCCGGCCAGTAGCAGCAGCAGTGAAAGGGTGTTCAGTGCTGCTGGACGCACCATCAGTGAGCGCAGGACCGCGCTAAAGCCATCTACCGTGGATTCAATAAATTTCCTCCACAAAAACATGTAGCCTAATGAAGGTTTTTCAAATTATAACTAAATATTAATTGAGCCTTAAATGCATAATGTAGACAGAGTACACTGTAAAATCCAATCGTTTACCTTACTTAGATATAATTAGTTATCTTTACTTAGATGCTATACTTACTAGGTTTTAGCAAGTTACAGCTACTTTCAAGGCAAGTAAAACAATTTACTTACTACTTTGAGTGAGGCTTACTTAAAATATTCAAGTAGCCACAAATTAACCAATGACATTAATAAACCAGTGAGAGGCAGCAGTGCACTTATATGTTGCTAATTTGCAAAATAAAAACACAAGAAGAAGAAAAGAAAAGTGTTTGAGGTGGGGCAATTTTTAATCTGCAGTTATTTTTCACTAGTTACATTCACTCATTTCCCAAAGTCATCTTGAATGTTGTTTCAATACAACTGAAATATTTAAGAGAACATCATATAAGTTGACTTCATGAATTGATGTTGGTTTTTGTAAAATTCTGTTAAAAAATGTTTTTTTGACTTACCACTATAGTGATTAATGTTCCCGTTGCACTTGGAACTTTGTTTAACTTGTTGTAATTTTCTTCCTATTGATGCAGCAATGCAACATGAAATCATAATTTTTTATTTAAATGGAAAAGTAATGAGTAGGTTGCTTTTAGAAGGTAACCTTCTCATTCTTCTAATTACTTCATTAGTTAATGTTTCTTTTTATATTTATAAATTTTCTTGTCATTGTTCATCATAAACACCTTGAGAAACTTAAGTAGAATAAGACAATTCTTTAATATTTGTGGTAATGTGCTCAAGTCACAAACAGAAGTCAACATTGAACACGCGAATCACAACAATGGTAACAATTTAATTTTATTTTTATTAATTGTGACAATAACCATTTTATTATTTTATTTTTTCTTTTTGTTGTGCTACTGCTGACACAAGTCAGTAAATAAAATTAGCAAATAAAAACAACAACAGTAAAACAAAGCAATTGCATAATTTATTTATGCCGTAATGCATTCTGGGAGTCAGTGAGTACCTATACTAAGTCTAAAGTAAACCTAAAGTAAAGGATCAAGTACCCCCTACAGTTCTTTTTTAGTTACTAGAACTCTCGTGTAAGTAAACTATACTAACTAAGCATTTGTCAGTACAACATACTATTCTTTTTTCACTTTACTTAGTTTTTTTAAGGAAATCGGTTTGCATGCTTTTTTTAAGTAAGCCCAACTAATTCGATTTTACAGTGTATATAGGCTAATGTTGGCATTATTCTTTTATTAAATTTCACCTGCTATTCACCGTCGCGTTGAGGCCGGACTGTTGAGAGAAATAGCGAAGCAAATCCCGCGGGGCCTTAATCTTAATTTCGTTATTGCCAAATACCCATCTTAATTTAGAATTTATCTTAATTCAATTTGTTAAGAAATACTCATTTTATTGGCGCGTTGGCCTAGTGTATGCCTAGGCCTATTTAGAGTGCTGAGATGTAACGATGTTACAGAGGACTTATTTTATTTCTTTGTTCCAACTTCCAAGTGGCCTATAGCCTAAGTTAGTCATGAATAAATTATGTTAAAACATGTATAAATGACTCATTCTTGGCACAAGAGCTGTCTGCTTGCACACATTTAAATAATGTCGGGCTGTAAATGGGTTCGGGCTTTTAAAAAGCTGTCAATCAAAATATACTTGTCGGGTTCAGGCCTAACTTTTAAGGCCCGATTACAGCTCTAGTGTGGATTTCTCTAGTAAACTAGCTTTGCATAGATGGGCGTTATTTCTTGGTTTCTCATGGCCCAGGGGTTGATTTTTATTAAAACTATACATATTTAAACTTTTTTTTAACATTTAAAATCCATTAAAATAATAATAAATAAAAATAAATATATATTTGAATTGTGCACATATTCAAACTTAAATTAAAATTGATTTAATCGTTGATGGGCCTTCTGTACCCCCTGCTATAATGGTTATTTTTTAATGTAACTTAACAAATTCTTGCTATTTTTACAAGTGGAATTTGTTTTGTGTCTCACTTACAAAGAAAATATAACCAATATCAGTCTTACTGGTCCAGAATAACAATTAATAGAGGGAGAATCATCTGCTATCATCAGGAGCTGGCAGCATCACCTCTGTTACACTTAACTCTGTTTAATACACATTAATCATTATTAGATTCATTCTGATTTTTTCCTAAAATCATTGCAAAAACTGTGTATATAGTACCTGTCTGTTTCTTTGTTCCTCGTCTGGTCTTATGTCTGCATACTGTGTTACGTGTTATCAGCGAGTGTTCCTAAGTTGTATTTTCTATAGGGGTTCAGCCATAGTGGCTGGGCAGAGGGCTGAAGTTTCGCCATGGCTCCCTGTGCTACCTGCTCTGCCATGGCTTTCTGAACTCACTGCTCCGCCATGGCTCTCTGGACTGTCTGCTCTGCCATGGTGCCCTGAACTGTCTGCTCTGCCATGGTGCGGTGAACTGTATACTATGCGCCGCAACAGCTAAAGTCAGTCTACACTGGACGCGACAAAGCGACCGTTGCAAATCATTTTCTTTATGTTCATTGTGCATCATAGTGCACAGCACAGCATTTTGTCATAGCATTCAAATATACATGAATTTGCAGAAATACTATATACTGTATATGCATATTCAGTGTGTATTTACATTATGAATAGAAAATATGAGCATACATAATAATGAAATTTTAACAACTTGTGGCATTTTATGTATTTAAAAATGCAAATAAATCAACAAAATCATGCCTGTATTTAACTGCTTATTTATTTAAATATTTATTATTGACGTACTGTAATCCAATGCTAGTTATGACTAGTGTTAACATTTAACGCAAGGTGGCGCAGTGAACTCTCTGCTGTCTATAACTGCCGTTTATCGTTACCTTAAAAGTTCATTTTAACAGCTCCTGACAGGTGAAACTCGATCATGATGGTTTTCAATCGTTTGTACTGGATGCTGTGGATGGTGTCGTGTTTTGGTGAGCTTTTAGAAGAAAAAGAACAATCTGGTGTGCTGATTTTCTATATAAAATAAATAACTACAAAGGTTGAAGTTAATTGTTAATGCCAATTAAGTAACTTTTTTTTAGTGCAGAAACAACATGTCTGGGTTTTACTAAAATTGTTGTTTGTTGTTTATAATTGGAGTAATTGCAGGAAAAAAAGTGTTAGGTCAATTATTTTCATCATTTATTGATTGACTGACACAGGACAATATTTAGGTGAAGAGCTGTAGTTTTCTAAGCCGGTTACTATGGAGCAGTAGAAAGGTAGTGGTGCTTGCCCCGACAACCCGCCCTCTACATCAATTGATTTAATTTAGTGGCATTTTGGAACAACTCCTATATTGACAGCACAGTCTGATTTAACTATAGTAACCTCAGCATATAGAGACAGAGTCAATTTTCACAGAAACACTCTCGCTCTGGAGCTCCAGAACCTGATTCTGGAAAATACAATCTGACTGTAGTACCTAGTACTGGAAGTCATGTTGTTAAAATTGGTTTAGTATATTGACCACAGTCCAGAGACTATGTAGGCCTAATATGTGATGATATAAAATGGGTATACTTAATAAGTATGTGAATAAAATTATTTAAACAGCAACAGGTCCGGCAGGGATTGAAGTTGGGGGGAGCGAATAACCAGTGCGCTCTCCACCCTCAATACCACGACTGAGGTGAGTCCCTTGAGCAAGGCACTGAACCCCATCTGCTCCCTGGGCAATATGCCATCTGTGTGGGTGGGTTGGATGGGTTAAATGCAGAGCACAAATTACAAGTATGGGTCACCGTATTTGGCCACATGTCACGTCCTTTCCTTTCCTTTCTTTTCCTTATAAAGAAACTGTTTAAATTACCTGTTAGTGCAGGATATCGCTTTTTTATTGTTTTACCATTGTCCCACACTTTCAAGCTTCTACCAATTATGGATTATGGATTGTGTCGTCCTCTGGGCATCTAATAGTCTCTGGTCCCAGTGGACAAGTCCATTATACATTCCTGACACACATACCTCAAATGTGATTTTAAAATCTTGTTTATCTATTTTTTTCACTTGCAGAATCTCAAGATCTGTCGTCCCCCGATGAAAGATAACAGTCCTCTGTCTCCTAGCAACAGCATCATCTTCTCATCTGATAACAGATCAATGTCCATCAGTCCAGTGCAGAGATCAGACAGTGGGGAATATCAGTGTACATATACAAACTCTGTCAGCTCTAAGACAGCAAAACTCAGCCTGAGCATCAACTGTGAGTGTTAAACATTCAAACATCAAGATGGTTTGAGCTCAAACCTGATGAAATACAGACATTCTTCAGTGCTCAGTTTGTTCCTCTAATAGTGAGTCTCTTGTCTGTGTTCTAGATGGACCAGAAGATGCTTTTATTAAGGGTAAGGATGTGGTGGATTTAGGGGTTTGTGTGTCACTTTCTTGCTCTGCAAATTCTGAAGCTTCTGCCTCATTCAGCTGGAAGTTTAATGGATCAGGCACTGGTGTGAAAACAGACACATACACCATAGATCAGACTGGCTTCACACACGGTGGAGATTATGAATGCACAGCTTTGAATAGTGTCACAAAGAAAAGCGCCACACAAAAACATGCTTTACTAGTTGAAGTTGCTATTTTCTTAATATCAATACTTTCTGTTAATATCATACTTAACGTATTTGATAGGAAATGAACAATGACACAATAAGGTTCTGAAAGTACTGTAATTGTGTGATCAAACAATTTGCTTATAGAAGTTTGTGACAGAACCAAATCATCACTGCTGCATTGTTGCATTTTTCCATTTGCCAAATATGTTAATGTAGTTAATGTGGTGATTACTTCCATTTCTGGCACTATGGCATTTCTGTGATATGTTGGAGATGTTAGCATGTCTCTAATAAGATCACAATGGTCACAAACATGATCCTACGATCTAATGTGATTTATTATCTCACTGTCATGCACTGTGTGCAACACATTTCTTCTCCCTCTTTATATTTTGTCAATTTTCTCCACTACTAAAGAAACTCTTAGGCCTCTTAAAAGTCCTCGTCCATACTCCTAACAGTTTTGGACCTAAGACCGCTTTTAAGAGTTAAGATGCTTTTTGAATTACTTTTTTCTTAACTAGGATCTTTTCTTTAATTTTAAAAAGAAACACCCTCCTTTCTAAGAAGTTTCTTAGAATTTTGTCACTAGGAGCAACTCTTTGCACTAAGAATTTTCATGAATATGGGCCCTGATGTACCCAGAGTTAATTTTAATATATCATTAAAGGAGAAGTCCACTACCAGAACAACAATTCACAAATAATTTACTCACCCCTTTTACATCTAAGATATTCATGTCTATCTGTCTTCAGTCGTAAATAAATTACGTTTTGTGAGGAAAAGCATTTCAGGATTTTTCTTCATATAATGGACTTCAGTTGTGCACCCGATTTTTAACTTTCAAAATGTAGTTTAAATGCAGCTTCAAAGGGCTCTAAATGATCCCAGCTAAGGAAGGGTCTTATCTAGCGAAACGATCTGTCATTATTTTTGGAAAATAATAATTAGTATACTTTTTAAGCACAAAAGCTCATGTAGCACAGGCTCTGGCATGCACATTCACAACGTACTATTGAATCATGTCGAATGTAGGCGGATCTACAGACCCAGTGTTTACAAAGCGAACGCGCAAAGACTAAGAAAGTGCAAGTAAGTCAAACGCTGTTTACAAACAAAAAGGTACAACATGTCGGACAATTCTAAAGTTGCAGGAGAAAATAAGATGGAGTTTTTTGCCATACTCTACCTTTTCGAGCTGGAGTACATGGACGATGAACTTAGACGTGATTCATAGTAGTGATGGGAAGTTTGGATCATTTTACCCACTCGGACCTCTGAGTCATTTCGTTATTTTAGCTAAATCAGCGTCACGTGACAGCCCCATAAGATGAACGAACGACTCGAAACACCCAAAGACTCGAAACAGGTGAACTAATTCAAGTACAGAACCTAATAGAATGTTGTGCATGCGCGACTGAATGAATCACTCCCCGAGACGACTCGTTTTTCGCGAGTCACATTAAAGATTCGTTCAAAATGAATGAATCGTTCAAGAACGACCCATGGACGCGCATCCGAGAGCCTATGCTACGTGAGCTTTTGTGCTTAAGAAGTATACAAATTTTTATTTTTCGAAAAAAAAAAAATGGCCGATCATTTCGCTAGATAAGACCCTTCTTCCTCGGCTGGGATCGTTTAGAGCCCTTTGAAGCAGCATTTAAAGTACATTTCAGAAGTTCAAAATTGGAGGCACAATTGAAGTCTATCATATGAAGAAAAATCCTGAAATGTTTTCCTCAAAAACCATAATTTTTTTACGACTGAAGACAGAAAGACATGAACATCTTGGATGACAAGGGGGTGAATAAATTATTTGTAAATTGTTGTTTTGGAAGTGGACTTCTCCTTTAATATTTTAACTATGCTACATCAATTCCTGACAGTTACATAGTTAATACAGTAAAACACTGTATTGTGAAAGCATTCTGGAAAAAAAAAAAAAAAAACCTTTCCAGTACTTAAGTGACTTTATTTTTACTTTACACAGATATCTTCTTTTCTTTTAACAAAATCAAATGAAAAGCATTACTTTATTACATTACATGTAATTACACACATGCACACACATTTCGACAAAATCGCTATATATTACGCTAAAATATTACTACTCATATTAAGTCTGATGTCATTGTGATTGCAAGTTCAGTATTTCAATGTTTAATGCTCACGAACCAAATCCCTAGATCAACAATCTTTTTCTGCACATCAAAACGACATTCTTTAATTTTTCTCACTGTGATGGATAATTAAGGGAATGTGGTCTTTTCCCTCATATTTCCTTTTAAACAGGAAGCAATGGCCAGACAGTTTGATGTTCGCAGATACCAAGCTGTGCTAAAAACTCCCCCCAAAAGTTTCCCCCCAGTTTCAGTTGTTTCAAATCATCATATACATCAGATAAAATGCAAACTATAGAAGCTTACTGCGATTATGTGCTTATCCCGTTACATTCTTCCCTCCAAAAACCTCAAACGTAACGTAAAATACATTTCATTGATGTGTCTTTGTATCTTACGCCTTTAACCGTTCTAGGAAAACCACACTACAAAGAGTAAAAGTAACACTGAAGCAGTGTTGCCAAGTGATTAATTAAATAATTACTAAGCATTAGTGAACACCTGCAGTAAACAAGTGGAATCACTGAAGGAAAGAGAAAAAAAACAAGAACTACTTGACTTTAAAATAAGTGTGTTCCAGATGGGATATATCACTCTCTGAAAAGGGCACTTCAGAGTGAAACAATCATGGCTGCCATATTAAAGGGTAGTTCCAAACCGAACTGCTCAAAACTGTCCATATCAAAGGGCCCTTTGGAATGAAGGATTTTGAAGGGTACAAATGATGGACACTTTGGTCCTCATGATTCTTTGTGTAGATTCTTTGCATGATGACAGTGCCTCTGAGTGGCCACAGGATGATGATGCAGAAAGGCACTTCAAGAAAGAGTTGTTTGGTCTCCTACACCCTTCAGCCCTTACTCCGGAGGATAAACCATTTTGAAGGGGATGAACCCTTCTGAATGGAATGCAGGGTAAATCTCTTAAGAACTCAGCATTAGTAACCACAGATGCTTTTCTGTAGATAGAAACCTTTTTGTTTTATAAAAAAGGCCCAAAATGTACACAGCTTACAAAAGAAACATTACATAATGTAAGTAAGTTGTCACAGAAAAAGAATATGTGAGTAACTCAGTTTTGGAAAAAAAAAAAAGTCAGATAGAACCATATAATTCCAAGGTGCAGAAGTTTTGTCCTGGGCTGGTACCCAGCATGAAACTTTAAATGTCAGCTTTAAATGTTGAGATTCATATGTTGATTTTTGATGTCTGTATCTGAATGTTAGAGTAGCATAGTGAGATAAGAGGGTCTATATTACTTACTACTGTAGAAAGCATAACGGCTAGCTTGGATCACATGATCCTTAATAACCAATCACTTTATAGCCTTGACGTCACTGAATTTTTAATTGTGCGACACTCAACTGCCATTTACAGATACCATAAGAATGAATGACAAGTGCCGTGAGCTGAATCCCACCTGTCGCAAAAAGTCAGTGACTTCTCTTATAAAACGGCGTTTTTTTCATGGTAAACTCTAAACATAGTTCAATCCAAAAGTATTGTTTAGTGTAAAACATGTAGAAGATTAGAATATAGGCTGTCGATTCATTAAATGATAAGCCATTTTCTCTAAAAAGCTGTTTATTCAGGGTAGTGAAGCCTCTCTTCCATTGACATCCATTCAAAGAAAACAGCCTCTGGTCTCCTTTTCCACGTATTGCCAGACTGAAAGCGTTAGCTTTAGCCGTTACGCTTTTTTAGCTAATGGTTGCAGGCTTGCCTTCTAGTGGCTTTGACCTGATTACATTTGCTCTTGGCTTTTCTTGATAAATGTGCTTTAAAAACACACAATCAGCCAAAGACAAAGTAACGTTGTTAAAGTAATTTTGCTTGTTAACAGCAGGTGTTCATCAGTGTCTGGATTCTCTCTGTCAGGTGGACTATATTAGTAAACTAATGTAGGGAATAGTGAATAAGATTTGAATGTGCTGGATCAGTGACAAAGACCATCACTTTTTAAAACACAATATTTTAAGACATTTAATATTTTTTAACTGTACGGTTGTGCAGAAATATTGACTTTAAAGATTAACTTTTCATTTATTAAGATGAAAAAATGTGCCAAAAATATTGGTGGTAAACAAAGACTTTTTAGATGACAATTACATGAAATGACCATTATATCCAGTAGATGGCAGCAGAGGTTCACTCATCAGCTCAGTTGCCACTTCCACTCCCTAGTTTTCACATCTTGATTTTCAATTTATTAATTCTGCATTTAAAATGTCATATTCAAAACATAAATTTCTTAACATAATTTGTGCAGTTATAATCACTGTGTAAATCCATTAATGTCACGTAGGCTATTTGCTGCATTAAACAGTTTATAATGTAAATCCAGAGGTGGATTTTGTTGATACTGTTTTCATTCGTTTTCATGTCATTTTATTCGGACTGAATTTATTGAATTTAAGAATCTGACATAAGAGGACACAGATATGACAGTCATTTTAATTGCTTTATTGCCCAGTGTTATTTCAGGTTCCCTTTCGAGGAACTCGAACTGCGTCCTCTAGGGGGCTGGGGACGCCGTCTGCGTGACCCGTGTCTGAAGTCTAAATACAAAAACATCAACAGAGTTGGCCGGCGACAGCCTATGACGTCACTTCCGGCGCGACTCGTCGCTGCCGGTGCGTCACTACCGGCGTGACCACACTATAAAAGCACGCCGGTAGCGCAGGATGGTCTCTTCTTCGTCTTCACTGACCTTTTGTCTGTAGCAAAGCTCGAATTGAGTGTATGTTTCTCACTAAATGTTTTATTACGGCTCGCGTATGACGATGCGTGGTAATGAGCAAGCGCTCTTTGCTCCCTTCCTAGGGTTTCTAAGTAGCGGTCTCTTTGAGCTCTTAGTCAGGGTTTTTAAGCAGTGGTCTCCCTGAGCCCCTGTCTAGATGGTGTTATCTCCCCTGTTGGGTTATAAGTAGGTGACCCACTATGATGGTCTGGCAGTTTCTCAAGAAGGTCTTTTCTGGTAACTGGAGTCAGGCGTGGGAACCACGGCGGGTGAGTACGATCCCTTATTATGTGTCTAACCATGCTGTATTTCTGGGACCTGTCTTGTGCGTTTCCTTTGGTAGGTCCTCTTCGAGCACCCCCCTCTGGTCTTTCACCATGGTTATGGTTTGCTTGCCTGGATCTGCCTTCGGCATATCGATTGGGAAACTTTCAGGTCCCCACTACAGCACTGCATCTAGGGCTATGGTCCTACCTTCAGGTAAGCTCTTCGGAAGTCTTTCTCGCAGGGAGCTCCTGGACATGCTTTATAGTCACATGGACCTAGGCCACCTGGCTGAGACCCTCTATTTGCTACCCGCCCTGAAGGGCCTTCTGTTTCTGGATTTCCACCCTTTCATACAGACCTATTCTCATGCCATTTGGTGATCTAGCGAGTCGCCCCTCGGAGGAGTGGGCTTGATCACGCTATGTCTCGCCATCTTACGAATCAGGGTCGTTTCTGCGGAAACTGTCTGGTGCTCCAAGGAGCCTTTGGCTACATTGTGGCCCTTGTTCTCGAGGTTCCGCGGGCCTTGATAGAGCAGGGCCTTATGCTTTCCATTGAGATGGTAAGCACAGGTCTGTGTGGGGTGAGAATGGTTCAGGCCTCCTTTACAGGGCTCGGATGGCAGGAACCATGGAGGGGTGAGTTCGATCCATTTTTGTCTCTAGAAACCTTTCTAGATCTGTCTATTATTATAGCCAGGTAGGAGCTTGGTGATCGCTTCCCTTTCAGGGTTTCTAATAGCGGTCTCTTTGAGGCGACCAGGTGAATGCTGTCTTCTCCCTATGGTTCGGGTAGGCAGCCCATTGCATGTTCTGGTCAATGCGTGATTTACTCCCCTATAACCTTGCTTTATTATCTCCCCTGCTAGGGTCATAAGCAGATGGTCGGGGTGGTTCCTCCAGGAGAACTTATGAGCTATCGGAGTCATGTGCAGGAACCACGGTGGGGTGAGTACGGCTCAGTACTATGTGTCTATCCTGCTGTATGTCGGGGTCCTGCTTTGTTGTGTGCTTCCTTGGTAGGTCCTCTTCGAGCACCCCCCTCTGGTCCTCGACCATGGTTATGGTCTGCTTGCCTGGATCTGCCTCCGGCTTCGGAATGGGAAGCTTTCAGGTCCCCACTACAGCACTACTTCTAGGGTCTCGGTCCCATCTCTAGGTAAGCCCTTTGAAAATCTTTTCACAGGGAGCTTCCGGTTGTTTGGATAGACACATGGACCTGAGGCCACCAGGTTGAGACCCTCTATCTGCATCCTGCCCTGAGGGGTGTTCTGCTGCTGAGTTTTCCGCCCCTTACACAGACCTGCTCCCTGACAAGGTGGTGATCTAGCAGGTTGCCCCTCTGAGGAGTGGCCCTGATCGCGCTATGTTTTGCCATCTTACAAGTCAGAGTTATTTCTGAGGAAATTCTCTGATTACGTCTAGGAGCCTCTTTCTCGGCCCTTGCTCCCAGGGTTCTGTGGGCCTTGGTAGAGCAGGGCCCTTGCTTTCCATCGAGGTGGTAAGCATAGGTCTGTGTCGGGTGGGAAGGGCTTAAGCCCCCTTGAGAGGTTACCCGTAGAACAGCCTGAGGGCTGGGGATGTTGCTGCTTTCTTTGCAGCCTTTTAGAGGTGGCTCCCCTTCAGGTCTGGTCTCTGTATCTCTTCCTGGGCAAGGCGCGACGAGGCTCCCCTTTCTGCGGGAAGGGTTTGCTAGAGACTCGTCCCCCTTTGGGGGATCAGGCGTCCCTCCCGTCTTCGGGAGTAGAGGCCTGTTCTGATACACCGCCTTTTGGTTAAGATGTATCGGCTTTTTTGGCAGTATTATTAGACAGCCAGCTGCGGCCGCTGTCTGCTTGGTGCATGCTCCCCTCCCTTCGGGGAGTTTTTGAGTCTGCTCGAGCATTTCCCTCGGGCAACTGAGGTTCGCCCTTACTGCCTTCCCCCTTTGGGCCCATGGAACTGCTTACCAGGACCAGATCTCATCCAAGGCTCCTGTACAGGGCTCGACGATGCTCCCCTCTTTATATAAGAAGTCTCTGAGCTCATTCCCCCTGGGAAACAGTGGCTCCTCCTTCCGAGGAGTGGAAGCCTGTCCCGATACACTGCCGTCTCCTGTGTGGTTACGTGTATCGGCTCTTGGCAGTGTAGTGGATAGATAGCTGAGGCTACTATCTGCTTGGCATCTTTGCTCCCCTCTCCTGAGGGTTTTGTTTGAGCATTGCCTTCTCGGCGATGAGATACGCCCCTACTGCCTTCCCCCTAGAGCCTTGTTAAGCCGGCAGTATTCCCCTCACCCTGAGGGTCTTCTTATTTCACCGTTTCTCAACGGTACGTCTAAAATCCATGAGTATGGTAAGTGCACACGTGAACCTTTGGGCACTTTTCTCAAATCCACGCTGTGGTATGGAATGCACCGGTGTTCTGCGTCCATTCTAAAATCCTTTATGGTAGGGATTCACGCGCTTTTGCCCGTACCCTTTCTCGAGATGGTTGAAAACCCCGGTCACCTTGGGTCCCTCTCCATAGCATCTGCCAGGCTAAAAGAACGGTTTGCGCGCTCTATTTCCAGCGCGCTCCTTATTCACGCTCACTGAGGTGAGCAGGGAGTTACCACTGCGTTCTGTTTACGGCTCCTGAGGGAATCATGCGGAACTACAGTGACTCCTGAGTATCAGGCCAACCTAGGTTTCCTAGGCTTTCGGCCATATCCCCTTAAAGGAATACTTCGGTTTCCAAGCTTGGGCTCTGCCTCGGGTCAGGCTCAACCCTTACAGGTAAGTTAGGTATGTAGCCCACGCTCTGGCCGTAGGGGATACTTCACTGACAGCCGTCACTTATCTCAGGGGCAACTCCCTTAAAAGCCTAGGGAGTTGGTACTTAGTGCTTGTCTCTCCCACGACAGGCACTCCCCTCAGCATGGCAGCGTGGGTATAACCGTTCCCCCTAGCACCCCCTAGAGGACGCAGTTCGAGTTCCTCGAAAGGGAACGTCTCAGGTTACGTATGTAACCCTGGTTCCCTGAGAAGGGAACGAGACACTGCGTCCTCTAGGCTCGGGGCCATGCTTCGGGATGTGAGCTTCAGACGAAGAAGTGACCATCCTGCTCTACCGGCGTCCTTTTATACTGTGGTCACGCCGGTAGTGACGCAGCGACGAGTCGCGCCGGAATTGACGTCATAGGCTGTCGCCGGCCAACTCTGTTGATGTTTTTGTATTTAGACTTCAGACACGGGTCACGCAGACGGCGTTCCCCCCCTAGCGCCCCCTAGAGGACGCAGTGTCTCGTTCCCTTCTCAGGGAACCAGGGTTACATACGTAACCTGAGACGTTTTTGATCACCCAAGATCACATGATCCTGTATTTAATTGTATTATAATGGCTATTTAATATTACCTTTAAACTTTGACTAAGCTTGACATGCTGCATATTAATTGTTCTAGGAACCTTAATTCTTGCTTGCTTGCTTATTTTTTGTTTTATTTAGCTTGTTTGTATTTTGTGCTGTTTTCTAATGATGTTCTAGTTGAGGTCATTACTGTAGGTATAGGGCCCAAAACTCATGCCCAGGGGCCTGTATTTAATAGATCTCGAGGACTTCAAGGACAAAAGTGCATGCAGTTTGTCATTCTTTCCACCCAGGTTGAACAAGTAATCCATCAAGTTAATAATTTAATTTCTTATATATTTATATTATATTAGTTAAAATAAAATTCAAAGTTTAGAATTAAATCAATCCATATATTAAATCGAAATTAAATGTATGTGATTGTGACCCTAAGTAATTAATTTAAATCAAATATAATATCAATAAAGCTAGTTAATTTAGATGTTACATGAATGAAAAGATTATTGCCCTTACATCATGATCAAATGTAAGTCATGACTTGTGTTAACTTCCAGTGGTAGGTGGCGCAGTGAGCTCTCTGATGTCTGTTTATCATTAACTGAAAACTGATGTAAATAGTTCACATATTTCGAGTAGCGGCTGCTGACAAACGAGAGGTCGATTATGATGGTTTCTCTTGGTGTTTACTGGATGCTGTGGATGTTGTCGTGTTTTGGTAAGTTTATTTAGAACTTAAATGCAGCTGTGTGCTGTTATTTTAATAATGTTAGTGCAGAAACATGTATGTCTGCTGTTTACTGCAATTGTTCTGTTGTTGGAGTAGTTACAGTATGTATTACATTGCAGAAAAACAAGTATGCCTTTTACACCACTCAGACAAGTTTTTTTTTATTAATTTACTCATTTGCTTTATGTCCCAGGACAATATTTAAGTCAAGATCTGCAGATTCCTGAGCTGACTAACAAACTAATAGGAGAAAGTGTGGTGTTCAGCCCTGATAACCCACCATTAGAAACAAATAATTTCATTCAATGGGAGTTTGGATCACGTTTCATAATTACATCAGTGTCTGGAACAAACTTAATAGACCTTTTATGAAGACAGGGTCAATTTTAACATCAACACTCTCGCTCTGGAGCTCCGTAACCTGACAATGAACGATTCTGGAATATACAGACTGACCGTTAAAACTAGTGCTGGAGATCAACTTAAACGACAAACTTCACTACATGTCTTTGGTGAGTGTGTTGCTGAAATTTGGCTTAGTATTTGAGTGTATATAGGCCTAATAAATGGTAATATGAAATGAATAAATATGTGAAAGGTAAAAAAGCTGAGCCTATATGCTATAAAAAATGTAATGAAAATTATGGATACACTGCCCAAAAGTTTGGAAACGCCCTAGAAAAGTGGGGTTTTGGACAATATTGGCATGAATCCTTTTTAATTTGTGATGATAAGGGACAACACAAACTACGAAAACTTATTTTATTACATAAACAGTTTATACATAGGAAAAAAAACTTAAATTTTCGATTCATCAAAATATCCATCATTAGCAGCTGTTACAGCTCTGCATAATCTGGGCCTAAATTCATTGTATTCTAAACTTAATTGTCAATCATTTGTTGAAGCTATTAAGGTGTGCTGACCCAAAAATCTTTTAAAAACCTGGGCCAAGTTTAAACCAGTAACCAGGCATCACAGCTGGCAAAGGGGCATGTCTGACTTTGACATGTATGTATTGCCATTATTATGTAATCAAAATGAAAATTATTATTGCTGGTCTTCAATGATAATGTCAAGTTACTTTAATGTATTTGCACCAAGAATGATAAGGATTTATGCTGATATTGTCCAAAACCACACTTTGCCAGGGGTGTTTCCAAACTTTTGGAGGGCAGTGTATATAAAAATGACATTATAGCATTTAACTGGCAAGCAGAAGTACTGTTAGGAGTATAATAATAATAATTATATTTTACATATGCACATGAATTCTGTTATTCTTTTTATTTTATTCTTTTTTTTATCTTTTGTTAAAAATCACATTGAAACTGCCTAAAATTTTTACTTTTATAATATACTTTTTGAATACATTTTATGCTATTTATTTATTTATTTATTTATTTTTTTATTTTTTATTTTTTATTTTTTCCTAGATCATTGTCTTAGACCCTGACATTAGAGGGTTTAATGTCAGGATCTGCTACTCAAGACATTCTGCTACCCAGCCCAACAGGTCCTGAAAAAGCTCATGGGTTCCGGGTCGAGTTCAGGTTTATATTTAATAAATAGCTTTGGGTTGGGCTCGGGTTTGTAACTAAAGAAAATATATGAACATTCATTAAAAATTTAAATTATGCATGTTACAAACTATGGTGATGATCTGACAATAAAACAAACAAATAATGTCAAAATGTATTATGAATTTATTTATTTAAATAATGTTTACACAAATTACTGCTTTCCCTGTTGTGTCATTTCCATCAAAACAATTTTAGCTCTAATAAAAAAGTGTTTATAATCTGAGGGTCCTATTGGAAAAGTTGGTGTTGATGGAGCTTCTGTATTGGCTTGGACAGGCAACCTTGAAATGTAGGGCCTTATCACTGGCTGGATAATGGTTATCTGATTCTTCAGACATGTAAACTCACATATTTTTGGTAGCTGAAGTCCTTGTATAGCAAGTGAATTCTGTTCAGTGCTTACTAATGTAAAACTAGTTTAAATCTAGTATCAATGTTCTTTCTTTCTCACAGAAAAAAATTCTGGTGTCAAGCTTACTGGTCCAGAAGAATCATTAATAGAGGGAGAATCCTCTGCTAACATCACATCTGAGGGAACAGGCACCATCACCTCTGTGCAGTGGATGAAAGATAACAGTCCTCTGTCTCCTAGCAACAGCATCATCTTCTCATCTGATAACAGATCAGTGTCCATCAGTCCTGTGCAGAGATCAGACAGTGGAGAATATCAGTGTACATATACAAACCCCCTCAGCTCTGAGACGGTAAAACTCTGTCTGATCATCAACTGTGAGTGATCAACATTCAAACATCAAGATGATTTGAGCTCAGTTTAGGGGTTTGTGTGTTGCTCTCCTGCTCTGCAAATTCTCAACCTTCTGCTTCATTCAGCTGGAAGTTTAATGGATCAGACATTGGTGTGACTACAGACACATTCACCATAAATCACACTGACTTCACACACAGTGGAGATTATGAATGCACAGCTTTGAATAGTGTCACAAAGAAAAACGCCTCACAAAAACATGCTTTACTAGTTAAAAGTAAGAATAGTTAAAACCAACCAGAAATGAGTTCTCAACTTTTGATTACTAATGCTATCACCTTAAATTTACTATAATAATTTACTGTATTATATTGTTGTTTCCTGAGTCTTTGTTATAGTAGGTGGAGGTGAAGGCGGAGGAGGGCTGCCAGCAGGAGCGATAGCTGGGACTGTAATTGGGGTTTTAGTGGCACTTGCAGGCATTTGTGGCTTGATTGTCTATTTAACAATAACTAAAATGTAGTAATGAGTAATCTGAAACCTCACAGATTTAACAACAATCAGTAAGTAAGCATCAAAGTCTTTTATCAGGTTCCAACAGGTCTTTATAGGTCAAGATCCATGTGACCTTTGAAGTCCTGAATCATGAAAATCTTTTCATACATGAGACTACTGCATATCGAAGTGTCTGAATTGTGTTAAGTTATGGTGACTTTCCCTTGGAAAGTGTAAAATATTTTGTGATATTTAATACATACAGTAATAACAAAATGACCATGATCTCAGTGGAAACTATGCCTGCATATTCATGAGATAGAAAAAAAAAAAAAAATCATCTAGTTGTAACACAATGCCTGTCTTTACACCACAGCCCAGAATTACGACAAAAGAGACCAGCAAGTGGAGGTATGTTTACTATTTATTCATAGTGACATGAACAGTGTCACATAAACAGTTATAACAAGAACAATTATGATCATGACCATCCCATAATAGATTTTATAACTGAACGTTTCTTTCTTCAAACAACAGCACAAAAAGGACATGAGTCGGTAAGTGACTTTTAGTTTTTGTTACATTTTGTTTCTATTACACATTTGACAGTAAAGGTGCTTTTTAGTGGTTTTAACTGAGATTTAGTTTTTCACCCTCTTTTGACTCTTGATCTTTTATCTCATAGAGGTAATTAAAGACTTTATGGCTTTTATAGCAGGTGACATGAGTTTATTTTTTCAATCAGCTCAAGCGGACTTTAATCTTTCACATATTACTGCACAAAAACATGCTTTGAAGTTTAAAGATTAAATCTGACCTATGGATATTAACAGATATCAGTCAATTTGATATTTATATCCATTGCCACAGATAATAAAGGCTTTTTTTTACCATTTAAGCACTTTCAACTGATCATCATTGTGATGACTTTGTAATTTAACTAAAACAAATTACTATTTGTAGGACTATGAAGAAATAAATGATTTCCAGAGGACTAATGGAGAGGGATCAAATTCAGGGAATATGAGTGAATCTAGTCTGTATGTGAATCTCTATGAAAATGTAAGACATGAAGTTTCAAACAGGCCAAGGGCTCCTACTCCTCCTCAGGTGAGAAGTTTCATAATATTTAAGCCCAGTTTGTCCCGTTGTAGAGCATCATATGTGTGTTTTGTTTGCATCACAAAATAAGTGCTATTTATTCTGTTCTGTAATTTTGCAGTAAAACAATAAAAAAGTGTTGGTTTATTTTATTACATACTATGTAACTCCTCCATTCAGGTATCAAACCCACACTGTAAAAAATTAAAAACACAATTTGTTGAGTCAGCTTAAAATAATTTGTTACTCTGCTGCCTTAAAATTAAGTTTAGTCAACTAAAATAAGTTTAGTCAACTTTAAATGTTAAGTTGTATTAAGTAACAACTTAGATATTTGTGTTTGCTGAACTTAACAAATGGGTAAGTAACCCAGCTGCCTTAAAATTTTAAGTTGATTCAACTCAAATATCTAAGTTGTCACTTAGTATAATTTAACATTTCAAGTTGAATAAACTTTTTTTTGAGTTGACTGAACTTAAATTTTAAGGCAGCCAGGTTACAAATTATTTTAAGTTGACTCAACAAATTGTTTTTTACAGTGCACCTCCTGTGCGCAGGTGACTAAATGAAGACACTGAAACCTACTACATTGAGTCTTCCTGCATATTGCACATTTCACACATTTTGTGATGTTTCTGTACTTTATTTACATAGCTACAGATCTGGTAATAACATGTTTACACATGGGATCAGTGCACACAGAGTCATTAGAAAGCATTTTAAAACACCCTGTCCATGTTTATTTATTCCATATTTTGGCTAGTTTGATTATGCTGTCAGACACTTAGCTCTGTTGATCATTATTAGATCATTATTAGATTCATTCTGTATATTTTCTCCTGAAATCATGGCAAAAACTGTGACAAACATCCACAGAATTCAACTGGTCCTGCTGATGTATACAATATGATCTGTAATATCTGAACAGTCCATGCACTTTCCTCTAAATCCTTTCAGTATTTTTAAAGTAACCATTCATTTTGTTTCTATTGCAAATGTGTTTCAGCCAAAGGGTGCTTTTATATTTATAGGCTCATGTTTAGGTACTATTGATCACATAAAGTTTCTAAAAAATCATAAGCCATAAGACCTCATTCTTTCTTTCCTGAACTGGGCAAATAAAAGAAGATAATTCATTACTAAATTTACCTTTAAACCTGAACACCATGTCACTCAGGGAGTGATATTCTGTTCTGATCATAAAAGTGAAAAAAAAAAAAATATATTACTTTTTTTGTTTTGTTTTGTTTTTGGAGCTTATTATCTGATTACTTAATTGGTCATTTTCTTTTCCAACGAATGTGGTACAACTGTTGCCCTGTTATTTCCTTTATAATTTATATAAGTTCTAGTGACAGATGAATTTCATTTGTGCCAAATAAAGAGTTCATTACTGGTTCTGTTTTCCAGATTTTTTTGTAAATGTATTGTGGTGTGACATTGCAATCTTCTCTTTAATTTTCAGTAGATTTGTAAAAGGACATTTATATATATTTATATATTTGTTTGTAAATAAAATCTTAATACAGGTTCTGAAACTCATTTGCAACTTTCAGTTTTTTTTCTTCTACACTCCACACACAAAACCCCCAAAATACACACACGATATGTAACACATCACACTTAACTTGCGAAAGAAATGCTTCATATTTTTAAACCACTTTAAATCGTATTAAAATTGTTTTTCATCATAACTCTACAAACAAAGGATCATACGATTATCCATATAGAGAGCAACTCGGATGTGGCAAATATAATAGAACACTTCTGTCTTGTGTCTTTTTCATGTTAAGTGTACAGTGCAGTGCAGCACAGCATTTTTTCATAGCACTCAAGTAGGGGAGCGCGGTGCACAAACTAACGCGGGGTTAATTGTAACACACGCGGTTTAAATATTTCCGCACACGCTAGTGTAACAGAGTTATTTTGGTTGTATTATTTTCACTCAAAATCCCCCTTTCTTCTATTGAGTAATGCAATTTAGTTATTTCATATTGTTATATATTATTTTATTGTTTTGAGTTAAGATGTATATGACTTTCAAGATTTGTTCAGAAAGTGCATTGTCACTTTAAGAGTATATACTTGTTCGCGCGCACGCATCGCTCGCTCAGTTCACTTCCTTCTGAGCCGAGAGAAGGTTGTCTCGTGGTTAATCGAGACATTAAACGGTTTAATGAAGAGATTCACAGAATGCATGTTTTCAACGTATTTCCCATTTATGCAGAAAATAAAGACAGTGCCAAGCAGTGAGCGATCTGAAGTTCTTTATTGGGTGACATCCGCACAACGCAGAGCGGATTCCCCTTGCTTGGGACCCGTTACACTAGCATAACCAAATTTATGTTATTTACTAGTTACCATAGCAACACTATACAGAGAAAAAAGTGCGCCAAAGATATCGCTGAATATTTATTTTATCACAGTAAAAGTAATTTCTATCTGAAGTAATTTTTTCTTCTCAGCTTTTAGTATTCATTTAAAACGAGACAAATATGCTATTATTTTAATCGCGAATCTGTTATTTATCAGTTTAGATAGTTTATTACAGTTTTTCACAGTTGCTAAAACACTATTCTCTAAACCAAATTCTGAATAGCCAAATGGTGGTAACATTTTAGTCATTTGTTATAATTGTGTGGTGTTGGCCTTTACACTGTCTGATGTCTGATTTTTTTCACGTTTGGATTCAGTGGCGGTTCTACACTGAATTGCGCCCCGGGCGAGACTCCCTCCCGACACTGGATGATTCTGGAATATACAATCTGACCGTAATAACTAGTGCTGGAGTGACACTTACAGGAGCAACTTCACTACAAGTGTTTGGTGAGTGTGTTGTTAAAACGTGGTTTAATATTTAGACATAAGCAACATAGGCCTAATATGGGCTATGATTGTTTAAAATATATGATTGTAGTATGAAATGAAAAAAAAGGAATTTAATATACAGTAAATTAAACGTGAGTGTAAAAATTGTTATATTGTATAATAGGTAATGTGGCAAGCAGAAGTACTAATGAGAATGATAATAATAATGATGATTTAGGTAAGGATAAGGCACATGTCTGCTGTTATTTGCAGTGATCTCTGTGTGTGTGTGTGTGTGTGTGTGTGTACCTGGTGTTTATCACGTTATGGGGACCGAATGTCCCCACAAGTATAGTAATACAAGTAAATTTTGACCTGAGGAAAAAGGCTTATAAATCATGCAGAATTAGTTTTTTTTTCAGAAAGTAAAAGTGTGCACAGTCTCCTGCGAGGGCTAGGTTTAGGTGTAGGGCGATAGAATATACGGTTTGTACAGTACAAAAACCATTACATCTATGCAATGTCCCTGTAAAACATGGAGACACAACATGAGTGTGTGTGTTTTCTCTCAAGGTGCACATATACAATCCAAACAAAAGAAATCAAACATAAACAAAATAAAAATTTCGTCATAATAGTCATATTAGTTATTTTATATTATATTAGTTATTAGTTAATAGTTTTTTTTTTTATTTAACATAAATTCTTGCTGCTTTTTTCAAACTGAATTAGATTCAGTACTTACTAAATGTGAAAGAATAACTTTTAGATTCAGTATCTTTGTTTTGTCTTTCACTCGCACAGAAAAAATATTTAATGTCAGGATTATTGGTCCAGAAGAAGTATTAATAGAGGGAGAATCATCTGCTAACATCACCACTAACGGAACAGGCACAATCACCTCTGTGCAGTGGATAAAAGATAACAGTCCTCTGTCTCCTAGCAACAGCATCATCTTCTCATCTGATAACAGATCAGTATTCATCAGTCCAGTGCAGAGATCAGACAGTGGGGAATATCAGTGTACATATAGCAACCCTGTCAGCTCTGAGACGGTGAAACTCAGCCTGATCATCAACTGTGAGTGTTAAACATTAAAACATCAAAATGGTTTGAGCTCAAAGCTGATGAAATACAGACATTCTTCAGTGCTCAGTTTGTTCCTCTAACAGTGAGTCTCTTGTCTGTGTTCTAGATGGACCAGATGGTGTTTCCATTCAGGGTGAGGATGTGGTGGATTTAGGGGTTCGTGTGTCGCTCTCTTGCTCTGCAAATTCTGAACCTTCTGCTTCATTCAGCTGGAAGTTTAATGGATCAGACACTGGTGTGACCACAGACATATTTACCATAAATCAGACTGATTTCACAGACAGTGGAGAATATGAATGCACAGCCTGGAATAATGTCACTGAGAGAAGCGCCACACAAAAACATGCTTTACTAGTTAAAGGTAAGAATAGTTAAAACTAACCTGAAATGAGTTCTTTGATAACCAATACAATGACCTTAATTTCCCACTTGTTCAAAGGAACTTTGTTTTCAAAAAGGTACATTTAAAAATATTTACTACTATTAATTATTATTTAAGTTTTGATACATGTTAAAGTGTATTGCAGTTAATATTGTCTGTCGTAAATGGCCTTGGTCTGTTGATTCTTGTCTCTTTTCCATAGTCAGTGGAGGAGGAGGAGGGCTGACATCAGGGGCAATAGCTGGGATTGTAATTGGGGTTTTAGTGGCAGTTGCAGGCATTTGTGGCTTGATTGTCTATTTAACAAAAAGAAATAAAATGTGAGTAATCTGGCAGATCACGGTGTATTTTTTCACAGCTTTAATTTAACATTATATACATCAATACGTTTGTATACTAATCACAACTTCTATCAACTTCCAACAGGCCTTTGTAAATCAAGTTATACAAATGAACTGTACAGTTCTCAATTAAAATCAAAATCTCATTCTTATGTGACGCTATTTTATAATAGAGTTTCTAAATTCCACTGTATTTTTTAAACATTCGAATAGTGTTATTTCATACATAATAAAATGACCGAACAGTAACTCTTATAAAGTGTGTTTCTGTGAGACAAAAATGTGGTAATGATAACTAGTTGTAACAAAATGTCTTTGTCTTTATGCTACAGCCCAAAGTTACACCAACAACAAAAAGGAAAAGCAAGTGAAGGTATGTTTGTTATTCATTCATAATGCCAGCATTAGTATGATTTGATTAAACAACACAATTGACATCAACAATTATATCTAGATTGACCTTGATAATTATATTACATAATAGATTTCAGACTAACTATTCATATTACAGATTATTCAATTTGTATTTCTTTCACTTTCCTTTCTTAAACAGCAGCACCAAGCAAACAGAAGACTGTGAGTAACCTTTTTAATCTCTTCTGAAAATATAATAATAAACTCATAAACTCAATCAGTAAGCTCTTTAATTACCTCTTAGATATAAAAAATCAAAGAGTTTATTGATTGATGAGTTTATTTTTACAGTAAGCTCAAGTGGACTTGAAATGCAGTCATGACCATTACCACTGTTTATAGTGGGTTTTCCAGCAACATTAACATTTTATTTTACATTTAATTACATTTAAATTATTGTGTCTGATGTGAAAAAAAATGAAAAATGATTAAATGATTTGCAGAAGGCGAGAGAAGATGAAATGATTCCAAGGAAGATGAGTGAACATATATACGAGAATTTTGAAGATGAAAATGTGTATGAGAATGAGTATGTAAATGTTTCAAGCAGGCCAAGGGCTCCTACTCCTCCTTAGGTGAGCAGTTTTATAATATTTAATCCAGTTCATTTCATTGTAGAGCATCATATGTGTTTTGCTCCATTATAAAACAAGTGCCATTTATCATGTTAAGGAATAAGGAAGGTCATTTGATTGGTTTATTGTGTAACTCCTCATTCAGGTATCAAGCGCTCTTGTCCACAAGTGAGGTAGTGAAGATAATGAAATGCATCTACTGCAAGATGATCTACCAGGCTGCATTTTTTTTTTCCTTTTCTTTTTCTTTTTAAAATTTTCTTGTGTATATTGTATGCTACTGAAAAATTATAAACTGTAGCTGTAACTGTTCTTTGTGCTCCACTAATGCCTTTTCATTTTAAACTTGTGTTTCACAATGGACAAAGGTATTTTTTTCCCTTACAAAGTCACGAATACAGAAATATATTTATGTAACAGTAAAAGATTAGGGGCAAAGCCATTATTATATACACTGAGATATAAAAGCTAAATGTCAGTTAATAATGTGAAAAACATGACATTCTAAAATATGACAAGTACTAATAACATCTGCAGATCTGGTATTGAAATGTTCATTTGCAGACTCACATGAAATTTGCACACACAGAATTCAGTAGAAAGCAGTCTGAACACCTGTTCTTGACAGCTTTTCTTAATCGATTTGACACATTTCTCCAAAGAAATGTGTTTTCTCTCAAAATAATTAGCTATCTACCGTAAACTTATCTTAACTGAACAGTTCAACTTTACTGCAAAATGAAGCACCGCAATTTTTCTAGTAATGTGTTTAATAAAAGTAAATGAAGAGTTCAGATGCAAAACCATCATATGTAAATGCATGATGGAAATCATGAGCTAAAGCCTACGTTTGATTGCATTCCCCCACCAAGGAGATGAGGACCAGACCAAGATTCCTTATAAACCCTTTTGAACTTTTTCGCTTTTCACAGAGCACTTCCTTACATTCACAGAATGACACAGACAGAGACTGTCTTTTTACACATATATGCACCACAATGATGCTTAAAAGGAATTATAAACAAATATCAGTCCATTGCATAACTCCCTATCATGTATGTAACCCACACATTTGTCTATTATGCTCTAATCACTCATCGTGTATGTATTTTGAATAACTATTGGTTTATATTCATGTTGGGTATGTATGAGTTTGAATTTTCATGCTTTAAACGTTTCTGTCAATCAGTTCTTTGTAAAATGTATTATATTCTCATTATAGAAATCACGTCCAAATTATACTTTGCAAAAGGAAAAAATCTGACCATGTGACTGATAAGAAAACAAGTTAATTTATGAATTGGGAGGAGAAACATAGCAACGCCCCGAGCTAACGTGTCCAACAGCCCAGTTTAAAAACTCAGGACACCATAAAATTCTGCTCTTGGACATCACTTTTTGTCATGCTTTTAGCCATCATTTTTGCCGCTGCTTTTTGCATTGTTAGAGTGCTCCCTGGCTTGCATGCCAGCTGCTCCTCTGAAAAACCATAAGAAGATCATCATACTTCTGTCGTTTTGCTGCAAGCCGTCCCAGATATCTGTGCCAACGCCCAAGTTTTTACGTCAAACGACCACTAACTTCCAGCCAATCAGCAACCTTAGGAAACCCCTTTCTGCAAGGAACACATTAAAGGGAATCCCTTAACACAGTGGTTTTCAAAGTGTGGTAGGAGTACCAATAGTGATTCTCAGGCTCCCTCTAGTGGTACGCAGAGGAATCACTCAATTAATTATAAATTAATGTTAAAACACAATACATTTTAATCTTTATTGGAGTAAATTTTTTTATTTTTTTTTTTACATTTAAGTACAGTACAGTTTTTATTTAATTTTTAGGTACAACACATTTTAATTCAATTATTAAAGTTTATATACCTGTTTGTGAGCACAGCGCAGTGTTAATATTCAAACTGCGTATTTATAATGTTAAAGTGTCTGACAACAATAAATATTCTTATTAGGAATAAAACAGCCTCATTTTTTAACTGTACAGAGCTGTAGATTAAAAGTTAGGCATAAGCTACTGTATTTTAATGTTGGTCATTATGATGGTACTTGGAGTGCCAAATATTTTCTTGGTGGTACTTGGTATAAAAAGTTTGAGAAAGTAAAACCTCTAGATTCTAGCTGAACTGGTGCATTTGATATAAAGTTTAATAGCCTCACTGAGAAACGCAGTGCAAGGGTTAATTTGATAATTGATGGTTGTTCAGGTCTAAGCAAATTACTGCTATAAACTTGGGATTTCTTACTTTCACTCTTCTAAACTCATTCTTTCCTCACTCTCTTTCTGCAACCTGTGTGAATGTGTGTGTTTATTTGTTAGATTAGTTTATATGCCTTAGATTTACCCAATAAAGTCTTATTTAAATTGAAAAGAGAAGTATCTTGTGTTTTGTGTGTTAAGTTAATGTCTTAAACTGCCGATCTTGTTTCTGTGCTAATAAATAGTGCTTTCACTATATTTTGTATATTAATATCCACTGCAGAGTTGATGTTATACGGCTTGTTCAGTGAATCACTGGCCGACTCCGTGATCAGCCTAGAACCGTGATTCTGTTCAAATTCCCTATAAAATCTTAATTAATTCCCTTTGAGCTAAATTGACCTGTTTCCCTTACATTCATGTGAACAACTAATTGTCCCTTTAATATTAAAATCTGGTTGTGCCAACTTTAGCAGCAAAAACAGCAAACAAACAAACATTTCTGATAACTAGAGATTAGTTTTTCACAGCGCTGTGGTGGAGATATATTACACTGAATTATTGATCTTGCCTTTCATTTACATCTGGAAGAGAATTTAATCTGCATTGCATTTTATATACACTACATTCTTGCTGCTTTACATCACCCATGCATTACAAGCTCCTGTCTTAAAAAAAAAAAAAGTATTTATTTATTTTTTATTTTATTTTTTATTTTTTCTCTACTGTGCTTCCTGTGTTGTCTGTGTATAGGTGAACAATTATTAGTTTGGGACTAAATTAAAATATACCATGTGCATTTATTGTATGCAAATTACAGAGTGTAGTTGAGTGAGAAAGGCTGGCCGGATCCATATCGAGCCTTTATTATTGGGACGAGACAGATACATGTTACAGGCAGGGTCAAATCAGGAGCAGACAGGAATGTAACAGGCAATCGTAGAGAATAATCCAATAAACCAGAGCGAGAGTCGAAAGGCAGGCGGCTAGACAGTCAAAATAAGAAAACCAGGCGGGAAAGACAAAACACAGGGGACTAGGAACTCGGAACAGAAACTAGGAAAGCGCTAACAATACAACAATACAACAATCCGTGAAGTGCACTGGGAAGGACCGGGGCTTTTATAGAACGCCTGATTGGTCACGGGGGCTGACGCAATCAGTGCGGTGGAGGATGGGAGATGCAGTCCGGAGTGTGGTGCAACAGTCAGAGTGTGTAGGTGAGGTGAGAGTGACATCTGGTGGTGAGCGGACAACGGGACACCGACCAGATTCGTGACATAGCCCCCCCCCCAAGGAGCGGCTTCCAGACGCTCGAAGGGAACAACAGTCCAGGGGAGCGGTGGGGTGGGAGCGAGACAGGGCGAGGGCTGGAGGGCCAGGTCCATGTGGGGGCCCAGTGATTGAGGCAGGACCGACAGAGCAGGTACCCTCCAGGGCGGAGGCGAGGCAGGAGGCAGGAGCCCTCCAGGGCGGAGGCGGAGCAGGGGGCCCTCCAGGGCAGGAGCAGGAGGCGCAGGAGCCCCCTCCAGGGCGGGAGGCAGCAGGAGGCACCCTCCAGGGCGGAACAGGAGGCGCCAGGGCCCTCCAGGGCTGAGCAGGAATCATGGACTGGGACCTGGGGAGAGCAGGGACAGAGGAGGCAGAGAGAACAGGGAGAGAAGCAGAGAGACCACAGGATAACGCCGCCTCCATAGGAGGTTCTACAGTCGATGCTGACACCTGGAGGCATTGGCGCAGCTTCTCCTGAAGGGAAGGCCTCTGGGCAGACCTGGAGACCAGACGGAACCTCTGGAGCAGACTTGAGACCAGAGGACCTCTGGAGCAGACTTGAGACCAGACGGACCTCTGGAGCTGACTTGAGACCAGACGGGACCTCTGGAGCTGACTTGAGACCAGGCGGGAACTCTGGAGCAGGAAACCGCGTTATGGCCTGGGACCTAGGAAAAGCAGAGACAGAGGAGGCAGACAGAATAAGGGGAGAAGCAGAGAGGTTGTAGAGGGATGCCGCCTCCGTGGGAGGATCTACAGCCAAGGCTGACACCTCAGGAGGCATTGGCATGGCTTCTCCAAGTGAGGGGAGCTCTGGAGCAGACTTGAGATCAGACGGGAGCTCTGGAGCAGACTTGAGATCAGACAGGAGCTCCGAAGAACAGTGTGCAGCCCACACACACCAAAAGGCAACTGCCATTAAGGAAAGAGCAGCGGCGGGTGGCAGGACCTCCTTAATGGTGGTTTTAGAAGGTGTTGATGCCACTGGGGTGTTTGCTGCACTCACTGACACTAGTGGTGGGTCCAGCACGCTGGCCATCATGACAGGCCGTGACCCTGGGATGTCAGACGAGACATGGCGTGGCTCTGGACGGTCAAACGAAACATGGCGAGGCTCTGGGCCGTTAGGCGGGACGTGACTTGACTCTGGGCCGTCAGGCGGGACGTGACTTGACTCTGGGCCGTCAGGCGGGACGTGACTGGACTCTGGGCCGTCAGGCGGGATGTGACTGGAGGCGGGACGTGACTGGACTCTGAAACAACAGCAATACGTTGACTTAGCTCAATAAGTGCTGCTGTGACTTGACCTGACGCGTGAAGTCCAGCGATGATTTGACTTGGCCTATGAGGATCAACGGTGACTTGACCTGGTTCGTGGTGACTGGCTGAGGCCTGACTTGGCTTGTGAACATCAACTGTGACTTGACTAGGCTCATAGAGATCTACTGTGACTTGACTTGGCTCGTGTAGATCAGCTGTGGCTTGACTTGACTCGGGAGGATCCGTTCTGACCTTGCTTGACACAAGAACCTCAGTCTTGACCGTACTTAGCTCAGGAACAGCAGTTTTGACATTACTTGAATCAGGAGCGGCCGCAGCTTTAAATCGGTTTGACTCAGGAACCGTAGCTTGAACTTTGCTCGACTCAGGAACCACGGCTGTGACTTTGCTTGACTTAGGAGGAGCGGCCCTGACTTCACTTGGCTGATGAAGATCAACAATGACTTTACTTGACTCAGGAACCACGGCTATGACGTTGCTTGACTCAGGAACAACCGCCTTGACATTGCTTGACGCAGGTACGACAGTCTTGACGTTGCTTGGCGCAGGAACGACAGCCCTGACGTTGCTGGACTTGGAAGCTTGACTGGACTCGGAAGCTTGACTGGACTTGGAAGCTTGACTGGACTTGGAGGCTACAGCTGTAGCCTGACTTGACTCTGGAGCAGCGGCTGAAGCTTGACTTGGCTCTGGAATAACAGCAGCAGCTTGACTTGGCTCATGAGGATCTGCTGTAACCTGGCTTGGCTCATGGAGATCCGCTGTAACGGGACTTGACTCCTGAACAACATGGCTTGGCTCAAGAACAACAGCTGTAACGTGACTTGACTCAGGAACAACATGGCTTGACTCAGGAACAACAGCTGTAACGTGACTTGACTCAGGAACAACATGGCTTGACTCAGGTACAACAGCTGTAGCGTGACTTGACTCGTGGGGAAAAGCTGTGACTTGGCTTGACTGATGGAGAACGACAGCTTTGGCTTGACTTGACTCTGTGTCTTGACTTGACCCAGGGGTAGCCGCCGCGGCATGAAGGAGCGCCATTTTAGCTGCCCATACCATCATTAGGGGTGAGTCCAGCACGTGGGCCATCAGGACCACAGGTGGCGTCCGGGTGCTGACCACAGGTTCAGGAATGGCGGCCATCTTGTGGAGTGGCTTGGAGACGGCGGCCATCTTGTGCAGTGGCTCTGGCGTGGCAGCCATCTTGTGCAGTGGCTCAGGAAAGATGGCTGTAACTTGACTTGAGATAGGGGCGATAACTCTGACTTGACACAGGAAACAAAGCTTTAACCTGACTTGACACAGGAACAAGAACCGTAGCTTGACTTGACACTGGAACAGCAGCCGTAGCTTGACTTGGCTTGGAAACGTGACTTGACTTAGGAAACACAGCTGCAACTTGACTTGACTTGGAAACTTGACTTGACTCAGGAAATGCAGCTGTAACTCCATATAGCTCTGGTATGGCAGCTGTGACGTGACGGAGCTCTGTTTCCGCCGCCATCTTGTGAACGGACTCCGCCGTCGCCGCCATTTTGTGAACGGGCACCGCTGTCGCCGCCATTGCTCGAGCGCGCTCCGACACGGCCGCCATTTCACGAGCAATCCAGGCGGCAAACGTGTTTGTGGGATCGTGCTCCGGCATGACCGTCCATCTGCGAGCGGGACGCGCGGTCGCCATTGTCGCGTTCCCTCTTGGCGACCTCTACGGTGCACGGCAAACCCACACACAACAAAGCAAAGTTCAAAAATGCCGCGAGCGATGGACGCGGACCCTCGCGTCTCAGCCTCGCCCTCAAAGGCTGATTTACGCCATCACAAAATATTTCTATTATTATACTGTCCGGGAGGGTGGAATAGTTGGCTATGGCCAGAAACTCACTGGTATATTGTTCGAGGGTGTTTGGTCCTTGCTTGATCTGGCATAGGGTTCTGTCTGTGTCCGTATCGGCTGAGTGTCCGGGGGTGAAGCTGCTGGATCCTGTAGTGACGGATTGTTCTGTAACGTTGAGTGAGAGACAAGAGGCGAGCGGATCCATATGCGAGCCTTTATTATTGGGACGAGACAGATACATGGTCGTACAGACAGGGTCAAATCAGGAGCAGACAGGAATGTAACAGGCAATCGTAGAGAATAATCCAATAAACCAGAGCGAGAGTCCGAAAGGCAGGCGGCTAGACAGTCAAAATAAGAAAACCAGGCGGGAAAGACAAAACACAGGGGACTAGGAACTCGGAACAAGAAACTAGGAAAGCGCTAACAATACAACAATACAACAATCCGTGAAGTGCACTGGGAAGGACCGGGGCTTTTATAGAACGCCTGATTGGTCACGGGGGCTGACGCAATCAGTGCGGTGGAGGATGGGAGATGCAGTCCGGAGTGTGGTGCAACAGTCAGAGTGTGTAGGTGAGGTGAGAGTGACATCTGGTGGTGAGCGGACAACGGGACACCGACCAGATTCGTGACACAGAGTTTTGTTTGTTGTGTTTGGATAAATGGTACATACATGTTTGTGATTTCAGTAACACCAATAAAAGGAGCTACAATTGCTTTTTTTCAGATATTTTAAAGTATTGCTGGTTGTATTAACTATTATGAAAACATTTGAGAGTTTTGTGTGCATTGTTTTGAGAAAACTCATCATTTTTGCATCATTTGTAATTTGTATTAAATTAATGAAAACGTACAATCTATTTAGGACAATTACAAAGTTGAGCTCACTGAGTTTAGAGAAATGTGTAAAATCAATGAGAAAAAGACAGCGATATGTATAAACCTTACTGATGCATACTTTGCATTGATTGAAATATTGCATAAGGTACTTTATATGGATTGCGAATGGCCCAAAACTTTTTTTTTTTTTCAGAGGTTTAAATCTTTGTGGCTCTGGAAAATTAAATTGATGAATACAGTATGTTGCCATCTTTACTGAATGATCAAAGGTAAGACTGGTGTTAATATACAGCACTAGGCGGCACGTTGAGCTTTCTGCTATCTAGAACTGCTTTTAATCATTGACTGAAAAGTGATATAAATAGTTAAGATGGTTTAAGCAGCAGCTCCTGACAGGTGAAAGCTCAATCATGATGGTTTCTAAAAGCCTGTACTGTACGCTGTGGATGTTATCGTTTTTTGGTGAGGCTTTTTTTATAATTCAAAAATATATGTTGAATTTCTGTGCATAATAACTAGTTGAGACTATTTAAATTATGTAATTGCAGAAAAATGTATGTCCACCTTTGCAGTTAATTACTTGTTTTGTTGTTGTGAGCAATGTTCCCTCAAATTTTTTTTCTTGCTGAGCAAAACTTTTTTCTATTGGGAAGACATTTCGGCCACCTGAGCAAAAACATTTTTTTTATACCAGACCTGTACAGCGCACACACAAAAAAGTGTGCAACTTTTAATTTTAATGTGCTATTTAGCCTATACTTGATTTGACCCTTTATGTAACTAAATGATGTACATTTTAGATTACCTGAGAAAACATTTTTTACAGTGCTGTTTAAAAGTTTGGAATCAGTAATTTTTTTTTAAAGTTTGTTATGCTCCTCAAGGCTGTATCTGTTTGATAAAAATACTGAATATTATTTTACAAAAAAATATTGTGAAATTTTATTGCAATTTAAAAAATTTTTTTTTTCTCTTTTAATATACTTTAAAATATAAAGCTGTATTTTCAGCATCAATACTCCTGTCTTCCACGTCACATGATCCTTCAGAAATAATTCTAATATGCTGATTTATTATCAATGTTGGAAACAGTTGTGCTGCTTTGTGTTCCTTTTATTCATCAAAGAATCAAAGAAAAAAGTATCACAGGTTCCAAAAAATATTAAGCAGCACAATTATCTAAACATCCCTATGAAGTACAGTTTACAGAATACAGTAACATCATGTTTACTCCCAATTTCCTGAGAGGAGACTTGTCAATGAATAAATGAGGAAAAAAGTAACTGGCATTACTTATTTGAAAAAGTTACTCAGATATTTTCTTAGAAATTTAAAAGTAATGTATTACTTTACTAGTTACTTGAAAAAAGTAATATTATTACATAACTCGCGTTACTTGTAATGTGTTACCCCCAACACTAAACATGGATGTGTAAAAAGAGCAAAAAGTGACAAGCTGAAGTACCAGTGATTAATGGTAAAAGTGACAAGCAGAAGTACTTATGAGAGTATAATAACAATATTTTAGATATCCAGAAGCCTGTGTGATTAATTGTTACTGAACCAGATTTGCACAGATGAGTGTTACTTAGCGCACTCTCATGTGTAAACATTTAATGTTGTTACAAGGAAATCACATTGAAACTGTCCTGAAAATTTGTAGCTTTATAATTTATTTTGAAATAACTTCAGACTTCAGACTATAGATTTTTGTTGTGAAAGTGAAATTTTAAATCTAATTTGTTTGTTCTTTCTCACTCATACAGAAAATATAACTAACGTTAGGCTTGTTGGTCCAAAAGAACTATTAATAGAGGGAGAATCATTTGCTAACATCACCTCTGAGGGAACAGGCACAATCACCTCTGTGCAGTGGATGAAAGATAACAGTCCTCTGTCTCCTAGCGACAGAATCATCTTCTCATCTGATAACAGATCAGTGTCCATCAGTCCAGTGCAGAGATCAGACAGTGGGGAATATCAGTGTACATATAGCAACCCTATCAGCTCTGAGACAGCAAAACTTAACCTGAGCATCAACTGTGAGTGTTTAAACATTAAAACATCAAAATGGTTTAAGCTCAGACCTGATAAAATACACACATTTTTCAGTGCTCAGTTTGTTCCTCTAACAGTGAGTCTCTTGTCTGTGTTCTAGATGGACCAGATAATGTTTCTATTACAGGTCCTAATGTGGTGGATTTAGGGGTTCGTGTGTCGCTCTCTTGCTCTGCAAATTCTGAACCTTCTGCCTCATTCAGCTGGAAGTTTAATGGATCAGACACTGGTGTGACCACAGATACATTCACCATATATCAGACTGACTTCACAAACAGTGGAGATTATGAATGCACAGCCTGGAATAATGTCACTGAGAGAAGTGTCACACAAAAACATGCTTTACTAGTTAAAGGTAGGAATAGTTAAAACTAACCTGAAATTAGTTCTTTGATAACCAATACTTTGATTTTAATTTACCACTTGTTCAAATGAACTTTGTTTTTAAAAAGGTACATTAAAAATATTTACTACTACTATTAATTATTATTTAAGTTTTGATACGTTAGTGTATTACAGTTAGTACTGTGTGTAGTAAATGGCCATGGTCTGTTGATTCTTGTCTCATTTCCATAGTCAGTGGAGGAGGAGGAGGAGGAGGAGGGCTGACAGCAGGGGCGATAGCTGGGATTGTCATTGGGGTTCTAGTGGCAGTTGCAGGCATTTGTGGTCTGATTATCTATTTAACAAAAACAAATAAAATGTGAGTAATCTGGCAGATCACTGTGTATTTTGTAATCACAGTTTTAACATATTTTATACATCAATACGTTCATATACAAATCACAACTTCTATCAGCTTTCAACAGGCCTTTGTAAATCAAGTTCTACATATGAAAATTCTCTAATATGAAAATCTCATTCCTATGTGATACTATTTTATCTCAAACTCAGAGTTTTTTTTTTTTTTTTTCATTTGAATAGTGATATTTCATACATAATAAAATGAGTTATAAAGTGTTTTTCTGTGAGACAAAAATGTGGTAACAATAACTATTTGTAACAAAATGTCTTTGTCTTTATGCTACAGCCCAAAGTTACACCGACAACAAAAAGGAAAAGCAAGTGAAGGTGTGTTTGTTATTCATTCATAATGCCAGCATTAGTATGATTTGATTAAACAACACAATTGACATCAACAATTATATCTAGATTGACCTTCATAATTATATTACATAAATAGATTTCAGACTATTCATATTACAGATGATTCAGTATATACCTCAAATTAATTGAGTCTTTCCTTCCTTAAACAGCAGCACAAAGCAAACAGAAGACTGTGAGTAACCTTTTCAATCTCTTCTGAAAATATAAAAATAAACTCATAAACTCAAACAATAAGCTCTTTAATTACCTCTTAGATATAAAAGATCAAAGAGTTTATTGATTGATGAGTTAATTTTTACAGTAAGCTTAAATGGACTTTAAATCTTTCACGTTTTACTGCACAAACACATGCTGATGATCACACTTAAACTATAGATACTGACAAATATGCAGTCATGATCATTACCACTGTTTATACTGGGCTTTCTGTTTCATAATTTATCAGCAACATAAATATTTTATTTTATTTTACATTTAATTTTTCCTCAAGCGACTACATTGTGTCTGATGTGAAAAACAATTGTTGGACTCAAACTATAAATAAACTAATGATTTGCAGAAGGTGAGAGAAGATAAAACGATTCCAGAGGAGATGAATGAACATATATATGAGAATTTCGAAGATGAAAATGTGTATGAGAATGAGTATGTAAATGCTCCAAGGAGGACAAGGGCTCCTACACCTCCTTAGGTGAGCAGTTTTATTATATTTAATCCAGTTCATCCCATTGTAGAGAATCATATGGGTGTTTTGGCTCCTTCACAAAATAAGTGCCATTTATTATGTTCTGTGGTTTTGCAGTAAAACAATAAGGAAGTCATTTGATTGGTTTATTGTGTAACTCCTCATTCAGGTATCAAGTGCTCCTCCTGTACGCAGGTGAGGATGTGAAGATGGTGAAATGCATCTACTGCAAGACGATCTATCAGGCTGCATGAATTTACTTTTTTACTGTTTTTTTTTTAAGATAAAAAATGTGTAAATGGCATATTGCAGAAATATTATACTGTAGCTGTTTGTAACTGTTCAGTGTGATCCACTAATGCTTTTTAGTTATAAACTTGAATTTCATAATGGACAAAGATATTTTTTATTTACATAGTCACATACAGAAGTATATTTCTGTAACAGTAAAAGATTTGGGACAAAGCCATTACCATATGCACTGAGATATAAAAGTCAAATATCTGTTAATAATGTGAAAAACATGATATATTAAAAAAGGACACATACTAATAACATCTACAGATCTGGTATTGAAATGTTCATTTGCAGGCTCACATGGAATCTACACACGCAGAATTCAGTAAAAAGCAGACTGAACACCACATCATGTCTGTGTTCATTATTCAATATTTTGTCTAGTGGTTAAATTTAAATATTAATTATATGTATATTTATTACAATGCATAAATTACTCAGGCTTTGCTATTATTGATCACATGCATCAAACAGCTTCTTAGAAATGATCAGACACATCCTCAATCTTTGTTTCCTGCTCTGGGCCAACAGAAGAAGATAAAACCGATAGCAGATCATGAAAACCAAAGGTCACATTCATGACTATATTCACCTTTAGACCTGAACATATTATCACTAGGCAAAAGACAAGAGGAAGTGACATTTTGTTCTGGTCGTCAGGGCAGCCTGGGACACAGTTTTTAGGTCAGGAAATCTCACAGTTGTGCAGGCTATACTATCCACGGCAAATTCTGAAAACACAGACAACCATATTATTTGTATGCCTATCACAAAAAAAAAATCTAAATCCTTGGGCTGGGGCCATACAACATATTTAAAGGTGCTCTCTTGAACTTCACCTTTTCTTTTTCTTTTTTTTTCTTCATTTGTCCAATATTTCTGTCTCTCTTGCGGAGGAACAAAACCATCACTAATGTTGCCTGTGCTCTTCTGTCTGCTCGCCACCAGAGGTCACCTTGCCTTTCACATTACACAGACTGTTGCACCACACCCCAGACTACATTTCCCATGTTCCACCACACCTGTCACACTCACAGCTGTAGCCAATCATGTACTGTATAAATACTAGGCCATCACCACCTTTCTTTGCTGAGTATTGTTTAGCATGTAAGCTACCCAGTGTTAGCTACTTTACGGAGCCATCCGAGTATCCTTAGTCTAGTTCCTTCATAGTCTAGTCATCCGTGTCCTGATCTTTGCCTGCCTTGGAATACCCTTTTGCCTAACCCCTTGGATTACATTCGCTGTTGATCGACCCTCACCTGTGTAACGGAATACTCTTTTATCTTACTGTCTGTACATCTGTTCGCCTATGTTCGACCAAGCCTGTTTATGACCATGTCTTTGTCGATGTGCTTTAATAAAAGCTCACATTTGGATCAGCCTGCTTCACACATCTCTCACTCGTAACAGAATACTCGGCCGCACAAGGACCCAGCAGCTTTTCACACGGACATCACCCAGGTATGGATATTGCAAGACTGTTATTAGCCCTTGAGCATTGCACACGATCGTTTGAGGGTTATATTCAAGAGTATTTGGACATTGCACATTATTCTGATCTGCTGGACTGTGTGCTGATAGACCTTTTCCTCAAAGGAATTAATCAGCCACTGAAATCACGGCTCAGACGTGAGGGTCCACGTTCATCTTTTTGTCAGTTTGTGGATTTTGCTTTGCTGTGTGTGGGCTCGCCATTCACTGTGGGCGTCACGGAGGAGGAACGCGCCAATGCGTTAATGATGGCCGAAAAGTTTAGTCTGCTGCAAGCTCCGGCACATTCAAGTGTGCGGATCGTTACTCCGGTAATTCAACCCGCTCGTGAAATGGCAGCTGCACCGGAGCAGGATCATATAATGGCTGCGACAGCAGAGCCTGTTCATAAAATGGCAGCAAAAACTACGCTCCGTCATGTCACTGCTGCCATCCAGGAGTCATGTAACGTTACAGCTGTGTTTCCTGTGTCAGGTCAAGTCAGAGCTGCTCTTCCTAAGTCAAGTCAAGTTACAGCTGTTATTCCTGAGTCAAGCAAATTCAAAGCTGTGTTTCCTAAGACAAGTCGAATTACAGCTGTTGTTCCTGATTCAAGCAAAGTCAAAGCTGTTGTTCCTGTGTCAGGTCAAGCCACAGCTGAGTATCCCATTCAACCACCACAACTTCTGAAACCACAGACAACCCTATTTTTTGTATGGCTGTCACATTTTAAAAAAGGTTTAGAACCTTAGGATGGGGCAAAATAATTAAAGGTTTTCTCTTGAACTGCACCTTCACTTCCCTTTTCTTTTTCAGTCTCTTCATTTTTCATGATATCTTTTTGCATCTCACTTTGTGTGTGTTTACTTTTTTCACAAATTTTCTTCTCCCATCAGCCATCTACTGAACTGTCTCCACCTTGTTGCAAAACAACCACCTCATTGTATTCTGTTTGCAATAACATAACTTTATTTCAGTTCGATTTAAAGTATCACATTATGACCATGTGTTGTTGTTTTATCTTAAAATGACTTAAATACTATAGATTTAACAAAACAATATTTTCTAAATAGCCTAAATGTCAAAATGAGTGTAATGATTATTACATCATGACTATATTTTCACAGAAATATCATACTACTGAACATGAAATTGCATTATCATGAGTCATATTTTTCTCTTACCAAAATTGACCATGGTTTATTACAGTAAAAGTATAGTAATGTGTGTGTTTTTTTTTTGGCAGATTGATTGCAATCTGTTTTAATTTACAACCATACATTTACTTCAGATTTTATGGTTAGACTAGTGTAGTAAATGGCTTAACATAATAAACATGTTTTTTGGTTTTAATTCTCATAATGGTTGTGTTGTTATCTGCCTTAGCTCACCCTGTTGTTACAGTGGGAGTGAGACGAGAGGCGAACGGATCCATTTGCGAACTTTTATTAGAGGACATCGACAAAGACATGGTCATAGCAGGCAGGGTCAGAACAATGGCAAACAGGTGTTTAGACAGCAAGACGAAAGAGTAGTCCGTAACATAAGCGAAGGTTGATCCACAGTGAACGTTATCCGAAGAAGGGCTAGGCAAAAGAATAATCCAGACAGGCGAGAGCTCCGATAGGCAGGCAGAGAGACAGACAAAATGTTCAGGAGTGGGTTTGTGACACCTGTATTATAAAACCATGTTTAATATTTGTTTGCTAAATTACTACTGTAACTTTATGGTAGATAACAATAATGTGTGGTGGCATACACTTAAAGATGTGACCGAACTCATACAGTTCTGGTTTTGTTTGCCCTTTAAGGGTGTTTACTTGCCTGTGGCGGGCTGTTTCCCCTTTAAATGGGTCATCGGATGGTAAGTTCACTTTTACATGTTGTTTGAACATTAATGTGTGTTGTCAGTGTATGTACAAATCTACCCTATAATAATAAAAATCCATGCAGTGGTTTTTAATTAATCTGTAAAAATAATATCCCCTTTTTCAAATAACACCATTCTCATATGCCTGTCAGTGTGGCGTCACACCAACAGAGGCTGCACCCATGATAGTTGATTGACATTAGCGTCTTACCTCAGATCAGCTGTAATAGTCCGACCTCCCCATTGTTACCATGCGGAGCAGGTATGTAAGTTAGACAAGAATATCTCCGATTGAGCGATTGAGGTGTTGTGTTGCTGAATGTAATAGTGAACATAGTGGTCGTCATTTACTCCCGACATCTGAGCCGCTGAAGATGCAGTAGATTACATTTGTTTGTGAAGGGAATGCGCCTCCTGATCTACATATATCTGTCTATGTTCGCGCGAATCATTCATGATCCAGCTTCACTTACAGTAGAAGTGAGTATAAGGTTTTTTTTATGAATCTTTGCAATCGCCTTTCCTAATAACGTGATAGTTAGCAAGTTTAGCGGCTAAATGTGGCTAAAGTAAATAGGCTCGTCAGTCCACAGAGAAAAGAGAGGGGCGGGACGAGCAGAGCTCATTTGCATTTAAAGGAACAATCCCTCAGAATGTGATGATTTTTGCAGAGCTCATTTTGACAAGGTAAAAAGGGTGTTGTTTTACACTACCATTGAGAATTTTTAACCAAAGTACATTACAGATTTTCATTAAGACCCTAAAGAATCATATCAACTTGTGGAAAATGGACATCCGATGACCCCTTTAAGAGTTTGGTTCTTCGAGTTCATTAAAGCCATGGCTGGTTTGCGGCTTTTCATCCAATTCTGATGGAATCTGTGTTTATTTATTCGCACAAACAACTACAGATGTCCTTTAGCATACAATATTTTTAGTGATGATATTAATTTAGTTTAGTTTAGTTTACAGTATTATTAATCCTCTGGCTGCTACTGCTGAGAGTTGCTAGTAGTTTAATGCAAGTAAGCAAAGACAAAACTACAGTAGCCTATTGACAGATGAAACTGAGTTGCACTTGAGATCCTGAACAGGTCAGTATTTTGCCTCTCTGATTCACCCGGGTGCCTGATTACTTTGATAGACACCGTTTGGAGAAGACGCTAAGCGCGCACCAGCCGAATCGCGTTGCCAGTACAGACTAACCAATTTGTGATTTATTAGAGATTTGTTATCGAATGGTGATCCACAAAATGCACATTAAAACTAAAGTAACGAGCCTGGTTTGAAAATGGAAGAAGTAGAAAGTACAGATATTTGTGTAAAATTGTAAGGAGTAAAAGTAAAAAGTAGTCAGAAAAATAAATAGTGAAGTAAAGTACTGATACCAGAAAAATCTACTTAAGTACAGTAACAAAGTATTTGTACTTTGTTACTTCCCATTTCTGCTGAAGTATGCAAGATTTAACAAACCTACATTTAATACAAATATATCAGAACCACTAAAGTGCCTAAATGTCAAAATTAGTACTACATCTTTATTGAAAAATCCTAATACTGAACACACTATTGCATTATTAGGCTTTGACTCTGTCTGCTCTAGCTTCCCTACATACAAATTAATGTGAATATCTGTCTGTTAAATTTATTAATGTAACTTTACAATAGGTAATAATGATGTCCTTTACCATACAGCATGACTTTATGATAATAATGAGGTGCTACTGATAGCATAACAGTTGCCAGTTGCACTTGAAGCCCTGAACAGGTTAGTAATTTTGCTGCATTTCAGTGCTTCTTCTGGCTGCTTCCTCTTCCTTCTCGATTACCGAAACTGTTTGACTGAAGTGGAAACAGATCAACATTCAACCATAATGGAATAAATTGCAAAGAATGCAGGTGATTAAGTTGGGTGGACCTTATGGACCTTTCTCACATTTACGTGTTTCTCATAGCAGAAGTCATCATAGTTGAGTAGAATATGAGAGCAGTGTATGGGAGTGTACCACAAATATATTTTTTGCATTCCCATTTGCTCAAATAGCAAAAGGAAAACTCCACAATAGTGTTTTAACGAGTTGAAAAATCAAATTCACACCAGACGCGTAGTTGGACGCTTGAACATTTTGAGTTTACTTCATTCGCGCATGAAATTCACTTCACAACAGACACGAATTCACGTCATGGGAGGGGCTTCTGCCAGGCGGCTCCAGTCTCGTTGCAAAATGGCTGACATGGATTTTGTTGAGAGGGTAGCTGCGCTTTATGTGCTATGGAAGGCTGAAAAACGGCGTAGACTCATTCGGCGCCATGTCTCGCTACATTGTAATCACTAATCACGGCGCGAATATTCACCAAAGTTCAGATTTTTCAACTCAAAAACTCAAAACTCAAAAACTCTTTCAACTCAAACGGCCAAAACGCTCCATTCGCGTGAATCGTGCCGCAGGATGTCTATTCGTGTCTTTGTATTGACTTAACATGTAAATCACTCGCGTTTAACACTTCATTCGTGTCTGGTGTGAACGCACCTTTAAGTGAGGAAAGGAACTGACATTCGTCTCAGGAGCCTCGAACTCAAAGCGCTGTGGGATGCTGTACTCCTGGAGCGCTAAGAGATCTTAAATTCTGAAACATGCAGATGAGGCCCTGAAGTAAGTATAGAAGGTCTTAATCTGGAATATGCAGATGAAAATAATTGAAGGTTTGCTCTGGCCTCTCTGGGCCAGAGACTCAGAGCTTGATCAATCCACATTTGTCTCTCTGACATGGAGACTCAGGATGTGCTGCATCTGTTAAAGGCCTAGAACATGGCCATATATATACGTTAAAGGTATAGATCACCCTAAAAAATTACAATTTCCCCATGATTTACTCACCCTTTACTCAGCCATCCTAGGTGATGACCCTCTTATTTCAGTCAAATGCAGTCGGAGTTATATTTAAAAATGTCCTGGCAGTGAATCGGTAAAAAAAATTTATAGTCCAATATAAGTACAATAAATTGCATACTTCCATCATAAAAAGTGCCCCACATGGCAGGGGTTAATAAAGGCCTCCTAAAGCGATTTTTGTAAGAAAATATCCATATTTAAACGTTCATAAACCGTAATCTTTAGCTTCCGCTAACTCTCATATGTGTGTACATGAGAGTAGGCATAGCATAAGCTCTGTTGCGAATATGCTGGGGTTCCCGGCCACAGGCTTGCTCTGGATGAAAGGTGAGAGGGTTATCACTTGATTTCTAAGGGGTATTGAAAGCACTTAACCCCTTTCTTGGCTTAAGAATGACTTTACAGTCATTAACAGCAAAACTCAAGCAGAATTCATGTAGACAGCATGTACAGTATATCCTCTATTCGTTTGACAGAAGCAAGCACAAGTAAAAAATGCTGTCTTGAGAGAGAGCACTTTGAGTGAGGCTAACTGTCCTATTGAAAGAACCAGCATATGCTGGTAAGGTATGTTTTGAAGCATGGCAACTTATTTGAGCTGGTTAAGGTTGGTCCTGAGTTGTTTATAATCTGATTATGTGGTGGTGCTAAGCTGGTTCTAAGCAACTAGCTCCTCCTCAGGACCAGCTCATATTATGGAAAGCTGATATTGCAGCTACGAATACTTTGAGGGTAGAGGGTGTGCGGGTGTCATCTAAGCGCTCTTGTAAAAAGGACAGAATGAATGAGATAGAGCAGGTTGCTGGATCTACATACTTTGAGTCGCAACAAGTCGTGAAATCTTTCCATTTATGAGTGTACAGATGTCTGGTACAGGGCTCTCACTTCAGAAATGGTTCTCATCACTTTCTGAGGTTATTATGCTGAAGATGGCGGGTCTGAGTGGACCATTTCAGTGCAACTAATCGTGGTAATCGAGTACAATTTTAATGATAATTAAAATAAGAAATGGTAATACTAACCATGGGGACTTTTATCATGATTTATCATTAAACCATTAATCTATACATCCCTACTTTTAAACAAATGATTACCACTAAGTCCCTCTGTGAGGAGCATGTCTCAGTGTTTCAGCTTCTGCAGAGTCGTGGGATGGATCTTGTCTAAATATACAGAAAGAAAATGAGAGGAAAAAATTAGTAACCATAACCCTAGTAGGCACTTGTTTCATCTTTAGACAAGGCAAGAAATGTATTGATTATTAAATTTGATAAAGTAAGGGTGGTGATATTCATGTGAAGATAAAAAAGAAATGGGCATATTAATTTGTTTAACTGCACAATGATACAAAGACCTGTTAGACAGGTCTGTGTCAAGAAATTACATAATACACAAAATCTTACTTCATTTTGTGTTTTGGTGGCATCAGGGAGTCAAACACAGCCTCTGATTGGAGTTCGGTCTGCTGTTTTGCAAGAGGCAGCTTCCCAACATGCTTCACCATAATTCTGAAAGACAGAATTCAAAAATCAAAACAATCTGAGAAGTTTTTTTTTTACCATTTAACCTTTTAAAGTAAACATACTGTATACAGAAAACATTTATACACACTTGCAGTACACATAATTCTATCTTTAAATACAGACAAAGACTCCAGGGTTTGCCCCAAACACTTGGCTGCCTGCTTAATTCCTTCACCCTTGTGTGGAGGTCATAAACGCACCATAAACGCACACCATTCTTTACCCAGATTGCAGACACAACCTCCACTTCTGCCAACAAAACTGGCAGTGTGGCACATGATTTCTGCAAGCAAAACATAAACATAAATAAAGAACTTATTTTTAAATAAGATAACAGAATGACAAATACAAAAAAACAATTATGACACTTAGTTGTCATACTTGTGTAGATTGTGTCCAAGCGTAGCACGAAATCTACATGTTAGAGATTTTTAAAAAGTATTATTACACGGCTCTGTGGAATACTCGATTCTGATTGGTCAGTCACCGCATTCCAAGGTTTGATATTCCCAGATAACAACCGGTAAAAGCTAATAAAACAGGCTTATCCGGGTAACTGCCTGCATTTGGCGCTGGTTTGCCTAGTGGGAAAATTTTTTTTCATTGTGGAAGCTTTGCGTTTGGTTGGCTAATAAAATATTAAAATTTTGTGACAAGAAGCGGTGTAATAAGCGGGATCGTGTCGGGCTGCTGATAAGCCTGTCTGCTTTTATTCTGCGATATCAACCGGCTGAATGTACTCCCTTACTTAACCTTGATGTATTAAAGATGCAAAGGGCTAACAGCTGCGAACAGCTTCTTGCCACAGGGTGTGCTCTGGGAAAGGTAGTCCTTTTTGTAAAGCGTATTTAACACTGTAGATGTAAATCTATTTCCAAGAAGCAATGCAATGCAATGCAATGCAAAAAAAAAAGGTCTCCATCACATTGGCCCGTCAGCCACATTATACTGAGCAATATTTTGAACCTCTTATACTGAGTGAATTCCGCCCTGTTTGCCAGGCTCCGTTGCTGATGGTGTGTTAGCTAAGTCGAGCGGGAGTTTCAAGCGGCATTGTTAACATTTGAAGACCGTACGGAGGACGTTTAATCTGGCAATTTGAATACAAAGACTTGTGATCTTACTGACTGACTGGACTGACTGGAATACGAATTGAGAGTTGGTGGTGAGTCGATTGGGGAGTGGTGTGGGGGGCATCGGCCAATGGCCTGTATAGGTCCGGTAGCGGTGTTACCCCACAGCTTCTGTGTCGGCCACATTCTATCAACTTTATCAAAATGGCGGGGAGAAGTGCAGATGGTATGGAATATAGTGAGCAAGAGGGGAATGGTAGTGATGAGAGGAGAGAAAGTGATTGGGAAGAAGTAAGGAGTGAGAATCAAGTAAGGAAAAGGGCAAGTCGTAAGAGAAAGAAAAAAGGTGGGGCAAGCTCAGCTGGAACGAAAAGTGAAAGAAGCGATGATGAAGGAGAGGGTCTTAAAGAAAGATTGTTTAATGTAGTGGTATGATTTGAAGGAGAGGGGGGAGTTAAGAGGATGGACCCACTTAAGTTAAGAATAAATAGGAGAAGTGAAATATGCAAGAATATTGGGAGATGGAAATTTACTTATGGGTTGTAATAGTGTGGGGCAGATGGAAAATGCAATGAAGATGAGTTGCATTAAAAAAAATAAAGTAGACAAAGTAAAAGTAATAAGAGTAGGAGAGAGAAGAATGGGTGGTAGTAAGGGAGTGATGCATGGAATTCCTCTTACTGTAAATATGAAAGAGCTAGTGGAGAACATGATACAGCGCTTTTAACAGTTCAATTAAAAGTGCTGTAAGAATGACAAGGACAATTGGAAAAGTAGAAACAGAAACTGTTTTGCTTGAGTTTGAATGAAAGGAGATGCAGAAAGAGGTAATTATGGATTCATGAGATATAGCGTAAGGGAATACATTCCTAAATCAATGAGATGCTATAGATGCCAAGAATTTGGGCATGTGGCTAAGGTATGTAAAGGAAAAAGAAGGTGTGCCAGGTCCAGTGGGGACCATGATTATGGGAAATGTGGGGAAGAAGTGAGGTCAGAGTGTTGCAGCTGTGGAGGGAGTCACAGTGCTGCATTTTGGGGATGTGAAGTGAAAGTGCAACGGATAAGAATAAAGAAAAACATTTCTTATTCTGAGGCTGGTAAAAGTTCTGAAAGAGAAAAGAAAAGTCAGAAAAGGGAATATGTGGAAAGAGGGGCAAGAGAAGTCCAACAAGAACGTAACGACCAGTTGGTTGAGAAGAAGAAAATGGTGACATTTAAAGCTGGAGTGATAAATGCTACAGCTGAAATTTGATCTAAAACAGAAAGAATTCAGATTATTGTAAAAGCAGCAATACATCATCTGGATATGGCAGGTTTGAAATGGGAAGAGGTGAGGGATGAATTAAGTGTACAGTCGAGTCAAAAGACAACATGTGTGGATTAATAATTTTAGTAATGTTGCTCCTTCAATGGAATGCAAGGAGCCTAATTGCAAATAGGCAAGAGTTTAAACAGTTTAATGCGAATAGGAGAGAAAAAACAGACATTATGTGTGTTCAGGAATCCTAAGCCTAATTTGGATTTTGTTATATATGGGTATGTAGCAATTAGACAAGATGGGTAAATGGTGGTGAAGGGGGTGTGTTACGTTTGTGAAACAAGGGATTCCGCATAGGGTATTAGGTATAGGGAGTGAATGAGTATGTAGTAGTGGAAGTATGGGGTGTGGGGAAGAAATTTGTAATCATAAATTATTATAATCCATGTAAAAGACTGCAATTAAATCATCTTGAGGAAACAGAGGGACAAGATGGCAGTAATATTGTATGGTGTGGGGACTTTAATGCGCATAATACATTGTGGGGAAGTGAAAAAAATGGATATTAATGGACAAGTGATAGAAGAGTTATTAGAGGAAAAAAATGTACACTCAGAAAAAAAATGGTGCTTCAGCAGTTCTTCAGCGGTTCTTTGGTGTGATTGTGGTGCTATATAGCACCGTTAGTGTATAAAGAACCGGTCAAGCCCCTGTCTGGTTCTTCAGTGGTTCTTTGGGGTCGTTAAGGTGCTATATAGCACCACTGCCATACAAAGAACCTGTTAAGCCTCTGAATAAGGATCTCTAACTCTCTTAAACTCTTCAGTTGGGGAAAGGATTAAAAACAACATTAACATACAGTGTATTTCCTGAAGATCTTTTTGCCCCTAAGGCCCCCATAAGGAAATATTTCCCACATAAGACCTTTTGACCTTAGAAAAGCATAAAAGTGATTCAAGACATTTTGCCATTGTAGTAAATATATTTACTACTATTGTAGTAATACAAGCCCCTATGATTGTTTCTATTGAGCACCATTTTTGTTGAAGTAATAAAATGCTATACACAGCAAAATCCCCAGTGTTAATTTAACACTCTGAGTGTGGACACATATAAACACTGAAGCAGTGTTGACGTTAACGAGATAATTAGGTGATTAATGAAGTGATGATTGATCATTATTGAAGACACCTGATGTTAATAAGCAGAATCACCAAAGGAGAAAACCAAAATTTTTAAGCAACCATTATAGTGGTCAGTGTTTGCATTAGTTGGGCTCTTGACTCTTAAATCATCAATATTAGGTCTTGTTTGGCTGTAATTACTGAATTATAACAGCCAGACAAGCAAAGAGCAAAAGTCAATAAGGTGGCATTGACTGTGCTTGACTTGATCATCATATAGTGACTTGAGTATTTGACATAGAATTTCCTTACAGATTACAAGAAAAACTGTGAACAAAAGATCAATCAGTTTTGCCATAATCAGACAGATGATGAAAAAAAGTTTATCTTAATTTAGACACACAGACATGAAGAATCAGTGTGAGAATCACAACAACGGTGACCATCAAAAAGCGTGTTGTAGCCAATCAGAACTCATCCGTGACTCCCATCATGCATTGCGGCATGAATAAATGATGAGAGTTCAGAGTTGATCTGTTTATCTGAATATGCCGTTTGTCACCATTGTTGAGATTCATGGGCTGGTTCTTGATGTCTATGTGTGCCTAGGTGAAATACTTTTTTTTTTTAAACAGGTTGTAAAAAAAATCTTTCCAAAATATATAGGAAGTGCTGGATCTTCTGTGGATTGTCAAGGCTATTACAATAAGCAAAAAAAAACAAAAAAACAACTAACTTCTAATCAGCTAAAGTCTAAGATTAGACTCTAGGTGATTTACGTCAAACAACGAATATTTTAAAACATAATCACTCTTGAGACCTTGTGACTTGAGCTTTTGGCTTGTCTGACTGTTTCAACTCAAATACAGCAGCCAAACAAAATCTAGTATCAAAGATTTAAGGGTCAAGAGCCCAACTAATGCAAACATTGACCACTATAATGGTTGCTTAAAAATTTTGGTTTTCTTCTTTGGTGATTCTGTTTATTAACATCAGGTGTCTTCAATAATGATCAATCATCACTTTGTTAATCACCTAATTATCTCATTACCTTCAACACTGCTTCAGTGTTTATGTGTCCACACTCAGAGTGTTAAATTAACACTGGGGATTTTGCTGATGGTTCTACATAGAACCATTTGACAAAGGTGCCATATAGCACCTTTTAAAATAGGTGCTATATAGCACTAAAAGTGGTTCCCCTATGATTACGAGCCAAAGAACCACTTTTAGTGCTATATAGCACCATTTGTTTTTAGAGTGTAGTATGTTTAAATAATGAAACAAAAACAAAGGATAGAGGTTAATACTGGAAGGGAGTCTACACTTGATCTTACATTGGTGTATAGTATGCAGCAATATGTAGTTGGAATGTGTATAAACAAGGAACAGTAGAAAGTGATCACTACCCAGTTCTGTGTAAAATCAATATAAATGTATCTCAAGTTATTGAAGGAAGAGGAGGAAGATGGGTATTTGAAAAGGCTGACTGGGATAAATTCCAGAAGGAAAGTGACAAATATTTAAGTCAGACTGAATAATGATGATGATGATGATGATGATATAGAACTTAAAATAAAGGTCTCTACGTCACAGCCGGGGTGAGTACACTTCACCTCTCCCAAATGAAGCGGACAAGGAGGTGGGCTAAACTATGTCAGTGAGACCTGACTTTATTACAAATAACGCACATTTAATTCAAAATATTACTTTGAAAAAAATTATAAACACAGACCAATAAGTTGCACTTTTTTTATTTAATTGTGTGAAATTGCTAATAAAAATAGGTAATAAAAAACGATTATGATGTGGAGGTGAATTGGTTTAGTCTTGACTTCTGGTCGTGAGTGACAGCGTTGGGGGATGGGAAATCTGTTGATTGTCGATTACAAAGTAAACACAGCGATAGAGAGAAAAAGGCCAAAGCTGTCAGGTGCCCAATTTAAGAAAAAAAAGAAGATGAGGAGAAACGGGCAAAAGATAAAGGTATGCAATAATGTTCTCTCTGTATTCATGTCATTATGTTAATTAGTGGTATAACGTTAACTCTTAGGTTTGTTAGCCTTCTTGCTTATGATGCTTGCCAAAGAGTATAGAAGTACCAAGAGGCGAAACTCTGTACTGATATGGGCAACAGTCTATAGATGGCGCTGCGGAGGCGTTGCCGCCATTTTGGACTGACACCTGCAAAAAGTGTGTAGAAGATGCGAGCGAGCAAGTGGCTGAAACGTAAGCAGTGTGCTGCAATAAACTGCAGCAATTATCAATCCACCAGGCATGATTTTGCGTTTCATCGGTTTCCAAGTGATCCACAAACGTAATAATAATAACAAGGGGAAATATTTTAACTATGAATTGATTTTACAGTGCATATTAAATTGTTAGCAGGACTGCTTGACATTAACATCCGCCAACTCGCCAAATGCAGGTTGATTTCAGCTGTAGCGGGTAACACAGTCACTCCCACTGACCACTTTGGCGGGTTGAATTTTATATACAGTTAATACAGTTTTTTACAGACGCTAGGACACATTTCTCAATACTTAGGTCACTTTTGCAACAAAAAAAAAAATAAAAAAAAAATAAAATATTCTCTCTCTTAATCTCTTCTAACACAATTGCCGGTGGTGGTTTTGATCTCTGTTGCTTATTTGATTTTGATCTATTACTATTTTCAGTTCAGTGTTCACTTAATACATGACAAATTACAGAGACCTCACAATAGTTGGAGTCCTTGAGACAATGGTTGCTAGGTGTTCATATTTTGTGATAAATTTGAACAGTTTTTTATGAATGTGTACCATTTTTTTATAAATGTATTTTTTAATAAAAAAAAATTACATTGTGAATAAATAAATTTGAGTGTGTCTGACTCTATCACTACCAAACATCGAATCTGGTTATTTCACTACATTAAGTTTTTAACTTAACAAGGAAAAAAATACAATAGAACATAGATATGGGTAAGTAAAGGGTTTGCAGTAATTGTATCGGTTTACTTGGTAAACAGTAAGCAGTATGAAACAGTCTAGTCAATTGGTGAAGGGGACCTGTCTATAATATTTAATTTAGATATAAATACATATATATGCGACTTTGCCGAATCTCGTGCTAAGTTAGTTCAAAGCTGACTGAAGCTCGTCTTCTGAAACTCTCTCTCAGTTTTGTGTGGGTGTCAAATTCCAAGCTGAGCCGCTGATTATGGCATGGGACTATGGCATTGCTCATGAGCATTCTACAATGAGTTTAAGCCTCTTGGTACTACTATACTCTTTAACCGCCCCTCTTACCTTGCTAAAAAAAAAAAAACACAATAAAAGCCTAATATACATATATATTATGAACCATTAACTTTTTCCAGTGAAACTATTACAAAATTCCTTATTGTAGTGTGTTTTGGACACTTTTGCAATAGGATTTACCATCCCACCCACCAATAGAATCCATCATATACCAGCAGACACTGTTATACTTACCATTAAAACCAATACCATTCAATAGGGGAGCATATCTCATATGATGCCATTATTGATGACTTTGCATCTAGAAAGGCCAGAAATGTAAGATTTTAGTTTCAGTTTGTGTTTTCTGTTCTGCAGTGAAATAATTTAATTTTTTTTAGTGTGATTTATTCTATATTTATTCTATATTTATTGTATTGTGTATGTTGCAAATATTATTTGTTTTGTATTTGGTATTTAAAAGATTTTGAGCGAGACTTTTTTTTTGCAAAAATTGGTCTGTTACAGGATGACATGTAGTATTACTACAATGAAACGTGTGGTGGTGTGTAGAAAATGTGATTTTTGTTTTTTTGTTTTTTTGGTGTTTTTTTTTGGGGGGGGGGCGCCGGGAGGGAGTCTCGCCCGGGGCGCAATTCAGTGTAGAACCGCCACTGACCAAAACACTTGTTTTTAACTATAATAACCATGTTTTTATGTAACATAGTTAACTGTCATAAGGAGCGAGCACTGTTTTTTGGGGTGTTTATCGATTAAAAATGAATCGACCAGTCATCTGTAGGCAAGTTTAAATGAATCCGGATTGAATGAATATAAATGAGTCTTTTGATTAACAGAATCACACAATTTGAGTGAGATTAATAAAAATCCACACAATCGCGGGTAGTGTTGTATCACGGGGTTTGTTATAGTTTGGTAATTGAGGTAATGAACACAGCTACACCACGCACGGACATTTCAGGCCTCGCATTTGAAGCTGAATCACCCGAGATTCTCAATTTTTTACGCCCGTGAATCGAATCTTTTTGGAATCGACTCTGAGCATCACTGTTCATACCCCTCCCCCGCTACCTCACTGCAGCAGTGTTTGCGCGCGCGCTGACAGAGTCCGGTATTTTATGAGAGATTTATCTCAGACGAAGGTAAGTGCGAATATATAAAACCATTTTAAATAACATGTTTATAAGTACATAACATTAAAAGTTGTTCGATGTTGTAATATTTTTAAAATGTATTTCTAGCATGACGTTGTTAAGAGTCGTTCATTCCCGCTTCAGCTGCTCCGTTGCTGTGCGCGCTGATTTTCTGAGAGATTTACCTCAGACGAAGGTTAGTATGCATACATAAAACCATTTAAATAATGTCATGTTTATCAGACATAACATATCATTTCTTTCGAACTGTATTTCAAGCCCGGTGCTGTTTAGAGCCGTTTGTTCCCGCTTCAGCGGCCTTCAGTCAGCGAGAGGTGACAGCCGTCGAGTGTTTTCAGAGAAATTTATGTCAGAAGAAAGTAAGAGAGAGTTTACAGAAACGTTTTAAATGGTCTATTTACCAAAACATAGTATTACGTGTTTTAATGTATATTTTTGAGTGGGATTATGCTGTAAAATTAGCAAATTTAATTTAATCTAGCTGTCCTGGTAAAATGCTAATGTTAACTGGTACTTAGCAACTGCTACATACATTTAAAAAAGGTTTTTTTTTTTCTTTTTTAAGCTATTATCTATTTAGCTATTTAATAGTTAGCTATTAGTAAAATGCATGTGTGTATTAATTAATGTTTGTTTAGGGAGCATGCTTTAGTTGTTAACATATATTTCCCATTGACAAATCTGCAGACACATTCTCCTTAACTGCTTTCAGAGGCTCCAAACACTGCAGCTGACTTTGGATTCACCTAAGACAGCCTCTGAGGAGAAATGGTGTGTATTAGCAACATAATTTGTTAATATATTATAATTTTAAAAATTATTTTCATAATTTCAAAGTACATCGTAAATATCACTCTTTTTATTCATGCATATGTTCTAGTTTAAGTGTAGAAATCTACCATGTATTTTGTTTTATTATGATGTGATTTAATGTTTATATAATGTATTTATATGTTTTAAGTCAGACAGTCAGTCCTGCCATTCTTCTGGAAAACTGCTGCTCTTCAAAGAACAGTCATCAATCAGGTAATTTGCACACTGAAATATTTTTGGAATACCATTCATTTACCTAGGTTATCTTATGTTTTATCCAGTTACTAAATCTGCAAGATAGCACTTTGACTAACTTTTAATTTTTTCATATTCTTAATGAAGTTTATTTTAACAAAGTTTAAGAGATTTTCAGATCATCCAACCAATTAACATCAGAGTAAGTCTATATATTGCCACTTTTCTCACCTCCATTCCTAGAGGACTAGCAAGCCAAATATTCTTATTCTTACCCCTTCCTATGTACATCTTCAGTTCACTCAGTTTTGTTGTGGCTACGTCATATTAACTCGTGGGAATGTTTTGCAGGATGTAGACAGCATTCGAAAGGAGTTTATCATGAATAAATGTTACATAAAGCACATAAAATAAAATAGGCCTACAAGAAAACATTTTTATCCATCCCACAGTCTTGTAAGTCCATAAACTGATTTTATACATTTAATAATAATAACATATAATTAAATAAGAAGACTCAATCAGTTAATGGATTTGCAAGACTGTGGTTTTATCCATCTCTGCTAATCCCAGGTTGCTATGATCACGCAGGTTTGTTCACATATACGAGAAATCGATGTTGTTTCCTCAACACAGGATCTCGAGGCCACAACTTCATATTCCGTGGCCACGACATAAGGATGTCATTACCTCGACAAAATAATCTTGTGGCCACAACAAAACTAAGTGAACCGAACATGTCCCCTCCCGGTCCCCGTAAATATGAAAACTCGAGAATTGCTGTACAATTCAGCTAATAAAATAGCTGCCTGTTATCATTGCATTTTTATTATCATGTTATGTTTAATCTTTCCAGCTTACGCTTAAGCAATTAAAACTGTACAATGTATTTAGAAAAAATGTGTTTTTTATTTTAATTTTTTCACAGGATCCTCTGTTCCCAGACCCAACCATTCATCTGAAGGACTGTGAAAATATGACAGAACCACCAGTGTGTGTGTGTGTGTGTGTGTGTGTGTGTGTGTGTGTACACACCTGTGTGCTGCGCGCTGTTTCATCAGATTTCAATTCCTTTAGGAAGCGGATCATCTGTTGCCCATAGGAAAGTGTTCTTTGTCGTGTTCTCAGCTATTTATTCGGAAAAATAGAGCAGTTTACTCCTCTTCAGCGGACATGATGAGTTACAGGAGATGTGTAAAGCCGTGTGACAGGTTCATCGCAGCGGGGGACACTCATGACAGGTGCGTGCAATGTTTGGGCCTTCAACACACCCAAGCAGCACTTAATGGCCTTTCTGACTGTCAACACTGTGATAGCCTGCGGCTTAAGGTATTGCACTCGAGGCTCCATCATGAGGTTTCGAGGTCTTGGAAACAACCATTCTCAGCACGTATTACTAATCAAGGATTGGGGTCCTAGGTCTCGTCCACAGGTTCGCTCTCGCCAACGCAAGCGGATAGACCTGAGTTCGTCGGCCAAGGCCCCTCGTTCTCAGGCACCTAGTAGTAGTTCCTGATTCCTTCACTTGTCTTCGGAGGCCAGGCCCTCCTTTAGAGAGTTTGGAAGAACCGCACAAGTATATTCGCCTCTCTCATCGTAGCCTCCCAGTTCAGATCTTAATTGTTTCACCATATACTGCGCCTCAGGCAGTTTTAGGTCGAGCCTTCATGACGAGCACTTCATGACAAGCACTTCCTCAGACACGTCTCAGCCTTCAGAGTTTGAGAACAAACCAGAGGGTCATGCGAGCCCGTTTATGAGGGCCGTCGAAGCCCCCACTCTTGGTGTGGTGAGCCGGCCTGACAGAGCATTTGCATGTCTTCCCGCTATAGAGGCTTCCGCCACTCAGGTGCTTCGAACCACTATGCAGGAGAATCAGGTGAAAATACACTATATTGCCAAAAGTATTTGCTCACCTGCCTTAACTCGCATATGAACTTAAGTGACATCCCATTCCTAATCCATAGTGTTCAATATGACGTCGGCCCACCCTTTGCAGCTATAACAGCTTCAACTCTTCTGGTAAGGCTGTCCACAAGGTTTAGGAGTGTGTTTTGGGGAATTTTTGACCATTCTGCCAGAAGCGCGTTTGTGAGGTCACACACTGATGTTGGACGAGAAGGCCTGGCTCTCAGTCTCCGCTCTAATTCATCCCAAAGGTGTCGGGTTGAGGTCAGGACTTCTTTGGGCTCAGACCAGGTTCCTGTCAGTCAGGGCAGTACATGTCCCAGGTCACCTGAACTCAGGGGCAGACTTGCTCTCGAGACAGAGTCTGGAGGCCGGGGAGTGAAGACTGCACCCCCAGGTGCGTGCTCATTCTACAAGAGCAGTGGCTTCGTCTCAGGCCTTCTTTAAAGGGTCTTCGCTGGAAGTCTGTGCTGCGGCAGGATGGTCTTCCCCTTGCACTTTTATCAAGTTCTTACAGTTTGGACGTGAGGATGGCTCCTGGCTCCCAGGTCTTATCCGCTTGAGCAGAACACTTTCCCTGGTCTTCCAGCTATCTAAGGTATGTCAGGCATTATTTGATACAATCACACCAGCGTGATTAGATAGCTCAGTGTGGCATGTCACCAGCTGCTAAATTCAAATCACTGGCTGGGAAAGCCAGAAACACACGCAATTTTACAACGCTCCATTATAACCAGTCACACACTATTCTGTTGAGTTTATGACCAATTGATGACCAATCAGAGGCGTTCACATTAATCATTCCTGAAACGTGGTGTTTTGTTCACTCACTCGCTGATGTCAGTCGACATCAAATACAAAGTTAGTTAATATTTTATTTCATAACACCCATATCTAATAACTAAGTAAAAAGGCGTTTTTTTTTTTTTTTTTTGCATAGTTATTAGATTACATTATTAGTCTGCTTTGCCCATTACCTATTATACTGTAGATGAAATAACAATCTATAAAGGTGCAAAACACAGTTAGCCCATATGTTATTTTATTTAAAAATAAATAAATATTCTGTCTGTAAATAATTCAAAAATTTGAGGAATATATTACATTGTACATTTCAACTTTATTAGTAAATAATGTTAAATATATTTATACACACGCAGTACCATGTCTTATCACATGTACATCTGTATGTTAGGAAGTGTATTATTGAACATAAAATTACAAGTAAATATATTTTCACAAATTTTTCAGTATATGAAAAGTGCAAATTCCTTATGTATTATTCAATAGATTGTAATAACACAATATATCATTCTGTATATTTTCAATATAATGTTAAATAATTCTATATTAACACACATAAGTCTACAATTAATTCTTTTAAAAAAAGAAAAAAAGAAAAGAAAAGAAAAGAAAAAAAACATGTAGAGCTTATGGAAGCCTATACCTTTAATTGCATAATATATGATAGTTGTATATTATTAAAATAATACCTTAAAAATAAAACTGACAGTGCACTTGAACTGAAAACCAGGATATGGCATTTGTTCCGTCAAATAAAACATATAACATTACTGCACCAAAAATGTTAGTAATATGAAATAAAAATAGTCTAGATGTTATGTAAGGCTCGTGTTAACATCTAGCGCTAGGTGGCGCAGTGAGCTCTCTGCTGTCTATAACTGCCGTTTATCATTAACCAAACCCTATATGTAGATACTAGTTCAGATGTTTTGAGCTGCTGCTCATGACAGCTGAGAGCTCGATCATGATGGTTTCTAATGGCTTATATGGGACCCTGTGGATATTGTCGTGTTTTGGTGAGACTTTTTCTATCAATGAAACAATGTTGTTTTAAATTGCCATATAGAAATATAATATAAATTATGACATATTGCACTATATAAAGAGTGATATTGCCATATATGTTAAATGTAAGGTGATGTGTAATATTCACACATCCAAGTCAAATTAAAACTAGACGTATACAAAAATGTTGTATATTTATGTATCTGTTTCTCTTTTTTTCATATATATATATATATATATATGTCTAACTTTTATATTTACTTATATAATATTACGTTGTATTAACAGGTTTAAGGATAGATATATTTGCATATGGGTTCATTAATATTTTGGTATTATTTTCACAAGCAAATGGTAAATTAGTACAAAACTCTAAACTGTTCACACTTGCTTCATAGTTCATCTTTAATTTAAAACTCAATCATAAAACTTTTAAGAAAGTCTGAAACAATGATTAGTATATGTTAAAGTAAACATGTACAGTTCCGATGAAAGCATGTTCACACATTATTGTGACATATGAGAACATTTTATTTATACTTTTTTGATTTTTGATTTTAACAATCAGTTCATTCAGAACTGATTGTGAAAGATGCATGTCTTAAAACATGCTTAGAGGTCCTAAATGAAAGATGTGATATGCAATCATCACAGTGGAAAATAGGCCTACATTACCCAGCCAAATTTACAAAACCCATAATATATAAAATATCCATCCAGCATGTATAATATGTGACCAGCAGTGACATCAGTCAATCATTCAAAAACCATTTTGTGTTCGTCTATGTGCTTAAAGGCTGCTTTTTAGAAATTTATTTTTTTATTTAATTTGTTTATTTATTATTTATTTATTTTAAATAGGTAAATTTTTAAGTGAAGATTTGCAGTTTTCTGGTCCGGCTAATGGAGCAGTAGGAGGAAGTGTGGTGTTCACCCCTAATAATCCACCCTCCACATCAGTTAATACAATTCTGTGGAGTTTTAAAGGAACTGTTATAGTGACAGGACACCCTGATTCAGCTAAAATAGTCCCACCATACACAGACAGAGCCAGTTTTGACGGAAAAACTCTCACTCTGAAAATCTGGAACCTGAGACTGGATGATTCAGGAATATACAGTCTGAGTGTAATAACTTCAGAACAACTTAAAGGAGAAATTTCTCTACAAATGTTTGGTGAGTAACATAACATTTTTGTTCATTTATAATGCTGTAAATTAAACAAGAATTGTAAATATGTAAAAATAGTATTGTAATGCATGATGACAATACTGAAGAGAATATGAGGATATAATAATAATAATAATTTATGTATGTGCATGCATGCTGTTATTTTATTGTTATGAACTAAGCAGTTGTTGTTTTTTTTAGGATATTTAGCTAAACAATTATTAGTTAGGACTCAGGAAACACAAATTGTTCACACAACTGCAACCAGAATTGTTTTTATAATCACAAGGAGATACCAACTGCCCCTCTGCCATTGCAGAATGTATAACAATCAGCTTGATCATCTAAAAAATGTACAGACTTTTCTGAGAAGTTGAACACACTACACTTCTCACAGTCTTACTGTGTCAAATCATTAAGCAGATAGTAAGCCTTCTTTTGCCATTTACTTATTTTTACCCAGTCTCATCCCTATTATTTTCACTGCAAAAGGAACTATGGTTTTAGTAGGCTAATTAATTTTCCAGTTCTGTTCATACAAACTTGACTGGTTCAAATTTGCATATTTAGAGAATGACATTAATTGAGAGCAAATGTTTTTTTTTAACAGTGCAGATTAATTAAATTAAATTAAATTAATTAATTAAATCTCCAGTCTGTAACTTTTTTTGGTTAAAAACTATCCGAAATCAATATTTGAATAAGTACATAGCCAGCCAGTGTTCAAAACTATGGCATTACTTTAGCTCGACTCACAACAGTTAGCTTATAATGTTTTCTAATTTGAGTGGTACGGGTAGGTTTTGGGAAATTCGAGCATGCTGCGTCATTACGTCGTGTGTAAACATTGCAACATAAAGTAGGCATCCCGGCTATGTTGCATATAAGGATGCAGGTGATGGATCGTTTATAGCCTTTTTGTCACAGCAGCTGGAATAATTACATTATAAACAAAATACATAATTACAAAATAAAACATTTATAAATTTGATGGCATATTGTAATCCAGAAAGGATTATGTGTTTCTAGATTTTACCTGATGCCCCTTGCTTCACAGCCCATTCCACCAATAATACATATTCTAAAAAAAGCTGATGATAGTGAAACGGTAACACTTACAATAAGGTATCATTTGTTAACATTAGTGAATGTATTAACTAACTTGAACTAACAATAAGCAATATATTTGTAACAGTATTTATTATTTTTGTTAATGTTAGTTATTGAAAATTAACCTTTATTTTAAATTGTTTCCAGTGAAACTATAAAATACATGTGCTGCCTAAGGCACAATCAATTAAACACAAACAGCTAGAATAATAACATCTGGTATTTCAGCACAAAACTGTATTCATTTGAACACTTTCTAGCATACAGTAACATTACTGTTTATTCTTTAAAAATGGTTAAACTGATTAAACTGAGAAACGTACATCTTTAACAAAATTTTACATAAAATGTTGCTATTTTAAGGCTAGTTATATACAAATATTACTAAATTAGCCAATTCCATTAGCCAAATACCATAAATCCCAAAATACTACACACTACTATTAGCATAAAAATATTATTAATTACGATTATGTTACAAAGTCTCGGATCTCTGGATTTGTATTGGAAAGAGAACCAGTTCTAAGGAAGAATAAATTGCTTTTTGGGTTAAAATATTTTTTATATGAAATTCGAATGGTTTGACAATTAGAGATTAGACTGTACAGAAGCTGAAATCTAGGCATAGTCAGACAGGCAGGGTCGATCTCCAAACAAACAGTAATATCCATGGCAAAAACAGTAGCAAATTCCAGAAATCAGGCAGAAGGTCAAAATACCAAGAGAGCAGTCCAAAAGTAACAAATAAACAAGGCTATGAAACTAGGCAAAAACTATGGCAAGGAACTAGACAGAACTATGGTAAAAAACAAGGCAAAACAATGACAAGAAACAAAACCGTGGCAAAAACAAGGCAAAGAAACAAGAGAAAACGCTTAGTAGAGTCTGCACAGCAAAACAATACTTTGCGGGGCCTGTTTGTTTTAGGCCTCCTTAAATGGCCACCAAACAGGAAGTTAACAGAGAAGCAGCAGAGGGAGCAGCAACAGGCAGTCAATGGGTGAGGGCTCCCTCTGCTGGAGTGGCGTTACAGCTCCCCATTTGAACTATTGACTGTCTCTTTAGATTTCCCATTTTTCTCTCCCCTTGGATCACGTTCACCACCGATTGACCCTCACCTGTCCCTGGATAACTCTCATGTCTTGCCTGTACTGTACCTGTTTGCTGATGTTCGACCCAGCCTGTTATATGACCATGTCTCAATTCAATAAAAACTTGCACTTGGATCCACCCACTTCACTTTTTGTTCACTCCATTACAGTTAGATTTAATCACCACTGGTAGCGTGATTTATTGTAATGCTTTTTTCCTCAGTCAGAACAATAGTGTCAGACTTGTTACTTACATGTTTAAATATCCAGTGAAATCTTCAATATTATTTGGGTGATATATTCTAAGACGTACTAGGCTAGAATCTGTGACTCCTAAGTACAGGATCCACACCAGTGTGGTGAATGACACTCACACATCAAAAGATTCATCCACGCTGGACGTGTGCCAGTGCACAACTCGCGCAAGGAAGATAAGTCTGCAAATAACTGCAATTGCAGGTTTTCAAACAGAGATGGCAACAAAGAGGCAAAACTTACTGACTGCAGCTTTAATTAATTTTATGTTAAGATTACTATGAGGTTAAAAATGTGTTTATTCAAGCATGAATTGGGTCCTAACTACATTTTATTTCTGTTTTTACAAATGGAATTAAATGCAGTGCTCACTAAATATGAAAGACTAATTTTAGAATCAGTGTGTCTGGTTTTTCTCTCTTGCTCACACAGAAAATATAACTAATGTCAGGCTTGTTGGTCCAGAAGAATTGTTAATAGAGGGGAAATCATCTGCTAACATCACCTCTAATGGAACTGGCAGCATCACCTCTGTGCAGTGGATGAAAGATAACAGTCCTCTGTCTCCTAGCAACAGCATCATCTTCTCATCTGATAACAGAGCAGTGTCCATCGGTCCAGTGCACAGATCAGACAGTGGAGAATATCAGTGTACATATAGCAACCCTGTCAGCTCTGAGACGGTAAAACTCAGTCTGATCATCAACTGTGAGTATTAAGATGATTTGAGCTCAAACCTGATGAAATGCAGACATTCTTCAGTGCTCAGTTTGTTCCTCTAACAGTGAGTCTCTTGTCTGTGTTCTAGATGGACCAGATGATGTTTCTATTCAGGGTGAGGATGTGGTGGATTTAGGGGTTCGTGTGTCGCTCTCTTGCTCTGCAGATTCTCAACCTTCTGCCTCATTTAGCTGGAAGTTTAATGGATCAGACACTGGTGTGACCACAGACACATTTATCATATATCAGACTAACTTCACAGACAGTGGAGATTATGAATGCACAGCTTTGAATAGTGTCACAAAGACAGAAGCCAGACAAAATCATGCTTTACTAGTTAAAGGTAAGCAATTAAAACTGTGTTATAAACATTTGATAACAAATGCAATACAACATTAATTTACCTCTTAAGATATGTTGTATTTGAAATGTATCTAATGTCTTGTGTGTACACCTGTATAGTAGTACTTTTATGACATTTATTACATAAATATATTTGTCTGTTGCAGCATAGCATTTTGAATACAATACATTCATTAGAAAGAGATATATATAGAATGACTGTATATTTTGTAACTTTGTGGGTTTTAATTGTATTTTTTTTACTACATTTTTGATACATTTAAAATGCCCGAAAGCAAGTGTTCTGTGCTGTACATGATGTTGGTCTGTTGTTTCTTGTGTTTTTGTCATAGCAGGAGGAGGAGGAGGAGCAGGAGAAGGAGGAGGAGGAGGGCTGACAGCAGGGGCGATAGCTGGGATTGTCATTGGGGTTTTAGTGGCAGTTGCAGCTGTTTGCGGTCTTATTGTCTATTTAACAAAAACTAAAAAAATGTGAGTAAAAAGTTTCTGAATTATGTACAATTTCAGTGACTTTCTCTGAAAATTTGTTAGTATTTATGAGATGAGATTAAATAATTTCAGTAAAACAACTTTCATAAGCTGTCTTTTTTGTGAGACAAAAATGTGGTAAAGATAAAGTTGTAAAAAATGTTTGTCTTTATACTACAGCCCAAAAAGTGGACCAGCAAGGGGAGGTATGTTTGTTATTTATTCATAATGCCTACATGAGTATGTGATTGAAATAAAGCATCTTACTTCACAAGACTGACCGTGATAATGAGCATCCCATAATAGACTGCAGATTAAGTATGCATACAGAGGATTTAGTGCATATTTCTCTCAGTAGTAAACCCATTAAGTGTTACTTTCTTCAAACAGGAGCACAAACCAGACAGGACGCTGTGAGTGACTTTCATTTCTTGTTTTCTCATCATAGCCTTACTTTTTATTATATGGATACCTGCTTAAAAACTGTAAATCTGATGTCAAATGACATTACAAACACTTACTGGAAATGTGTCGTAATAGTAACTAAATTCAAATCAGTTATTTGGCCTCAGAGGTAATTAAAGAGTTTATAGCTTTTATAGCAGGAGGGATGAGTATATTTTTACAGTCAGCTCAAATAGACTTTAATCTATCACGTATCACTCGCTATAAGGATGAGCTATGGATATTGACAAATGTTAAATCATTATGAGTTATTAAACAGTTTAATAGTGAGATTTGTTTTTCTTTTTACCGTATACAGTGCTGTAAAGAAAAAAGTGTTTGCCCCATTCTGACTTCTTCTATTTTGTGCATATCTCATGCTAAATTGTTTCAAAAACAAAAACAAAACACTAAGCCTGCATTTATCTGATTCAAATTACAGCAAAAACAGTTTATTAAACAGTCTATTAATATTTTCTCTCGTTCTCTCGTTCCCTATCTGTCGTACACTCCGAGTTGTGTCAAGTGTACAACACTAGGGGTCGCCCTTGGGAGCCCAAACACCTCTGATAGTTTGAGAAAAGGCCAATGAAATTGGGTGTGCAGAATTTGCATAGCTGGCCACGCCCCGGACATCCGGGTATAAATAGGGCAGCGCATGCTCTGCTCATCACTCATTCTGTTTCTTCGGAGTCAAATACAGCGTCTCACTGTGAGAAGCTGCACCATTCACCTCTTCGTCGTTGGATTCATGGCGCAAGCAGCGGTCTCTCCCTTCTCATACACAGATAAGTGTTGTGAGAGTTCCCCTGTGTGCTTCAACGGCGATCTTGAAGAGCAATCTTCCTCCTAAAAGAACAATTTCTCTGAAAGAGCTGGCGTGGTTGGGATTGTGTGTTGGTAAACATGCCTTTCTCTCCATGTCATCCTGGTTGCGGCTACCTCCCCGAATGATCGACACGACCGTTGTGTTGAGTGTGAGTGATGCTCACGCTGATGCAGTGTTTGCTGTTGATTCATGTTTGGCTTGCGAAAACATGATCATGGGCACGCTTTGCTCATGAGCCGTGTGCTTTTATGTGAAGCCGCGGCTCACCTTGACTGCTTCCTGCTCCGGTCCTTCTACTTCCAGGTACGAGGCTGTTGCGATGTGCGTTGATGGCGAGCATTAGGAAGCAAGGAAGGTTCCGCCGGGTGAAAACCCCGCAAACCTCTCGCTCCTCGCGTCCCTCGATTGAGTTTCCGGATGAGTTTGTTAGTCTGTCTCAGTACAGCTGACTTTCTTATTCAGAGCTCCTAAACGGGCGAAAATGGTTAGCGGCAGCATCGCTAGGAGGGCGTAAGCTGTTTGAAGCTGAAGCTTCAGCTGAGCAAGCCTCTGTGGGGGGCTGATTCTCAGCTTGAGGCGGATGTAAAAATGGCGGCTGTGCTTAAAACGGGCAGCCAAGGAGGGCTGATTAATAGACATCTGAATAACAACCTTACGCTTGTTTCCAGTGCCTGTTTCCCGGAAATGCACGAGAAGTTGATGAAAGCCCGTTTAAAAAACGGCCGGAACGCGATATACCAACTCCTCTTCCTTCACCACCCACGACAGGGGTCCAGCGAGGGGGCTTCGGAGGTTCTCCAGGTGGAGAAGTGATTGTGGGGTACTCCTTGCAAGATGCCGCCGCTTGACGGGTTCTTCCCATAGCTCCCATCCAGGGCCTGTAATTTCTCTCCGGGAGAGGCTTACACAGCTTCTGGACAAGCTGCGTCCACCCTGCTTGCCACGGCCATTCTGTGAGCGTTCAGGCCAAGGCGTTACGAGATCGGTACAAGGGTGGTGCCAACCTAGAGCTACAGGAACTGCGTATAATGACCGATTACGCTCTCTTAGCTATGAAAGTTGTAACGCCCAACGGTCAAGTTCTTGCAGGAAGGTGGCAATATCAGCTCGTCAGCAGGTTTTCTAGAACCCTCATTAGGCTTCTAGTTTTCCTCAGATGAGTAACCCAGAGGAGGCGGGCTAACTGACCTACCCAGATCCACTCTCGACCCGGGGATGAGAGATGGACTTGGCACAACCATTCCGACCGTCTGCCTTTCCACAGACAGTCACTGCTGGTCAGTAAAAGTGCCCCCCCTCTCGGTTGCCTTCAGCAATGGCCCTCCGTAGACGGCCAGATGCTGAGCCTGCAGACCAGGACATGTTGGGCACTTACCTGGTTCTCTGCATGTTGGCAAGGGCACGCCGTGTTCTTGGGGCTTTTCATCTCCAAGCACGGCACTCATTACCTTGTTCAGTCACGACATCCCCACTCCAGGTACGTCGGCTGTAGTACCCTGAGACTGCTAACAGAGTCCCAAAAGGTCGGGCGCTATTCCCTCCTCTTAGCTCTCAGAACTACCCGACTTGGCTACGCAACTCAGGTTGCGAGGCATCTGCCAAAATCTATGGCATTCCCTTACAAATCGGCTCAGGGCAGGAATGCTATGGTTCTGCAAGCGGAAATCGCAGCCCTTCCGGGAAAGGGTGCGATAAAGCCTATCCTCTCAGCCAAAATGTAAGTAGGGGTTTGTCAGCCCCTACTTCATTGTACCCAGGAAGCGTGGTGGACTGAGGTTTTTTGAATCGGGCCCTGTTTAAGCTCCCATTCAAATATTAACCCTAGAATACACATTCCTGTGTGTCAGGATTCAGATTGGTTTGTGGCATTGGACCTGAAGGATGCGTACTGTCATGTCTCGATCCTTCCAAGACTTCTTCGAGGTCGTGCTCATCAGTATAAAGTTCCCCCTGCGGCCTATCCCTGTCGCCCCGCACCTTCACCAAGGTCACGGAGGCTGCCCTTGCCCCCTCAGGGGAATGGACATTTGCATTCTCAGTTATCTGGCTGACTGACTGGCTGACACTGGCAAGTTTTAAGGGGGCCAGCAATTGGCATGCTGACTGCAGGAATGTCCACCAGAGCTGTTGCCCATGAATTGAATGTTCATTTCTGGCTGTTGTGAAAGTACACGGAGTTGGTTAGAAGGTCTTACCCGGTAACACACCAACACACAGCTAAAGGTGAAATAGTTTCCAGAAATTATGAGAAAGAAGGTGATTAAAATACATTGGTGTGGGAAGGCTTACAAAGCTATTTTAAAGGTAACTCTGGGCATTAAGACTTGTATGGCTTAATATAATGTAAATGATGTCTCTTTCTAAAATATGTAGTAGAAAACACATTATTGTACTTTTTTTTTTTTAAAACCCTATTGGGGTACCATTATTTTGATGACTGAAAATGGCTGCACTCTGTGAGCTATGGGTGCTACCTGTTGCTATTGTTACTGCAACACACCTCGGAAAATAAAATACTGATATGATGCCACATTGTGCAGCTTTTGGTTGTAATATTCAGTTGAAGGTCAACAACAGAAGCGATGTAAGTCTTCACTGCTTTTCCTAGTGATGAAGAAGCGTGAAGAGTGAAGAGGAGAAAAGAATGGAGGATGCCTGTGAATGAATAAAACTTCCTAAAGACCTGCATCTTTATTCTCTCCACTTTAGTCCTGATGCCTTTGACGTTTTTAGTAGACCACAGCTACTGAAAGAGCTCACAAACATCAGAGACAAAAAACGCTAGATGCCATCCTGTAAACATGCTGAAGCTTGTCATGATGCCACAGCCACTGAAGGAGTTTCTCACGGCAGATGGGGAAAAAATAATGGTACGGTTTTGGTTTAGGCCTACACTTATATCCATCGCCACCTGTAAGCACTTTCAGTAGCTGTGGTCATTATGTTAGTATTCTCTGATATGATGACCGTATCTGAAATATGTAGTTTTCTACATATTTCAGTAAGAGACATCCTTTACGTTATATTAAGCAATACAAGTCTTAATACTCAGGGTTTCTTTTAAAGGCTCATGGATTCCAAGGCACAGTGTGAGCCAGTATCCCCAAATGGAAGTCAAAATTTCTTTCAAAATTTCTCCAAGAGCACAGCAAAAAAAAAAAAAACAACAAACAACATTGTGACTCCACTATCTGAAAGACACTATTCAAAAATGGCATCCATAGAGGAGTGACATAACAAAAGCAACTGCTAGCCTAGAAGAACATTAAGCCTTGATGAAACACACCTTGATGATCCTCAGACCTGATGGAAGAATGTTTTGTTGAGTGATGGGTCAAACGTGGAACTGTCTAGAAGACAGGGGTCCTGTTATATCTGGCGTAACCCAAACACTGAATTACTTTAAAGGAACATCACACCAATGCTGTATAATCAAATGTTGTGGAGGCCATGTGCTAGAGTGGGGACCATGCAAGGAACGTGAATTTTGCTCTCTATCAGAATATCTTAAATGAGAATGTTTGGTCTTTAGTCTGAAAGTTGCAACTGGATTAAAAAGCAAGACAATAATTCGAAGGATGGCCTAGTCCTGACTTGAACCCAAATGCCTTAAAACGAAAGCCTTCCAATGTGGCTGAAGTAAAGCCGTGCAAAGAAAAGTGGGACAAAATTTAAAGATTGATAGCATTTGGTTGCAGTTGTTGTAGGTGATGCCACCAGATTTTAAGTTTGAGGTGGCAGTCATTTTTTTTATATGGATAATGAATAACTTTTTTTTCCTTCAATAAAAAATTATACATCATGTATGTTTATCAAATAAGAAATCAGGATGGAGCCAATACATTTTTACAGCACTGTAAATACACTGTGACACTGTGATTTTAATTTAACATAAATTACTGTTTGTAGGAGGTGAATTATGCAGACATCAGCCATTTCCAGAAGTCTAGTGGAGAGAGAGTGAACCTGGGGAACATTGACACTGCAACACAGTATGCAGAAATAAAACATGGAGGGAAGTCAAAGGCTCCTCCACCTCCCTATGGAAGTCAGGTAAGCGGTCACATACATTAAATGAAGCCCATCCCATTGTAGAACAGCATATGTGTACTTTAGCTGCAGTAAAACTTTACAGCATCACAATAGAAGTGCTGTTTATTCTCCTCTGTAGCTCTGCAGTAAAACAATAAGGAAGTCACTTGGTTGGTTTCATTTAACACATACTTCTGTAACTTCTCCATTCACTTGTCAAACCCTTTTGTGTGCAGGTGAGCAAGTGAAGACACTGAAGCGAAATGAAATCTACTGCACTGAGTCTTCCTGCATATTGCACATTTCACACGTGTTTTCTTTAATTAAGTTTTATTTCCCTGGATGTTGTTGTGTAAGTGAAATGTAAAACTTTCATTATGATTTTGAATTCAAGATGGCTAGTTAGGCTGTGTAATTTTTCTGTTTTCACAATTAAGATGGGGAGAAAGGGGATGGTTGTAACACTGCTCAGCTTATCTTAAATTTGGGAATACATAAAACATTGGCTTTTAATGTCATCTTATACAATGTGCCATGTTTTGCAACCCTCCCCAACTCAGAAATTACACTTTTTGTTTTTGTTTTATTATTCAAGTGAAAATAGGAATAAATATCCAATCAAACAAGAATCTGCTGATTCAGATAAAACCAGTTCTGTCAATTCACATACATAAACTTATTTTACAAAACTGAATTATAACTCCAAAGTAAAATGTTGATTTCTCTATCTCAAATGTGTGTTTTGTCCTATAAATTCTTTATATTTTTGAACAGAGACTAAAAACATATTTTCACCTCAAAAGGGTGGTGGCCATGTATGATTCCATCCCTGTATGTCATTTCTAGATAGTGACTGTATCACAACTTAACACTTGATAGAAACTCATTATATAAAAATCCACTGTTTGCATCATATGCCTCACCAGAACTTTGTTTTAATTATAACTTGTGTTTCATACTGGATAATGTACCAAAAACTGGCACAAATGTTCACTGGGCCTGTGGTCTGCAAATGTCTAGAAAATGGTCCATACAATGAAAATGTCAATACACACTTCCTCTAAATGATTTCTTTATTCTCACTGTAACGGTTCATCCTAATCTCATTTGTAAATGAGGTTTCCAAATAAAGTTTTATATTTATAGACTAAAGTTAACTTACTGTTGATTGCATCAAACAGTTTCTCAGAAATCATCACACATCTTCATTCTGGTTCTGTTTATCAGCTCTCTTGTATGCATCTATAAGATATTTTTTTTCTCATTGTGTGATCATAACACTAAACCACAACTGATAAGGATTTGTCAAGGCAGATGTAGCGAGTTAAACTTTAACTTTAATTGTGTGTTTTATGAATATGATTACCTAAAAAGTACAGGGTACAGGTACAGGGTGTAAAAAACACACGCACAAACACATAGCTGGGTAGTAACTGATTACATGTAATTTGGTTTCAGATTTCAGTTTAAATAGTCAGTTTATATTACATTTTAAAATATTCGTAATCAGACTACAGACTTTTTTATTGATTACATGATTACATATTATTCACACAAGAGCAATAAATTATTCATAATTTATTAATTCTCTCTAATTCCTCTTTTTCATCTTTTAAATGTTCCTTTCTAAAATAGCCTCTAGTTTATATACATTCAGAAAGTCTTCTCGTTTTGTAGACATTCACACAAAGATTAGTCAGTAGTCAGGTGGCAGCACAGCATTTGACCACTGTTTTGCAAGAATCATTTCAGGTGTTTTAACATTGCAGCAACTACTGATGAACACATTATTATTTTTATTTGACTGATCAGCTGGTTCACTCAGCTGGTTATTTAACAATGTATTACAATGTATTGTGATCTATTACAATGTATATTGAAGGCTTTTGTCTTTCAAACGCATTAAAATGCACACATTCACATTATTTCTTAATTATGTAATGTATGTAATGAACAGTTCACGGTTCTCTGACATTGGTTAATGATCACATGACTTGCAGGTAAACAAATAAAATAATTAAATAAAATAAAATAATAAAATAATTTTTTAGGAAGTGTTTTATTTTGATTTATGTAATTTAAAGTGATTTACTTTAATTTAGCATTTTTATGATTTAATTAATGATAAGCTTTTTATTAAACTCACAAACCCCCTGGAATACCTTTATGAACCACAGTTTGGCGTGGTTGACGTAATGTAATATTTAATGCACTTTATGTTGTTAATTACAAGAAATGGAATATATTTTCTTACTCTTTGTATTTTTATATCAATATGGCAAAAGATTATTCTATTTAAATCAATGTGATAAACAAGGTAGATCAAAAATCAAGGCAATCAAAAAAAAGGCAATCAAAAAAAAAGTCTAATTATATTACCTGAAATGTGTAATGTAATGGATTATGTTACTAACTACAACTTTTGTCATGTAATTTGAAGTCAGTAACAGATTACAATTTGTAAGTAATCTACCCAGCACTGTATGTGTGTGCATCCATCTATCTATCTATGTATATATATATATATATATATATATATATCCACATTTCAAATATACGGTTTCATAATGATTCAAGAGAATTATCAAGCAGGCTGTAAAACAACACCCAGTCAAAGGCAGTTTGATTTACAATAAGTAATAACCACCACATCAAAGCTGTTCATCTGTGTTTACTGCAAGTTTAATATAAAGAACACTTACACAGGGCATTTAATTTCTGTAAAAGATAGCAATGAACTTAGAAATGCTGAAGAGTGTTGTCATATAATTTGATAAGTTATCAGAGTTGAAGGGAGGAAGGAAAAAATGTGAGAAATATGCTTTCACATAGAAATAAAGAGGAAGAAACAAGGGTCAAGCGGTCATAGCTGTGCTTTATTGTGAATAAAACACAGCTGCTGACTAATCAGAATTGATGGCTGGAACTAATCGTTAAATAAATAAATACTTATTTATTATTTACTTTATTTTATATATATATATATATATATATATATATATATATATATATATAACTTATATTTTTACTTAGTGTGTTACTGAAACAATATTATGCACATTTAAAGCATAAAATCCTTAAATATATGTATAGGATAGGCTGTAAAACAATACCCTATCCAAGGAAGCTTGATTTACAGTAAGTAATAAATCCACCATATCAAAGAAATGTAAAATTAACTAAAAAAAAAAAAAAAAACATAAACATAAATAATATGTCACAACTTCCTTTTAGAGATTAAATTGGGGCCTAAGAAAAACATTATTCAGTTGTTTAATACCCAGACCAGGTCTCCAGACTGTGATAGCTGAGAGCTGCAGACCTAAAAGCACAGGGCAGATTGTCTACTGCTGCCACCTGTTGTTTATGAAGTGAAAAACCACTACATTTGTAAATAGTTTCCACTAGCAGTAAACTACTGTATATAATTGTATACTGTATACAACTGTCTTTTAAAGTTTCTATTGGACAAATTCCAGACATGAAATGTACTAATAGCTGTATAACCACTTTGGGTTTTAGAGGGCACTGCTGAATAATGACGTTTCTGGAGGACTCGTTATACAGATTTTAGAGATTTATAATCAGAGATTTTAGATTTTAAAGTAAGGAATTCCTTTAATTAGCATGTAAGGAATAGCACCCCGAAAAACGAAAATTTTGCTATAATGACTGACACATTATCCCAGCTAACAAGGAACCTTCTCAAAACTTTGGTTAACTTAATTACCTTAACTTTTGGTTAAGGTAATTTGTTCGTCAATAATGTTATTTGGTCTTTTATAATGTTCTTCGCACGTTATTTAGCCTACAGGAACATCGTTCCTAGAACATTTTATTTCATTAAACATTTCTTAAACATATTAAACTAAACAATACGTGGATTGAAAAAAGCATGGTGCAAGAGTTGTGTGTGCACCGGAGGCGCATGCGTCTGTCGAAACTAATTTGTGAATATGATTTATGAACCTTGGATTAGTATCATATAATTCACGTGGGTTGCGCCTGGGACCTGCTGGTGATAAAGCGCAATGCATTGTTCAGCTTCTGTATAAACGTGTGTAGGGGAGCGCGAGGCAAAAACTAACGCGCGGTTAGTTGTAACACACGTGGTTTAAATATTTCCACACATGCTAGCATAACCAAATTTACAGTATTTACTACTTGGTATAATATCACTGTACAGAGTCAAAAAAAAGTGCGCCAAAATTCAAAAGCCTTTTGAAGATATCGCTGAATATTTATTTTACCATTCTGGCTTAAGTACATTTTTCATCACAGTGTTTAGGATTTATTTTAAACGAGACAAATTCTGCTATTATTTTAATCTCCAAATTGTTATTTATCAGTTTAGATTTTATTAGATTTTATTATTTAGAGTTAATTAATGCTTTGCAAACCAGCAGAAGGCACTAACCAGATTTAAATTCCAGTCGCGCTGATGGGGAATTTTGTAACACTGCGTTACAATCTGCCCTGCTATATTAAACTAAGATACTCTATGACATTAGCCATGTCATTTTCACTATTTACTTTTATGGATTTTAATAAGAAACCACAAGAAACAGGTGGATAAATACTGACAATTGATGTTTAATGTTCATAAATTATTATCTCATGAAATGTAACATTTTGGCCCGTTTATGTGTCTCGTGTTCTGTGAGCTGTGTTTGGAGGGAGGGGATGTTTTTCTGAATGTCTGAATGTGTTTCATCTATTTGCGCACATTGTTTTAAACTATAGCTGTGTTTTGCGATCAGGGCCGTCCCACGTATGGTTGCCATGTGTTGTGAAAATCAAAAATTAGAATTTTTTTTAGTTCTTAAAAAACGCCATTATTTTATTTGAAAAAGTTAATCATTTTATTTTATTGGCAAAATATTTTAGTTTGTATATATTTGTAGTGTATATTTTTTCATTGGATCAGATAACATTTTAAGCTGTCATATGGTTAGGTAACAACGTGCCCCTCACATGTTACAATATACCCCACCTACGGGGCATGTTGTCACATTTCACTTCCTTTCTTTTGAGATAAATGACGGAAAGCGTATACACTGTAATTATGAAACAAAGCAACATATTTGTACTAGACAATTGTGAAATTAACGTGGATAAAAATTATACTCTGAACCCTACGTGGATTTACACAAACTAAGAAATTCAAAAAGTGTTATGTTGTCCCCCGCGCTCCCCTATAGGCTACATGACATTATTTTTATCAAAACAAGATCTAGACAAACTTAATTCTGTTTATAGTGTGGGAGAATCTAAAACAGATTGAAGTATGTAATAACGCATGGCAGAATACCAGGAAGTGTGGCCAATTTATGATATAGAAATATAACGCACTGATCAGAGTGATTAGGTTAGAGATGGACTGGTGTATACCAATTAAAGTGAAACATAATATGTGAATGTGTATACTTTTTATGAATGTTGTCAAAATAACAAACATTAATTAACAAAAAAGCTTCTACCTGCAGCTTTTGGTTGCCCCCTACTGGACACTGCTTAAATCATATTCTTTCTAGTTAACCAACAGAGTTCAGAAAAACAATGAACTCAACTATACCAACCACTTTCGATTGTGTATACTTATTTTAACTCATCTTCCTCTTTTATATTGCAGTTAAATCTTATTCATTCATAATGTTTCAAACGATCACACTGATCTTTTAAACCACCACATATGCTATATTTGTAGCAGGGAACATGAATGCTGATATATAATTCTTCGTTTGGTCAACATCTAATTAGGTTTTCCCAAGATAACAAGTTGGTTTTATCTAGCCAAAAATTGTTACTGTAGATAGTTATACATATTAGTGAAGAATAAAACTTCTTGGCTGGATTACTGTATATGCACACCTGATGCACATGATTGTCTATAGAGAAACTTATGTATGACCTTTCCACAACACACCATATACCTGTCTTCATGATGCTAAATGTTGAAAGTTTAGAGTTGAGCAGCTATGATGAGCATTGTGGAAACCTGGACAAGTCTTACAGCAAATGACATTTGGCAACAGAGAAGAGTTTAAACATAGGTGTATCAACTGAGGCTTAAAAGGTAGTTAAAAGTGATCATTTAAATGAAACTGGTAAGTGCTAAATTTAATTATGCTGTAAAGTTTATCAAAAGAAATGAGGCCACCATGAGACCAAACTCAACACCTAAGAAATTTCAGCAAAATAATGTGTATGAATTTTAGAAAGCAGTTAAGGTTATTAATAATAGTAAAGTACTTTTACCTGCAGCTAGTATTGGAGGGGTTGTTGGGGCTGAGAATATTGTTAAATTGTGGAGAAGATATTACAGGGATATTTTTAATTTGAAGTAAGTCATATTCCGAATGATGTTTGTGTGATTATTAGACCAGCTGAGGTTAGTTACGCTATTGATGCAAGTGGCCCTGATTTAATAGCAGGAAAACATCTGAAGTATATGCTAGCCAAAAAAAATAAAATAATAAAATAAAATAAAATAGTTACTTGCTTTGTGTTCCACAGGATTTTTAATACATGGTGTGTTACCTTAATCTATGTTAACAGTTTTATTAGTGCATTGAATGCATTGAAGATAATACTAGTCAAATATCCACTTTAGAAAATTATAGGCTAATTGCCTTAGTAAATATAATTTTAAAAGTAGTTGAGTGTAGGCTTAAAGAACATTTGTGACCCCGCACCACAAAACCAGTCATAAGGGTCAATTTTTTAAAATGGAGATTTATATATCATCTAAACTCCGAATAAAAAAGCTTTCCATTGATGTATGGTTTGTTAGGACAATATTTGGCCGAGATACAACTATTTGAAAATCTGGCATCTGAGGGTGCAAAAAATCTAAATATTGATACCTTTAAAGTTGTCCTTTAAAGTTAAATACCTTTAAAGTTGTCCAAAAGAAATTAGCAATGCATATTACTAATCAAAAATTAAGTTTTGATATATTTACAGTAGGAAACTTACAAAATATCTTCTTTATTTAATGATTTTTGGCTTAAAAGGAAATTGATAGTTTTGACCCATACAGTGTATTTTTGGCTATTGCTACAAATATACCTGTACTACTTAAGACTGGTTTTGTGGTCCAGGGTGATGTTTGGTAACTAGTTTGGTTTTAAAAGGAAGCATTGTGATTTATGCATTCATTAAAGGAAGTGGTTAGTAATAGGCACAATTCTAAAGTATTTATGTGCTTTTTAGAAATTACTAATTATACCAAGCTTTTTATAAAGGTACAAGACAGAGGGGTTCCCCGATATTTGATTAGGATTTTACATTACTCCTATATACATAAACACATACCAGTTAGATGGGGTAGGAATGTTTGGTCACCATTTTATATGACAAATGATGAAGTTCGGCAAAGTGGAATATTGTTACCTCTTTTTTTATTTGTATATGGATGATCTTTCTGTTGAGTTAAATGAATGCAGAAAAAGTTTCAGATGGCATTTATTGATCCATTAAGAATTCTGCTTAAAGGAGAAGTCCACTTCCAGAACAACAATTCACAAATAATTTACTCACCCCCTTGTCATACAAGATGTTCATGTCTTTCTGTCTTCAGTCGTAAAGAAATTATGTTTTTTTTGAGGAAAGCATTTCAGGATTTTTCTTCATATAATGGACTTCAATTGTGCCCCCGGTTTTGAACTTCCAAAATGTAGTTTAAATGCAGTTTCAAAGGGCTTTAAATGATCCCAGCTGAGGAAGAAGGGTCTTATCTAGCGAAACGATTTGTCATTATGAAAATAAAAATGTGCATACTTTTTAAGCACAAAAGGTCGTGTAGCACAGGTTCTACGTACTATTGAATCATGTCGATAGGTCACGCGGAACATAGGCGGAACCACAGACCCAGTGTTTACAAAGCGAAAGCACAAAGACTAAGAAAGTGCAAGTAAGCCAAACGTTGTTCACTGTTAAAAAAAGTTACATCGTGTCTGATGATTCTTAAGTTGTAGGAGAAAATAAGATGGAGTTTTTCACCATACTCTACATTTTTTAGCCGGAGTACACAGACGATTAACTTAGACGTGATTCGTAGTAGTGATGGGAAGTTCGGATCATTTTACCGACTTGGACCTTTGAGTCTCGTTCAGCAAAATGAACGAATCTTTTTTCGAGTCATTTCGTTCATTTTAGCAAAATCAGCATCACGTGACAGTCCCATAAGATGAACGAACGACTCGAAAAACCCGAAGACTCGAAACAGGTGAACTAATTCCAGTACAGAACCTAATAGGATGTTGCGCATGCGCGACTGAACGAATCACTCCCCGAGATGACTCGTTCTTCGCGAGTCACATTAAAGATTCGTTCGAAATGAACAAATCGTTCAAGAACGACCCGTGGACGCGCATCCTAGCGCCTGTGCCACACGAGCTTTTGTGCTTAAAAAGTATACAAATTTTTATTTTTCGAAAAAAATGTATGAAATAAATGAATTATATATGTAGTTTCATATATCGATTAGCCTAAGTGGTTTAAGATACAATCATAATTGTCTTAAATGATCCTTAAGGTACACAACATATTCCTTTTTGTTCTGGAAGCAGTGGAATTCAAGTTTGTATGTTTTAAATAGTGCTTGTTGTATGTAAATATAGGCCTATCTTTGTATGTAACTTTCTTCTTTACTTTTATTTTTGTGGTATGGCTTAAGGGTCTGAAAAGAAGAATGAAATAGATTGTTGCTGTTTACCTGTATTATCTTAAAGCTTCCGCTAAGAAATGTTTTCCATTACGAAAATTTGTAGGAAAATAGGCATAACCACCAGACGAACACCGCAGCAATTACAGTATATACTACTCAATAAAAAATGAAGTAGTCTGATTTTCATTACAATAAGTCAAGCGCAAGATGGCGCCAGTCGCGTTTGGATGAAACAAGAGAGCGTGAAGACGCATAAGCCACATGCCACTAGTTTCGGGTAAGTCTAAACTGATCCAGCAGCAGTGAGTCCGTTTGCTTTGTTGCTTGTGTTTGCATTACAGAACAAACCTGTTAACCTCTACACAGAGATATTACACTTGAAATGCTATGACTGTGTGCCTCTCGCCTGAGATACAGATAAATAAAACCAACATATGTCTTTGTCTCAAGAGAAGTCTTGCGATATAAATGCAAACATAAGTAGACAAATATTTCCAGGCAATGTTGAGCATTGTAGCATAAAAGGTGAGGCTCGTCCGCCCTAGCCAAAAAAGGCATTGGTAAAACAGGTTGCTATAGTTGTCTTTTGGATATCATTTTACCGACTGTGTTTACTGACTTTGTGGTTCCCACACAATCTGGGTGCAGCAGCCACACTATTTTTTCCTACTGGACAGATGTGGGCGAGTTTACATGTATTCATTTATTTATTAAAAACAGGACTAGAAGACTTAAAACATTTTAAAAATAGAATAGAAAATAGAAGTCTTTAGAATAAAAATCTTGTCATTATTTACTCACTTCATGGCAAACTTGACTGATACTGAACATTGGAAGTAAGCAACATACTGGAGTTCACTGACTTCCACTGTGCTTGTGTGTGTGTGTGTGTGTGTGTGTGTGTATGTAGATAGATAGATAGATAGATAGATAGATAGATAGATACCTCTGGCACTATTGTACAAGTGTCTATTTTAGTAAATGTCAGTATTTTTTTTTTCATCCATATATTTCTGAAAGTGTAGGAACTTGATACATTTTGTTTCTAAAAACCATGTTCTCACCACATCCTGATTTTAAACTGGATTCAGTTCCAGAGAAAATTGAGTTTGGACCCCATTTATGGGCAAGTTACTGGACGTGCACATGGTCAATTGTCTCTTAAAATTGTTCAAGTATTTAACTTTAATTAGTTAATTAGCTAAAACATCCTTTGGTGTGACAGTCAGTGTCCTCCGGTGTGACACCCGTACTGTCACACCACATCTCACACCAGAGGACAAGGTCTCACTAAAAAGCATTTTTAATAATTAAATAAGATTTGTTTAACTCCTTTTTTTAACTACTTTGATAATTTTCAGTGTTCTTAAATGCAATAATTACACCAATTAAACTATTTTCTGATTTTTTGCAGAAAACTTGTACTGTTTTAAAGTGTCATGAAAATAAGTATAAAATGCGATACTTTGGTTTTTGAAACTGAATAAATTGAGGGAGTGAAAATAGTGGACGAAAGAGGACACAGAAATATAGACAGAAAATTAACAGTTGTCCACCAGAAGGGAGAAGATCCTAAGAGAACGCTGCAGAAAGTAAATAGAATTAAAATGATGCCTTAAAAAGAGTAGCCATAGAGTTTTAAAAATTCATTCACATCTTAATGAATAGTTTGAATATCAGTCATATTTATCTGTGCCACACATGCAGGGGGGCTAGAAGAGGTTCAGTAACATACTGATTGACTAAGAAACTGAATTTTTGTTGATAAAAATTATTTTGTTTTGTTTAAAAAAACATGTTGATATAAGTTGATGAACTTTCTTTCTCCTTCAACATGTTCAAAATTAAATAGAAATATTTTAATAAATACCACTTTTGTCCTTTAGTGTGACGTAATGTCCTATGATGTAACACAAGAACCACAGATTTGTTTTTGTCTCATAATATCTCAAAAAAAAGTTGAGAATTGCAATAGAGGAGATAGAAATATCACTCATCTTAAAATGTAATAATTTTTAGCAGTTTTGAACAGATGACAGCAACGTTTGTCTTGTTGTCAAAGTTTGTCTTTAAATTGTCCAACAAGTCACAGAGAAAATGATGATAATTATAATTTCATATTAAATTAATAACACAATATTAAAATAGTTGTCTAACAATGAAGACTTAACACTACATAAATATATGCATTTCTTCTTTAAAAATGGTCTTTTAACAAAATAATCATTGTTTACTGCCTATTTACCCATATATATATATATATATATATATATATATAGTGCAGCAGTTTGTGAACCCTTTTTAAAACATCATCAGATTTTTACACAAGCCCTGACAGTAGACAGAGAGAACCCAGTCAAACAAATGAGATAAAAATATTTTTTGTTTGTTGCAAAAGTACGTGAATCTTTGATTTCAGTATCTGGTGTTCAGCAAAACAGGCCCACACTATGATACTACCACCACCATGTTTCATAGATGGGATAACTTTCTTATGCTGGAGTGCAGTGTGTTCTTTACTCTTTAGAGATGGATTTGTAACCTTTTCCAGCCTCTTTTTTTGAGCTCCACAGAGATCTTTGTTTGTGCCTTAATTCACTTCCACAAACATGATCGGACTTTTATAGATTTTTGTTCTTTAAATAAAACAGGGCAGGGCACTGACACCTGGCAGTCATTTCACTGGATAAAAACACCTCTGAACAGATGGATGCTAATTTCACCTTCAAATTAACCGCATATCCTCGAGATTAACATACTTGTGAAATGCACAGATATGTAACAATGGGTCACTGTTCTCACTAAATAAATGACAAAGAAAATATTTTTGTCTCATTAGTTCATTTGTTTGATTGGCTTCTCTTTGTCTACTTTCAGGACTTGTGTGAAAATATATTCACTGCATTTCCAGTGGTGACAGTGAGGAAAAAAGGACATTCAGTAAGAGAAAACACAGGAACATCAAAGAGTACGTGCTAGAGAATATCAGATCTGTTTGCTCAAGGTGTGTGGCGGAAGAAGTTTTTATAGCTTTTAACAGTACTGTGACATAGATTTGTAAATGGATTCTCTACCATTTCACAATCAAAATGGTAGCAGTAGTAGTCTACTTTCAGGGTTGAGAACCAAGAAGCAGTTTTCATTTTGAAACACTGTAAAAATGATGGTAAAAGACTATAAAAATGCCACAGTTTTATGTAATGTAATTTCACAGTAAAATATATAGGGTTACAGTTAGTTTCTGAAAGTGAAAAAAGAAGTTGTTATCTTGTAAATTCTTGTAAATTGGCATTCCTAGAAGTCCCTGTGTGGCACTTTTTTTGTACATAGGTTTTTATATTAAATCTTACATTGGTTATTTAATGTTTATTGCATTATTTTAGTGTCATGCGTGTTACCACAGTGTGGTTGAGTATTTGTGTGAATGACACTGCACACCTTCTCTATTAATATTTACTTTCTTGACTTGTGGTGAGCTTTGATTCAAGTGTTTTTCTCATGACTGGTGGTTGTCAGTGTATTATAAAACTACAAAATGCTCAGTATATTAATAATAAATCAGTTAATTAAATACAGGTTTTTACTGTAAATTTAAGTAAAATCTGTGTAACCTAAAATGTCACTACCCCATTTTTTACGGTAATGTTCTGTCTGGACTAAAAACAAACAAAACACAATTTGTTGGATCAACTTAAAATAATTTGTTACCCTGCCACCTTAATATTTTAAGTTCAGTCAACTTAAATAAGTTTATTCAACTTGAAATGTTAAGTTGTACTAAGTGACAATTTAGATATCTGAGTTGACTAAACTATAAATTTGGTTTATTAAACTTAAAAGCCGGGTTTGTTATTCAGCTGCCTTAAAATTTTAAGTTGAATCAGCTCAAATATCTAGTTGTCACTTAACATTTCAAGTTGACTAAACTTTTTTGAGTTGACTGAACTTAAAATTGTAAGGCAGCGGCGTAACAAATTATTTTAAGTTTACTCAACAAATGTTTTTTTTTTTACAGTGTATACGTCATAATACTAGTTTCTATTTTCCTCTATGGCTGATTGCAATACAAGCATATACGTGTTAGAAATGCTCATATTCCTTAAACTCTTTTGCAACCACCAAAGGAAATATATTTAATTCTTTATCAAAAAATGTGTCTACATAGATATAAATCCAACACATATGGGCTGTTATTAAGAGACATAAGTAGAAACATTTGCTAAATTGTCATTGCACAAATTGTAAAATTATTCAAAGAGGCTACTGCTGAGTAAACTTCAATAGAATGTATAAATTGCTTTCTTATTAATATTTATGTGTAGTTTTAAAAAGTGTTGTTAATGTAAAAAATTAAACCAGCTATTCTGTTCAAAACTGTCTTGACAGTTTAGAATTGAATAACCAATGGCAGACAAAGCAGAATCCCAAAGAGATTTTCATATTTATTTGCTTATTTTAGTTTATACTATGACTTCAAATTGCATGATTTTACTCAATTATGCCTTAAATGTTCATCTAATTCATGAAATTATTAAATAAGTATATCAAAGAAAAAAAAAATCTTACCCCGATAGTCTATTTTATCTTTTCACTTCAAAATACAAACTATGATTTTTGCTCCACATATCCCTCATTAATAAATGGACAACAAAAATATTCAAAACAATATGATGGCATGGATTTTCCAGAGACACAGAATTTAATTAATCTCAAAACTGTCGTGACTGATTTAAACGCAAACTGAACTTCAAACTATTCCGATGAAATGGCGAAATTAAAAATAGCGCTGTAGACTGTGTTGAGATGAGATTTTGCGTCATATGGTCAAGAGAAAAAAAAACAAGGTGTCATCTCACCCTGTCTTACCATATAGATATATTTTATAAACAAACTCTGTGGTGTATCACCCTGGGGATATATTTACATATAAATACAAGACAATTTGATTTAGTTGTCTATTGACAGTGTTGGGAAGTTTACTTTGGAAATAGGTTACAGATTACGAGATACATTATTTAAAATGTAATAAGCATCGTAACTATTTCAATTACTTTATTAATGTAACTGATTACATTTGATTAATTTTCTACATTTAAATTTCTTTTTTTTTTTTTGGTAAACTGTTATTCGATTTCTAACATTTAAAGCAGACGGGGTTAACCTTACAGTAGTATTCAAAACTGATCACTGTCAGACTTTCATCACTTGAATTAAGATTATAACAACAAAAAGCACGGCCGCGAAAAAATCTGACTTTAGCACCTCCTTTTACTTCGAGATCGTTCTGAGCTTAAATACTGATTTAAAATCATAAGCTATAGTTTAATAGCTATGATATTGTTTTTGTAAATCAAATCTTTGCATAGCTAAGACAGGAAACACTGGTATCTAACAATGCCTTGAAAAAATAAAGCATATACACAAACCTAAATAGGAAATAAAATAGTTGTCAAACAAATATGCATCATATTCTGTGTTATAAACTTCTGAAACATTGGTGTCTCATATTTTATGAAAGAAATCGATCAAATCCCTTTGTAGTCATTAACATTTTCATAAGTATCTAATTTAATTACACTTTTTTTTCTCAGTAACTGTAACAGATTACAGTTACATTTATTTGCATGTTCTTCTCATGTTGATGTGGGTTTGCTCTTCCACATTCAAAGACAAGCAGGTTAGGTAACCTGAAAACTGACTGTAATTGAAGAGTTCAGATATAAAAGCCTCTAAATCCATCTGATGTTTTTCTTTAAAATAAGCATTTTATCAGGCTCCCGTGTATAGGTTTCTATCTGAGTACCAGTGCTTCTGATTGGGCTGAGGCTGGGATTTAACGAGTTTGAAGTGAAAGTATTTGATGGACGTATACTATGTCAATTGCATTCACTCAGGATCATTATCTCATTTTTGACCGGTTTTGACAGGTTTCCCTGTCTACGGCTCTCTGACGAGACTCTAGGACAGGATCCAGCCTCCCTGCGACCCCACATAGGACAAAAGAATCGAAGGATGGATATCTTACACCAGTACTTGATTTACTTTCCCAGTGTGATTATGTCTGATTATTATTTGTCACTGATCAA